>CANNZV010000272.1:0-342167 GCA_947561585.1 Caprella mutica
AGAAAAGAGTCACTGTGATGATGTACTATCAGAGAAAAGGGTCACTGTGATGATGTACTATCAGAGAAAAGAGTCACTGTGATGATGTACTATCAGAGAAAAGAGTCACTGTGATGATGTACTATCAGAGAAAAGAGTCACTGTGATTGTGTACTATCAGAGAAAAGAGTCACTGCGATGATGTACTATCAGAGAAAAGAGTCACTGTGATGATGTACTATCAGAGAATAGAGTCACTGTGATGGTGTACTATCAGAGAAAAGAGTCACTGTGATGGTGTACTATCAGAGAAAAGAGTCACTGTGATGATGTACTATCAGAGAAAAGAGTCACTGTGATGATGTACTATCAGAGAAAGAGTCACTGTGATGGTGTACTATCAGAGAAAAGAGTCACTGTGATGATGTACTATCAGAGAAAAGAGTCACTGTGATGATGTACTATCAGAGAAAGAGTCACTGTGATGATGTACTATCAGAGAAAAGAGTCACTGTGATGATGTACTATCAGAGAAAAGAGTCACTGCGATGGTGTACTATCAGAGAAAAGAGTCACTGTGATGATGTACTATCAGAGAAAAGAGACCATGTGATAATGTACTATCAGACTACTAGAATCGCATCACTATAAAGTACCGTATGTTAAAATGCTGTTGTAAAATTACATAATAAAATCAAGTAAATTCTCCTTGCTTACTAATGCCTGTCAGATCTTCTACTAACGTTATTAAATGATATATTATATGTTACTAGTGTATTTTCTCGTTAAAAATAACGTGTTTCAAAGTTTTAATTTTGGCTCTTAACCCGTTAAAAGTGTACTCTCTCATTGAAATAAAAACATAAGAATTAAATAATTAAATTTAATCCCGTGCGTATCATGATTACATTATTATTAATAATTTTCAAAATATTTATATTTTTCTATAAACTCCAAAATGAAGAAAAAATTTCTCTGCATTATTATTATTTTAGCAGTCTGTATTCATGATACAGCTTGCCATAAAGAAATTTAACTGTTGGTTAATGTTATTTAGATAGGAGAAATTACGGACATAAAAAAATATATAAGTAAATAAATAAGCAAATAAGTAAATAAATATTTCTGGCGTTTTATTATATAGGTGGGATTTACATTACTAGTGTACCGGTGCCCGTCATAAATGACGGCATTTATTAGGTGCTCAAAATCTCACACTACAGTGTCTCACAAATAGATAATATTGTTCAATGGCAATTATATTTATAGTTGAAGCGTATACACTTTACTTATCTTCTTTATTTGAAAAAAAAAAATGTATGTACAAAATCTCGTAGCCACTTTACGAATTTCATCTAAATGAACATTGATTATTATTTCTAAAGAAGTTACAAACAAAAAAAATTATATATAAATCTTCACATATTGCTCTTTATTAAATAAGGGGATAAAACAGGCAATGTTCATCCGCTGTGTCATAGAATTGGTGAATGAACAATATAATTCACATTAGTTATAGAGGTTCGTCCGATATTGTACCAACATTGATGGATGACCTACTAAATTCAAAATATTAATCTATGTTCGTACGATGTTGTACCAACATTGGTGAATGACCTACCTAATTCACTGTTATTCGATGCTTTCCGATGTTGTTCCAACGTTGTTGAATGACCTATTAATTTCAAATTGTTATTCGATGTTTGTCTGATAATGTACGAACGTTGTTGAATGACCTACTAATTTCAGATTGTTATTTGATGTCCATCCGATGTTGTACGAACATTGTTGAATGACCTACTAATTTCAGATTGTTAGTTGATGTCCATCCGATGTTGTACGAACATTGCTGAATGATCTACTAATTTCAGATAGTTATTCGATGTCCATCCGATGTTGTACGAACATTGTGTAATGACCTATACTAATTTCAGATAGTTATTTGATGTCCATCCGATGTTGTACGAACATTGCTGAATGATCTACTAATTTCAGATTGTTATTCGATGTCCATCCGATGTTGTACGAACATTGTTGAAAGACCTACTGATTTCAGATAGTTATTCGATGTCCATCCGATGTTGTACGAACATTGTTGAATGACCTACTAATTTCAGAATGTTATTCGATGTCCATCCGATGTTTTACGAACATTGTTGAAAGACCTACTAATTTCAGATAGTTATTCGATGTACATCCGATGTTGTACGAACATTGTTGAATGACCTACTAATTTCAGATTGTTATTCGATGTTTGTCTGATGTTGTACGAACGTTGTTGAATGACCTACTAATTTCAGATTGTTATTTGATGTCCATCCGATGTTGTACGAACATTGCTGAATGATCTACTAATTTCAGATAGTTATTCGATGTCCATCCGATGTTGTACGAACATTGTGTAATGACCTACTAATTTCACATTATTATTCGATGTTGGTCCGATGTTGTACGAACATTAATGAATGACCTACTAATTTCAGAATGTTATTCGATGTCCATCCGATGTTGTACGAACATTGTGTAATGACCTACTAATTTCAGATAGTTATTTGATGTCCATCCGATGTTGTACGAACATTGCTGAATGATCTACTAATTTCAGATTGTTATTCGATGTCCATCCGATGTTTTACGAACATTGTTGAAAGACCTACTAATTTCAGATAGTTATTCGATGTCCATCCGATGTTGTACGAACATTGTTGAATGACCTACTAATTTCAGATTGTTATTTGATGTCCATCCGATGTTGTACGAACATTGCTGAATGATCTACTTAATTCACATTGTCATTTGATGTTGGTCCGATGTTGTTCAAACATTGCTGAATGATCAACTTAATTCACATTGTCATTTGATGTTGGTCCGATGTTGTTCAAACATTGCTGAATGACCTACTAATTTCATAATGGTATTTGATGTCCATCCGATGTTGTACGAACATTGCTGAATGACCTACTTAATTCACATTGTTGTTCGATGTTCGTCCGATGTTGTGCCAACGTTGATATGTGATTGACTAAATTCACAACGTTGTATCGATGTTCGCACAACATTGTGAAACAACAAGACGACCTTGATACAATGTTACAATGCTAATACAATGTCGTACCGACGTTGTTTTGCTGCCTGGTAGAGCTTTCGGACAGTTTTTGTTGAAATCTGAATAATTCGTAAACTAATTCGAATTTTACTATTGAAAGATATCTGTATTTATATAAATCATGTTACTTCAATTTTATTAAGACTGTTTTACAGTTTAAACCTTTCGAAAGTTATGAGACAAAATGTGAGATTCAAGTGTCCGAATGCTCCTAGAAGGAAGGATGCTCCATCATAAAAATGGTTAAAACATAAGAAATTTGGGTAATTAAACGATAGGATTGAATTCAGATCTACTAATTTAATTGAAATAAACCATAATGACTTGTTATTCACAGTAATAATTCATCGTAATTGAAATTTTATCAAAATTCTAATGATTGAACATTTTCTCGATCGTCAAACTGTCAAAATATTAAAATTTTAAACTAATTATATAAATGAATGCTATTTCCATTCAAATAATTAACCTAAAGTTTTGAATGTCTTTTTTAATAAGAATTACTTCAATTAATCGTAATGATGGACTGAATAAAACACAGAGAGAAAGTTCGGACACCATCCAAACTCCGAACCAACCTCAACAGAAGTGTCCGATTCATCCCAAATGAAACTTCAAAATTAAAAACATCACCATTTTTTTTATTTCATTCGTACTATTTTTGAAACACACCAAACATAACATAAAATATTGATATAGTGTCGTATATCTATATAATCCACACACGATCCAATTGAATCACGAAAAATTACATCAATATTGATGAAAACAGTAAATTACCCCTCGTGGGCGACAAGCTACCTCTACGCATTGGATCTTTCAATAATTGACGGATAACATGTCGCACAGATTCAGTTGCAAAAAGCGGTAGTTCCAACAATTATTAATATGTTTCCGAACTATCTGTATGTCCAAATGCTCTCAAATATTCTTTGGAATCCAAGGTTATATTTACATAATTTAAGTATTCATATACAAGTAATATCTAAGTCTAATTATAAAAAGGAGAACTATTGAAAAAATAAAAATCATTTAAAATGTTTTTTAAAATTTTCTGTTAAATCAAACGTTTCGGATTATAAAAAATCCATCATCAGTGGTATACAATTGTGAAACTTTCTGTAAAAATATAACATGGTTAAAATTGATTTGAAAACTAAGCAATGTTTAAAATGAGAAACTAACATAATAGGTCTTAAAACACATTTATAAAATAATTCTAGTTAAAGCATTAAAATATAAATAATTAAAATAATTAGAACTGGGAAGATACTCAGTGAAGTTATGTTGTGATGCTTAATGGTAATGCGGATTGATCTTTATTGAGAATTGGTTTGAGTCTATTGATATAAATGGATTCTAAAATTCTGAGGTCTGTGTCTGAACCATTGCATGAATCGAGTATGGAAAAGATCTATTTTTAAAATGTGTCTATAATGGTCTCTAATAGCTGATTTTTCTGGGTCACTGAGTGCCTTGCCCGTTCTATGGGATAAACCAAAGTGACGTGCGCATCTGATAAAAACATCTGAAGCTTAGTGCTCCCGATGTAAGATTGCTTGCAGCAATCGCAGGTATATTGGTATATAACAGATGCACGCGTCGCCTGGTCAGGTTTACCTAAAATGCAGAGGAAAAAATTGGCTATTTTATTGACATTTTTATAATAAAATTGTACATTAATCTGTGGGTAAAATTTGGTTAAAAATCTATTTATTTCCTTTTTCATTTCATAGGTTTGATTTCCTATATAGGGCAGATTAAAGTATAGTTTGTCTCTTTCTACAGTGATTGGAGGTAATTTAGGGGAATTAGTTTCTATTAAAAATTTACGTACATGGGAATTGAATAGTCTATATGGGTACAAATTATTGGTAAAAAAAAAAAAAAAAAAGTTTATCTCTGAGTTAAAATTTACAATTGAGGAGGAAAGTGAATAGGCTCTATGAATTAATGTTTGGATACAGGATATTTTATAGTTATAATATATATTGCTAAAAAAGTTAGTCCCTAAACCTGAAAACGTTTGTTTGCGGTATATTCCGGTGGTGAAACTATTATTTTCTCGTCTTATTAAGATATCTAAAAATGGCAATTGATCATTTTCTTCTTCTATAGTGAATTTAATGTTTGTTATTAATATATAGGAAGAAACTATTTGCTTGTTGTCTATTATTGAAGAGAATAAATGTATCATAGAGATATCTTTTGTAAAATATTGGTTTGATTGAATCTGGACATGAATCTATATATTTCTCTTCAAAGTTAGTTAAAAAAATGTTAGCCGCGGTTGCTGAACAGGGAGATCCCATTGCCAAGCCATTGATTTGCTTATATATATTGGAATTGAATTTAAAATAGGTATCATCGAAAATTAGGTCTAGTAATTTGGAAAATTCTGAGCGTGAAAAGTTATTAAACTTATCATTATTATCATATAATTTATCTAAAATAATAGTTTTCGTTTCAGTGACCGGAACATTTGTATATAGTGATTTTATATCTAAGCTACACATGAAATGGTTATTTGCATTACTGATATTTTTTAAAGAAGTGACAAAATCAATGGAATTTTTTACGCTATGATTATTTGTGGATAAATGAGATATTAAACAGGATATAATCTTACTTAATTCATAGTTGTGGGTTCCTATAGCTGATAGTATGGGTCTCACCGGGCAGTCTTCTTCATCACAACATAACTTCACTGAGTATCTTCCCCGTTCTAATTATTTTAATTATTTATATTTTAATGCTTTAACTAGAATTATTTTATAAATGTGTTTTAAGACCTATTATGTTAGTTTCTCATTTTAAACATTGCTTAGTTTTCAAATCAATTTTAACCATGTTATATTTTTACAGAAAGTTTCACAATTGTATACCACTGATGATGGATTTTTTATAATCCGAAACGTTTGATTTAATAGAAAATTTTAAAAAACATTTTAAATGATTTTTATTTTTTCAATAGTTCTCCTTTTTATAATTAGACTTAGATTCCCAAGGTACAAACCGATTTCAAGTAATATCTAATATGTATACTTCGTTAAATCTATTCAATTTACGCATGTCAGCATGTAAATTAAAAATAACCAAATGTTCTCCAGCAATTCAGTATAAATAGAGTAGCATTTGATGTTTCAATTACAATTATAGAAATAATAGTCAAACTCATCTCGCAAAGTAGAGTACTTCATGTCTTCAAATAATCTACATTGAATCCCATAGAAAGAGACAGATGACTGTTTTAAGTAGAGCAATAATTTACATTACATTTATTGTTGTCTGCCACTCAAGTGAACATTTTAATTTAATGCTTCAAACTACACTATAATCTGAGCCATTAGTGGAATGGCAAATACGGACCTAAATCTTCAGAGAGTTGTCGAATATTTTTTTGTGATAAATTGTTCAGGAATATAGCCTTGTTTGTCAGTTGAAATAATTGCCCTCAGTGTAATGATATGAACAGCAGACTCCTAAACATGATTTTATTCAATAGAAGATTTTTTGAATTTCTAACTTTGTATTATTATCAATTAATTCATAACATTGACTTATCATCTCCATTAAAGAGCATCAAATAGTTCGTGAACTTTTTAGACTAAGTTTACCTTTCTGGTTGATGACCCGAAATTGTCAAAACTAAAATATCAATTGTGATTAACTTACTGTTTTTTAATGTTGAAAGTGTATTCTTATAAACTGCGTTCGGAGATCTTTTGCAGCCACCCGAATTTGCTTGAAACATAAATAAATTTGCAAAATTGCTAATTTAAACCATCAAAACTAGTTTTAAAATGAATAGCATGTTTCCTGTTGCCATTTTACCATATATATTTTAATCTTTCATCTATTTTATACAGAATTTAGTTAACAGAGTATTATTTAAGCGTTCGCACTTCTTTTGTAAAATTTAGGCATTAAAAAATGGCAAGAAAAAAAGAACTAAACATGGAAGAAAAGAACAAAATTATACAAAAATTAGCTCAAGGAATGTCAACACTTGAAATTTCCAAAGAATTACGACGAGATCACCGCACAATAAAGAAAATTGCGGAATTGGGCATCCAACCAAGAAAAAAACGAAAGCAGAATGAATTTAGGAAATTGAGCACAAGAGATTTATCCAGAATCAAGCGCCAAGTTGCTAAAACGCCCAATGTATCCAGTAAAAGCATTTTTGATGCCTGTGGAATTGAAAATGTTCCGCGAACAATAAGGTGCAAGGTCCTCAAAAAATTCGATAAGGTAAAAAGTCGAGTTATAGGCCAGTTTCTATCAAATAAACACAAAGAAGCAAGGTTGACATGGTCAAAAAAGTACGTCAAAACCGATTTCACAAGCGTAATCTTCACGGATGAGAGTAGAGTTACGTTAGATGGATCAGATGGGTGGACCCGAGGATGGGTGCTCAATGACAGACAGAGTTTGTACCGGATTCGACGCCAGGTGGGGTGATGATATGGGCAGGAATTATTGGTAATGAAGTTATTGGGCCATTCAAGGTAGAAGAAGGAGTAAAATTGAACTCTGTCAATTGCTGTGCCTTTCTTGCCCAAAATTTCAAACCCTGGCTACTGGCACAAAATGAGGACCGAAAGGAGAATTAGATTTTTATGCAAGATAATGCTCCGAGCCATGCCTCAAGATACTCAAAAACATGGATGGGGAATGAGAGCTTCATTAATGACTCATTGATGGATTGGCCAGCCAATAGCTCCGATCTCAATCCGATTGAGCATTACTGGAGTATTTTGAAAGCTGCAATTTTCAGAGATGGAAAGCAGTACACCTCAAAATCTGAACTTTGGGAAGCTATCCAGACTGCTGCTGCTAGGGTTAAACCTGAAGTGGTAGAAAATTTGACAAAATCTGTTGACAACCGACTGATAAAGATTTTGCAGACGAATGGAGGAAGAGTTAATTAATGTAAATTATTAAATCAATATTTAATATTTTTCTGTTGTAAACTTGGTTGGTTTTCAACCAAATGATAATTTTGATTGTTATTGTTCAGTTACTTATAATTTGTTTTGTTATTTTGCTATTTATTTCTAATAAAAATCATAATTTATGATGTTGCAAAAGAACTCCGAACACTAAATTCTTATCAAATCCTATTAAATACATATTATTTGATATTAAATACTTGTTGTGAATGTAAATGTGTATCATTTATCCTTGTACATGGTCAAGTGTGAATTATTTTTAAAATAAACGCGATATTTAATTGTAAATACTAAAAAATCCATCAAAAACCGTTCTGCAAAAGATCTTCGAGCGCAGTTTTTCAGTAGTAAAAGATTTTTACCCACTATAGTCTAGACTCTATAGTCTATACTATACCTCGTAGTGCTTCTGGGCACAAGCTTCTAATCTGGAAGATTGGGTTTGGGATCTGAAGCTTTGTGTCCCTTGTGTTGTAAAGAATTTTCGCCGAACCCTCGTCTTAAGAACCCCAGATAAATAAAGTATCACCACAATAATTGCTAGGGTCCTTTCCTAATACCCGTTACCAAGGATATGTATAATATAGGTAACAGGAATCATGACTTTAACAATAACACTTTCATAAAAAGGAATTAAACAGAGAAAGCAGACTATTTATACATGAATGCTCTCAAATACCTTTAGTCTGATTTCAATTTTATTTGATGGACAATGAAACATAATAGAAGTTGATAGTGTAATTGCATTTGGTTGAACAAGTTTGGTTATTGAAATCTTGTAAATTTTCATGACATCGTTAAAATTAAGTTTATTAGAAAATTGACAATAGAAAAAATGCACTGGTTACTATTTCAAAAGTATGTAAGTCGATAGCTATGATGCACGAATAAATCATTTTTTGGTGTTTGTTGTATCGAAGAACTTGTCTCTGAAGTCGATCGAAAATATCGCGGTATTTTCTCATCCGATTTTGTTCGTAGCTACTTTTACAGTCACGCAGCTATTTTCTTGCTAGGACCTTCTCTCTTTTCGAATGATCATATAAATTCCAAATGTATAAATGTAGGAAGTCTGTTATGGAGCTTTGCAAAGCATGATGATAACATTCGCTGCCTGTAATTGAAAGTTTAAAAAAATTCTTTCGGTGAAAATTCCTTATGGGGAATTTTCTTGCGGCGAAATTTACGGACACGATTATTTTTATTGAATGCAAATTAAATTGTTTAAATAGTATATAAATATATCTTATATGGAAATAATCACTTAAATTGATATGCTTTTTTTCTTCATGTTTTGATAGTGTAATGTTACAGCTTCACATTTTCAGTTTTTCTTATATCACGAAGTTGCAGGGTTGGCAAGGTTGGTTTCCCCCAAAATGGGGGAAACTGAAAAAAACATTTTTGGGAAACTGAAAAATTGGGGGAAACCTTGGATAAGTATCCAAGGGCTTTACGATGTCAGTATGCTCCTTTACAATGTATGTGTGCTCCTTTACAATGTATGTGTGCTCCTTTACAATGTTTGTGTGCTCCTTTACAATGTCTGTGTGCCCTTTACAATATATGTGTGCCCTTTACAATGTCAGTGTGCTCCTTTACAATGTCTGTATGCCTTTTTTTACAATGTATGTGTGCTGCTTTACAATGTCTGTGTTCTCCTTTACAATGTCTGTGTGCCCTTTACAATATATGTGTGCCCTTTACAATGTCGGTGTGCCCTTTACAATGTCAGTGTGTTCCTTTACAATGTCAGTGTGCTTCTTTACAATGTCAGTGTGCTTCTTTACAATGTCTGTGTGTTCCTTTACAATGTCAGTGTGCTTCTTTACAATGTCAGTGTGCTTCTTTACAATGTCTGTGTGTTCCTTTGATTTATAATAACTACTTAGTGAGAAACTGTGATAACTAAGAGATAGTAATATCAAATATACTGATATTCATTATTTGTAATTTATTTTATTGTTCACTGTAGATAAATATGACACAACTAAACTTTTATATTTGGTACTACATGCTTCCTTTCGGTAAATAGATCTAACATCTTAATATAGCCAATTATATAACTTGCAGTGCTAACTAGCAAGCTTAATTAAGATTTGTCACTGAGTATAGAGCACTCTGGTCCTCTGGAGTCTGAACTGGTTCATAAAAATTGCAATACCTTGTAACCTTAAAGATAACATTGCACATGTCATGGGATGATGGGTATGAAATGATGATTACTACCTATATTAATCATCCTTCATTATAGATAATCAAATATTGTAATTTTGGCAATTATGATTTTTAATTGATGAATAAATTAATTAGAAGTAGTTATACCAATATATTATTATATTATGCATTTATTGATCATTAGACTCAATGATGATTCATTTGACATTTAGCTACTGTAATACATGTTGATGGTCAATATGTAAACTTACATTTATCATTAACAGACTACCAAGGTTTCCCCCAAGTTTCCCCTGGGGGAAACTAAAAAAACCTCCTTGAGGTTTCCCCTAACCAACCCTGCGAAGTTGCGCATTCACTTTTGAGTAGTGAGTTTGTGTTCCTTACTCTCCATGCATCTAAAAAGTAATCTCACGCATTTACTTGTAGTCTTATTTACCTGTGATTCGTTCCTTATTATAAATAAACTAAGTTCAACCGTTGAGCATTACTGGCATCCATAACACTTTCTTTTAATACCGTGCATAAACTCCTTCTGGTAGGCTCAGATCAAAAGGAATGGGAAATTGCTGATGTAATTGAGAAGGAGTCTCTGCCTCTTGGGGGTACTTACTCTGTGGATGATATAAAATGTGGGGGTGTAAGGTTTTAGTAAAGGGAGATGGAGAGAAGATAGCCAAACGGGAAAAAGAAACGAGGAGATATTATGATTTGACAAATGATCGAATGAAATGAGGGGGGGGGGGGAGAGTTGAAGGAGTTGAAGAGGGAAATTTTGGGTAAAATAAAGAATGAAAATATTCGAAAAGTATAGAAGGTTGGAATGGGAAAGTGAAATGAAAGTGATTAACAATATAAGGGATATAAATGACCAATTGGAGAGGGTTGATGATGATCACAAATGGTGCAGACAATATAATCATGGACAAGTTGATAAACCATAGTAGAATGTGCAGGTGGTTAGAATGTAAATATGAATGATACTAGCTTATTTGGATTTTAAGGTTCTTTAAATTCGTTGGCGATATGGTGAACCAGGTTTTAGCCCAACCGTTAGTGCCGTCGAGAGAGGCTCTCAATTTGTCTGTGAAGAGTACTATTTATTTGAAACAGGTGGAATATAAGAGGAGATCAGTTTCAGTGTTTTACAGTGGGTGGTTTTTGAGAATTTTTCCACACCGACACTCTTTTAAACTGCGTTACTAGTTTCCTCTTGAGCTCTCTCTTGATCAAGGAATGTTATGTTTCGTAGCTACTTGGATTTGTCCATATCGTTACGGGTAATTTTCTTTTGGGGATCGGCAATAAATATCTTTACTGGACGTGGTCGTAAATATAATAAATTCAATTTCACATTATATATAGTATTTTGCTGTAGCAGCAGTGCCGCTAAATTATTCAGTAATAACATTACACTAGGTGTTACCTCTATGAAATGACTCTGATTGCTAATGTCCGGAATTGGACCAAGTTGGATAGCTGTGGTTTCTAAATTCAAATACGTACGGATAATACCCTATAGGGGACTACGTGATCACACATGTAATAGTATGAAAAGGTTAATCATAAGGAATTAATTTTACGTTGTTATTAAATATGGTGTATATCAAAACCTCGTAGTAGACCAGCCTCCAGTAGACAAACCTCCTATTAGACCAAGAAATTTTTGAAATTGTTCTAGAATAAACCTCGTACTAGACAAAACACAATTTTTGGTACCTGACAGTTGTTCTAGTGTAAATATTACAAGGAGAAATAATTAAAATACTATTTTAAAGATAAATCTCTAATTTGAATGATGTATTTTATATTTATTTATTCTGTTTTTAGTATAAAACATATGGCAGAATCGGTTTCAGATTTGATGGTAGAGTCTGTGCTAAAAAAATTGAAGTGAAAAGTTGCAGAAAACTAGATAAAGTGAAGAATATTTTAACTTCATAAAAGGATAATTTAATTGAAAAAAATATTAAATTCGTTTAAATTGATACAAAAAATGCATACCGTTTCTAAATGTGTTTCCCTTTAAAATTGGTATGATAGTCACCATTAATTTGGCATTAAATTTATCATAAACATATAGAGCTATCGAAATGTTAAAGTCACTGCTTCACTTTTAAAGAAATCGATGTTGGTCTAGTAGGAAACTGCTGAAGTTAGTTTCTTACTAGACCAAACAAACTTAGAACGTAACTCTGGTCTACTGCGAGGTTTTGCTGCATATCAAAGCGAATGAGTTATTTAATAAATAATTTTTATTTTTTATTTGTTCTTTAGATTAACTCCTTGAATAAATATTTTTATTTGTAAAGAGTTAAATAAACTTGATTAAATTAATACTCTTCAAAAGTATTTAATGTAATATCGTATAATAATCGTATGCCAAGAAAGCTCTTTTGCCTGACGCGCAGAGAGCCAAGGAAGCTCTCTTGACTGATGTGCAGAGTGACGTAATGTGACGTCACATAGGATGCAAACGGGATGGTCACGCTTATACGTTGTTAAGAAATCGTTACTCGCCTTCCACGTACTACTACTTCCATGTACTGCATGAATGATGATTTCGCACGCATGCTATCGCTCTGGGAGCGATAGCAAAAAGCATGCGTGTGCACCAGAAATGACGGACATGAACGCACGCATGCAGCGATTTCTTGAGGCATGAGTGAATGTGTGGATGGGCCTTTATACATAACAGGCTTATAAGCCTAATCTGCTAACAATTTGGTATCGGTGCATCTTTAAACATGAGGGAGGAAAAAACTAAATAGATGTATATCATCACAGCATTAAAACAAAGCAATAAACATAGATTTTTCACTCGCACAAAAAAATGAAAAAACACGTTAGTAACATACAATCTAATAACAAGTGAAAGAAATGTGACATGCTCCCAAAGCTGACTGACTGAATAAAGCTTGAGGGTCTTCAAAAATAAGAACAAAGACTAGAATCATTTTATGGGACAAAGATTAACAATTACAATGATTAACAAAGAGATAAAATAATTAAAGGGTCCTAATTAAAGGCTTTTGATTTCGTTGTTTGAACTTGTTTCATTTCTTTTCTGTAACTTGTGTGTAATTTTACATTTTGTTTTAAATAAGTCTTTCGGAAAATTCGTTTTCGGCCAATCCGCCGGATACCAGTTTGGGTGTCTCTATCCATAATAATGCTGTCTACCATTATACACTGGAAGCAATTAGCTTTTCTATATTCCTGAGCATTGTCGCTGAATATTACCAGTATTCGGCAACAATTTTATAGCCGTATTTGATCATGGAGCCACTTCCCTGTGTGGCTGCCTTTTTTAAGTTCCTTGTATTTATTTTCCTTGGAGACGAGAATCATTATTCTTTTTATTTTTTGCAGGGATGATTCATGATCGCTCAGTCGGAGATGGAGAAATTGCAAAGTGAGGAGAGTACAATCTGCTTACCTAAAACGGGTTGCAAGAAAAGCCAACTATAAGAAATGTGTGATATGCAGCAACCTCTAATTGAATTTGCCTGATCATGTTCATAAATATCACAAAATTTCAATATTTGATGCAAGATATGACCGTTATTCCAGAGATCCCCCTACTGTCCCAGGTGCTGCACCAAATCTGTCAATGGCTAAGTTATTGCATTGGAAGAAAAAGAGCTGGATGATGCTAAAATCAACCTTGGTGACGCTGTGACAGAGTTAGGCAGGAATTAAAAACTTCAGAACGTGATAACATTAGTCTGAATTAGGAGAACTGAATGATAGGTATAAAAATTGCTGGTATCCAGATTCTAGAGAATATTCTAAAGAAGTCGCAAGATGGAAAGACTGTTTTCTAGATAACTTGAAAAAGCAAAAATTTCATGGATCCAGCGAGGGTTCAAAGGATGACAACGAATGTTTTTTAGATTATGAAAAGGTGAGTGGCAGCCTCTAACATATGAAGAGATGAGCAAACCAATCACAATCAAAAACATATTGTTACACTTTCGTTTATGTGAAGATAAGTCCTTTCTCTCTAAAATAAAGTGCATCGGTCAGTTCAGTGCTTTCTTAGAATACCTACTGTTTTCGATTGACAATGTGAGATAAAGAAAGAACTTGGCATCCTGAAAAAATTAAAAGGTAAGGACCCCATCTTAGAGAAAGAAAGCTATTAATAAGATAGTTGGTGAAGAGGAAGAACCCGGTCTTATCTGGAAGAAATTTCAAATCAAATGAATAATAATCTTCATTTGCAATACAATGGGATGGAAATCACGAAAATAAGGGATTCCCTCATTGCTGTTGCTACAGTCAGACTCGTATGAAGATCATTTTAATAACAGAAGATCACCTATATTATTACACAATTAACAAACAAAAAAATGCATAAATTGGATCATCAGCCCCTGTGTATGACAATAACGAATATTCAGTTTTGCTTCAATATATTGTTCATTTAAAACCTAAATTAACGTCTAAATTTTTCCTGCAAATTGCAAATCCAACTCAAAGATAGACCAATCTTTAAGACTATCAGCCGCATACAAAATTCTTCAAAAATTCCAAACTACATTTGGAAAGAAAATTTCTTCACGGGCAATAAGAGGATTCATAGTTTGGAACAGCAGAAAAAAAAATTCACTTTGCTAAGTCAATGAACCACTAGAATTAGATCAACTGCAGACAATTACTATGACTACAGCTCTATCAACAATTCTATAGCCCGTGTACTGGATAAGAACAGTTCATTACATCCCACTCCTACTTTAGGATTCCCAATATATACTACTATCAAATCAACCTCTCCTATAATTGACCCAGATCTTAGTGATGTGATAGCTCCATCAAAAAAGATTTTTACCATTGAACATGAGACTCTGAAGAGGAAGACTTCTATGAGGACTCTAGTGGGACCTCTTTGTGTGATAAGACTATCATCCAACAGCGATCGAAAAAGGTGAAATTCTCAGAGTTAGACGAAGTCCTACTGAAGCAGGAGGTTCAAAGGATTATATCAGATATGAAAAGATCAGGAACGATAGCATCCTGGATTACTAATAACGGTGGTATAAGTGTAATTCCGATCAAGAGGGAATTACAATCTCGAATGAAGACTGCTGCAACTAAACTTCTAAGGTCTATCATTAAAGAATCAACGTAACTGTTATATATTAGTATTTGTTTTGTTACATTGTGTTCTCTTATAGTCATCACTTTTATAAAATTATTTAGTTCATAGTTTTTATGTAACTGTACCCGTTTGGTTATTAATAAACATTTTCTTTGTTTTCTTCTAATATACACTTTACTCAAAATTTAATTAAATCCTATTCAAATTTAAGGTATTAGTAAAGTTACAATAGCTCGAAAATTAGTGTAGGTGACTTGTTTTCTTGGATTGGTCCAATTTCCTATTTGACTAATCCTTTAGAGTCCTTTGTACTATACTTTTGGTATCAGCGGTGCAGTTTTCAGTTCACTCATCATTAATTGAGGTTAACTTCCATTTAAAACTAAAATCTTCCATAAAACTTCTTCAAGGTTTTTTTTTTATTTCGAACTGACAGTGAATTCCTCATTTCCAGTTGAATCTATCAAATTGGAAAAGACGGCTCCGATATTGCCATTCGAATGCCAAACTGAAGTACTGTGATCTAAAGTTAACTAAAAGAGTTTGTTTGGATTAAAAGAAAAAAATATCCAGCTGGGACGCTCATTTGGATAGGGCCAGTCCTGTGAAATATTCTAATTATCCTCGTTATTTCTTGATAAATTGTTTCTTGCAGGATAGCAAATATATGTGATGTCCCAATAAACTGTGCCAATTTCCATGATATTTTGATATGGCATTTTCCTAGTGTAACTCATCACTCTCATTTTAAAATCACACTAGGTGTTACCTCTGTAACTCATCACTCTCATTTTAAAATCACACTAGGTGTTACCTCTGTAACTCATCACTCTCACTGTAACTCATCACTCTCACTGTAACTCATCACTCTCACTGTAACTCATCACTCTCACTGTAACATCACACTAGGTGTTACCTCTGTAACTCATCACTCTCACTGTAACATCACACTAGGTGTTACCTCTGTAACTCATCACTTCCACTGTAACATCACACTAGATGTTACCTCTGTAACTCATCACTCTCACTGTAACATCACACTGGGTGTTACCTCTGTAACTCATCACTCTCACTGTAACATCACACTGGGTGTTACCTCTGTAACTCATCACTCTCACTGTAACATCACACTAGGTGTTACCTCTGTAACTCATCACTCACTGTAACATCACACAAGGTGTTACCTCTGTAACTCATCACTCTCACTGTAACTCATCACTCTCACTGTAACATCACACTAGGTGTTACCTCTGTAACTCATCACTCTCACTGTAACGTCACACTAGGTGTTACCTCTGTAACTCATCACTCTCACTGTAACATCACACTAGGTGTTACCTCTGTAACTCATCACTCTCACTGTAACATCACACTAGGTGTTACCTCTGTAACTCATCACTCTCACTGTAACATCACACTAGGTGTTACCTCTGTAACTTATCACTCTCACTGTAACATCACACTAGGTGTTACCTCTGTAACTTATCACTCTCACTGTAACATCACACTAGGTGTTACCTCTGTAACTCATCACTCTCACTGTAACGTCACACTAGGTGTTACCTCTGTAACTCATCACTCTCACTGTAACATCACACTAGGTGTTACCTCTGTAACTCATCACTCTCACTGTAACATCACACTAGGTGTTACCTCTGTAACTCATCACTCTCACTGTAACATCACACTAGGTGTTACCTCTGTAACTCATCACTCTTTTCTAATGGTGAGTCATTTGTTTTCTCACGAACTAACAACTTATGCGCTTTTCATCATTCACGCGAATGTTGGGGAGAGAAATGTAAATAGCCTTCATCAGTCATGGACTGCCGAGCTATCAATCAATCTACGCTCAGCAGCGCATAATTACCTGAATTTCTCGGTAGGTTTTACTCACAGGAGCTTCATTTATTTGAGGTGAATTGAAGAGAAGGTTTGGATCAAGTGTACTTTAAGGACCCCAGCTCAATCTGGGGTCCTTAAACTACACTTGGGGTATAATTTGAAAATTTGGGGTCCTCAATATATACTTGATCCTTATTTTCTTATAATGATTTTATTTCATTATAATGATTATTATATATTCATATGTTAGTTACGATTTCCTTATATTGGATAAAATTTGTTATTATTTCCAAATATTGCTATCATTTTAACTAGATAGTTGTCTTTGCTTCATCCATTCAATGGCCGGTAGTGGATCTTCACCTAGTAGAGGTAGAATGCCCGAAAAAATCCAGTTCTCTACTGTAGTTTATAAATGGGCTTGAAAATTCTTTTTGATATTATTATTTTTTTTCTCATATCTTTTTTACTCTGTATCATTTTCGTTTTTAATAAAGTATCATTATTAATTTCTGTTCGGAATGTTGCTCTGTCCATTTTTTTGTTGCTCTGATCACCGTAGTAGAAGAATTATTTCGATTTGATTGCAGTCAAGACATGCAGAACGCCGTAACATAGATACATTCAAAAATTCACTTATGTCCTTAAACTACACTTTGGGTATAGTTTGAAAATTTGGGTACACTTGAGAGTACACTTGATCCGAAGGTTTTAGGTCCTGTGCTGGCCGTAAACGACAAATATTAATTTTCTCTATAATTTACCAACTTATTAATTTTCTAATACCACGACTATGGCTGATGTGTGTGACTCTGAGGTTCACACATTGAATTGAACTAAAGTCTGGATCGCATGCATCACCAAAACAGCTCTGCCTGGATTGTTTCGGTGTTATTTTCTCTATTCATTTCTGTATTTCTAGTGTTATAAGATAACGCAACTATATTTCTTTCACTTTATAATTCCTTTCTTTATTCTAGATTCAATTTTTAATCAAAATTCACAAGTAAACCAACTATTATTGCCTTTCCAAATAGTCTCTCAAATCCGTCATTGTGGTATGTTTTGTTATATTGTTTTGATATTGTCATATTTGTACTTATTTAGGTTTTTTTTTTATTAATCAGTGTTCATTTTTACAGTTTCACGTCATCAGTAGCTGGTTCTGACGTGGCATTAAACGCATGGTGCATGCATGCCGCATGCAGTTATTCTTAAATGCATGGTGCATGTATGCCTCATACACTTATTCTTAAATGCTGGCTACATGCATGCATTTTATCTATCGCATGCTGCATATTCTTCTAAAATCTAGATATAAGTTATTTGTTTTTTTCAGTTACGTTATTGTTATTTGAGTTTTACTTAGTTTGGTTCCTTCCCATTTGACGACCACCACCAAATATATTTCAAATTAATTTTTCTTGAGTAATTTTGTTCATAGAATCCGAAAATTATAACTGTTTTTTGTAGAAACTAATACTTTTTGAGATATGAGGGTTCAAAGTTATTTATTCCCTATGTATTACTGAAGGATTGAGAACTTTGAAAAAACTCGTGTTTTCACTATTTTTGTGTGAAAGATAGCCGCAATGTAAATTGTTATATCCGCTAGTTTGTTGTACTGCACACTTCATGATTGTTTAATGACCTGGCAGTGGGGTATGGAGGGCGGCACGCCCCGCATTACACATATATTAGTATTGAAGTAATAAATGTAAAATATCACGGAAACTGGAAATATTTTATATACAGTAGCGAGAATAAGTTGAGGGACAGTGAAAAAAGTTTAACATTTTTGTTTATTGCAAAGGAAATAGTCAACGAAAATACGTGAAACTTAACAACAATGAAGTTACACATCCTGTGGGTATTTGGTAGAAATATTAGCAAAATCAAATATTTATCCAAATATTCAACTATTACCATCAGAGGACGAAAAAAACACCAGCAAAAAAGTTAAGGAACAGTCATTAATAAACGTGTAAAAACTGAATAATCTTAGTTTAAAAGATTGTTTCAATGTATTAAATTGTTACTAAAGGTCATCAAATTATTATAACAAAACAATCGCCGCTATTACACTTGCTACTTGGAAACAAGTATCTCTCTGTGAAAAACGTCTTATTTTGTCCCATCTCAAGGATATTAAGTCACTTTTTGATATTGCGAGCATCAATGAACGATCTAAGAGTGTTGAGTATTACATTGTTAATACTTTTGAAGAGTGTGGTTCGATTGATGCAAAACGAAGATCCGGTAGACCACCAAAAACTACCCTCAGAGAATATCGTGCCATGGTGAGACTGTGTAAAAAGGACCATTTCGAGACTGCTTCAGGTATTTCTCGCCAAATGAGTGAAACGCATGATCTCAGTGTCTCCAGATTCTTAAAGTTTTTAGAAGTTTTTATAGGATAGGATTAAGATCCAGGATGCTTGCATCAAAGCATCTGGTATCGAAAAAGAACCAAATTGCAAGGCTTCAGTTTGCCTAGGAGCATGACATTTTGTTCGAAGGAACCGTGGTCCATGGTTCATTTCAGTGACGAATCTAAGTTTATTGTGATCGAAAGTGACAGCAAAAAGAGTGAAACTTGGAGGCGACAGCGTGATGGTCTGAGGCATCATTTCTGCAGCGGGAACAGGCCCAGTCGTTAGTCTACATGGAATGGTCAACGCAGCAGTGTATATTGTATAAGCCACTTCTCATCCATCATTCTATTCCATATTTGCAATCTTTTGATACTCAACCACGGATTTAATGCAAGATAATTTTCCCTGTGAAACGGCTAAACACTGAAAGCATGCATAGAAAGTAAAGAAGATTCTACTATAAGCTAGAACCCCGTTGAAAACATTTGGAAGGTAATTGGTGATGGTGCTCAAGAATGCAATACCAAAATCAGAATTAACTGTGGGGATTCCTTAAAGAAGATTGGTTTGAAGATTACCCATAATTCTGCTAAAAAAATGATTGATTCCTGTAGTAATCGATGCAGTGAGGTGAAAATGAATGAAAATGAAAACTTTATTGAAATCAAAAGAAAATTACACAGAGTACAAATATTTCTCTTAAATGAAATCAAGCCCATACTAGACCAATGTTGGTCTTTTGGGCAAACAAATGAAATGTTTAGGCCAATCACATTTTATTATTATATATAAATATTTTTTTTTACACAATTAAAACCAAATTAAAAACTACTTCACAGCCAAACCCTAATTAATTAAACACAAATGAACACAATTAAAAATCAATACTCTTTCTAATGTAAGGATAGGTAATACTAATACCAGAACAATATTAATAATTGAGATATAAGGTATTTTTTTTAATTTCTTGCTGAAGTTTCTCAGATTTACTATTTGTTTCAATTCAATTGGTATACTATTATAAATGACAGGTACAGAATACTGAAGTGACCTCTGTGAAATGGTCAACCTTTGGAATTGTGGTACGAGATGGTGACTTCTATTACGAGTGTTGTGGTTATGATCAGCCAAACTAAAGTCATCAGGTTTCTTAAAGGCAAATATACAACAAAGAGAAATATACATATCAGGTATTTTAAGAATACTTGTATCAGAAAATAAGGGGTCGGAATTTACTAGATATCCACTACTGGTAATTATTCTCACAGCCTTTTTCTGCAACAACAATAATTTATTCAGATTAACAGCAGCGGTGCCTCCCCAGACCAAGTTGCAGTATATCAAATAAGGATAAATGAGAGTGTAGTAGACATTCAATAAAACATGCCTTGGTACAAATTGACTTAACTTATACATCAATCCAACATTCTTAGAAATTTTATTAGCTACATAATCTACATGACTACTTAATGTCAACGAACTGTCTATTACTACTCCTAAGTACTTCGCTACGATATTCAACCGAACTCAGACCAATAACAAGTTTCCTGGAACAGTCGACTGATTGAGATCTGTTTGTTACTATCAAAGCTACTGACTTACTAACATTTAATAACAGTTTGTTTCGTACAAGCCAACGATTCACCTTCTCCAGCTCGTAGTTAAACATCTCAACAAGATTATCAAAATCATTATCTGACCCAACAAATGCTGTATCGTCAGCAAACAAGAAAGTTCTAAGCAACTCAGATACATTGTGCAAATCATTGATATAGATTAAGAATAGATAACATCCAAGTACAGATCCCTGTGGAATAGATATATTTACGGATAGCTTATCAGAAATACAAGAGTTAACTTTGACACAATGCTGCCTATTACACAAATAACTTTTAAACCACTGCCATACTACTCCTCTAAAACCATAACAATGTAATTTTTTAAGTAAGATATCATGTCATAAGCCTTGCATAAATCTAAAAATAGAGCTATACTGTGATTTCTAGAGTTGAGTTTTTCATATAACAGATCAATCAATGAACAAACAGCATCCATCACACGTAGATTTTCCACTTTGGAAACCGAACTGACTGGGAGACAATATGGAATACCTATATTATAGAAGGTCATCAAAATTAAATGACTCTTCACAAAATACTAATTTTCTACATCTAATTAGCCAATGGTTAATGCAATAACTACTGTTCCTTAACTTTTGCTCGGTGTGTTTTATGGTCTCTGATTGCAATAGTTGAATATTTAGGTAATTATTTGTTTCATTTTGCTAATATTTCATCCAAACACCAAGAGTTTGTGTAACTTTATTAATGTTGAGTTTCACGTATTTTCGTTGACTAGTTTCTTTGCAATAAACAAAAATGTTGAATTTGTTTCACTATCCCTTAACTTATGCTTGCTACTGTATGTATAATGTATATCGGGGAGCGTGCCCCCCTCCCCCCTGCCAGGTCATTAATCAATCATGAAGTGTGCAGTACAATGTAGTTGCAATACAACAACATTACAGTTTCATGTAAATAATCTATAATGTATGAGTAATTTAAATAAAAACACGAGTTTTTTAAAAGTTCTCAATCCTTCAGAAATACATAGGAAATAAATAACTTTAAACCCTCATATCTCAAAAGTATTAGTTTCTACAAAATAAGGTTATGATTTTCGGATTCTATGGACAAAAATACACTTTAAAAAAGTAATTTAAATTAAATTTGGTGGGGGTCGTCAAATGGGAAAGATCCCTTAGTTTTCATCTACATGTTTACGGTATCATATAAATTAATTAAATATTCACTATTTATTATACTTTACTAAGGTAATGCAAATTAAAAGTTCCCTTTGTTACTGAGAAAGTTCTAATAATAAATGAAAAACTGAATAATTGTTTTTATTTAATATAACGTTTCCCACTCCAAAACTTCTATACCTATAAATATTTCATAAAAAAAAGACAATTTAGATATTTAATAACTGAATATTTTTATATAGTCCTACACTTTTTTCAAGGTACATGCTAAGAAAATGGCGAAAAAGAGGACTAACTAACCTAAATGTAAATACAAAATGCATGCAAGAAAGCTTTAATAGCATGTTTCAGAGCTTGAGTGCATGCTTTCAAAGCATGTTTTTTAGTGCATGATGTCACAACCTTAGTACATTAAAATTACTTCAGCTCAAGTAACGTTTTATCCCGGCCCAGACAGGTCCCATGGAAGGCGAATCTGTAATTTGGATTTCCCATTTTTACGCTATGCCGCACTTTAGAGTGCAGGCATTGGTTACCTCTTCATAAGAGTCTTATTTCCACTTTATCTCCTATAAAGCTGCAGGTGATTATATCTCTTTTCGTAACATTCCTTCGAAGAAACAGTCAGAAATTATGACTGTTTCTTCTAAGTCCATTGTATTTATTTAATTTTTTACATAAGGAATTTGGCACAGAGATTGAAATCAAATAAACTAATAATAATTAATATTAATCTTCGGTCATATAAGAAAAACCAATATAAAAATAATTATTGTTGCACAGTGCTATCTAATAATTTTTATATTATTTTTCTTAAATGACCGAAGATGTAGTACCTACCGATAATTCGTAATTTACCCTAGGTCATTGTTTGATGACGTTGATCCCTCATTTTTGGCTGTTAATATTACTTTGCTATAGCTAACATTGTTAAATTTATTTATCATAATGCGTTGATAAAATATATCTTATTCTGGAAGGAAAATATTTTTAGCTGTAAAATTTTATAAATATAATGTAGCATATTGCTTTTTATTTCAAACACAAATTTACACGATTCTTTATCATCTAGAAATGAAGATTTTATTCATGTGCAGTCAGAAAAAAGTGTGTATTTAATGATTTTTGTTTGGGTACACGATGACAAATTTAGCGATTTAAAATAATAGGAAATTAGAGAACTGTGATTCGTGAAATTGTTTTCTCAATAAAATTCTATTTTAGAGTGATATGCTATTAAATTTCTCACATTATATCACTGCAACTCCAAGACTGAACTGTGTGAATGGTGTCACGCGAACTGTCCATCCTCGTGTTTGAACTCATTTTCTAGCTAATTAACCAACACATTTACGATGAGAGACTAAATAAGCTGTGGATTGAGTGAGATTGATGTTATCTCTCTCTTTAGGCTCAATTGTGAATAAATTACACTTCATTTTTTATTCCCCTGAACATTTTCAGTTTATCCAATTCAGTTTTATGTTATTTATAATACCATTGAAATTGATTACATAGTTTCAGTGAAATAGCACTTAGTTACACGAATTACTAAGTACTTCTTTTTACTTAAAATGACAAAAAACAGGTGAAATGTTTTGAAATTTCCCAAACAACGTGGCATTGGGTAAAAGTGTTTGTCATCGCTTTCTCAACAAAAAGGTACCTCACCGCTATAAAGTTGAGAAGCAGTCATTTTAACTGCTTGGTAGTTGTACTTATTTACTGGTGTTAATTATCACATGATTCAGGAACTGTAAAATCTGCAGAAAATAAGAATTCATTTATTGTGCAAAATAAAATTATTAATTAGGAAAGGTCAGAATTCATACAAACCAAGGAGGAAATAAATACTATCAACACATTTAAACCATCGTAATTTTGATACTTTGCCTATGATTCCAATGTAAAATCCGAAACATCGTTGAATTTCCTAGATATTGCAGTTTCGATATTTTTATTGGAACCCGTTGGTTGTTTCAGTTTCTAAGTGTTTCATTTCAGAATATACTCGTACTGAAAGCATCTTTTTTATTCATTCGATGAAAAAATCTCTTACAAGAGAGGTATTTTTTTCAAATACAGAACAGCCGCGGTGAGGAGGATGTAATAGACAGCAACAATAGCATATCTATTGGAACACTGGCGAATAGTTTTTTTATATTTGGTACAATATTCTGACACACAGAAAATAAATTAATTATCAGACTGTTCCTGTGAATTAGTTTATAAAGTAAAAAAGAATATTTATGAATGGAATGTAATGTGCAAATAGAAAAACTTCAAAACTTATTCTTCATTTCCACCTTCCTGCTTCATCATTTTTTTTTTTCGTCAATATTTTTCTATTTGATTGCAAATTACATTCTATTCCAAAATATTTTTTTTCCTTTTATATTTATGAACTCATTATGTAATTCCTATTTTCATACCTACACATCTTAGTAATGTAAGAGTGTAATGTTATTCCTACCTTAGCCTGGACTAAATGCGGAGGGGATGATTTATATATTGAATATATGAATAGAAAATTAATTTCTACCAAACACGTGGATGACAAAATCTACGCTGATATGCAAAATTTCTTGACAAATTCATGTATACTTCACTCTGACTCGTTAAACGCTACAAACTACTGAGATGAACGAGCTTTTTAAACTTTCAATTTCAAAAAGCTCACATCATTATAATAAAAGTTATTCAAAAAACTAAATGAAAATCATGAAAATCCAAGATAATTAAATAAATCATAAATTGTGTTCCATGTAAATTTAAACTAGCTGAGAAGAAAGTTTTTTTCTTTCTATTGAGTAACACATTTACGAACATGTTTTAAAGCTTCTCTTCTTTCCTGGCGTTACATCGTATTTTTCATTAACTTGTGACTTTTTGTTGTGGGGGCGAAAGAATTGAGAGATGCGGCGATATTGCTGGAATAAATATCAAAAATAGACTGGCGCTTTTCATATCGAAAAGTTATTTATTTATATTGAAGGAAAGATAATTAGTATTTGTTGGAAAATATAGAGCCCTGTCACATGAGGTGTTTTTGGAGCGTTTTCAACGTTCCAAAAGCGTTGCATAAGATTGATACATATGAAATGGGTTTAAAAATAATATCCTCAGAGTCAAAAACGCTCGTGTGACATTACCCATAATCATAGTTTTAGCAATTGTGGTCAATATTGAAGTCTGATTGCTGATTTCATTAGATGTACACAATTCTTTTGGTAACCGACGGATTGGCCGAATCCAAATTTTCCAATAACTAATTCGCCGAACTGGATTCTCCGAATACAAATTTGTCGAAAACAGATTAGCCGAAAGACAAATTTACCGAAAGACTTATTTAAAACCAAAATGTAAAATTACACAAAAGTTACAGAAAAGAAACTAAATAACGAAATAATCCTTTAATTATTCTATCTCTTCCTTAATCATTGTAATTGTTAATCTTTGATCCACAAAAGGATTCTTTGTCTTTGCTATTATTTTTAAAGAATTACAAGTTTCAAGCTTTATTCCAGTCAGTCAGTTTTGAGAGCAAGTCACATTTCTTTCGCTTGTTTTTAGATTGTATGTTACTAACGCGTTTATTCATATTCAACTTTGGGAGCATGTTACATTTCTTTCATTTGAGCGTTTGGTTTGTTTTTAGATTGTGTGTTACTAACGCGTTTATTCATATTCAACTTTAGGAGCATGTTACATTTCTTTCATTTGAGCGTTTGGTTTGTTTTTAGATTGTGTGTTACTAACGCGTTTGTTCATTTTTTTGTGAATATTCCAAGTTTACTGCTTTGTTTTCTCGGACTGATATGACTACACATGAATTAAATAACTATTTTCATTATTCTCTCATCCAGTAGTTGTGAGACAAACTTAACTTTCTTTGTAACGAAATTTGAATTGAATTTAAATCGATTATTATTTATGTTATACTAATTTTCGTAAAATTTATTCAGTTTCAACTCCAATTTTAGAATACTGTAGGAACGTAATTTTACCTTACTGATTTAGCAACTAATTACCATAGTTAGAACAGTTCTTTGATCTCCAATGCTACTGAAATAATATAATCTTATTCCAATAAATAATTATTCTAAGTCAAATTCATTCCATTCGTTTTCCTATTTACCCTGGAGCGAACAATTAGTTTTTATTTGACTCTTGAATGAATAAAGGGATAAGCAAATAATTGGAGAGGTTATTCAATATCTCCACTTGAAGAGGGAAAACTCTGATGCTTCAATGAGAACATTTACCTATTTTATCATTGAATTATATCGGTGAGTATAGCTTGACATGCTAAGTATTGGAAGTGTGCATTCAATGCACCCACCCCATCTATTGGCAAAATACTAAATTAAATGAGAACTTTTTTCATCTCTTTTTATTTCACCAACTCCCAATAATCAGAGTGTATTAGAATGTTCTGGAAATTATTTAATGGAGATATATCATTGTTCATTATTGTAATTGAACTTAATTATATGTAAAGTGTAAAGATAAAACTAATTTATTGCTTATTATATTGATAGAACTTAATAATTATGATAAGGTAGTAAAAATGTTAGGAATTGCCTTTCTTCAATTAGTAACCACGATGAACAGTTTATTACGGGTTTAAATCATAAACCTCTCCATTTGATCAACCACTTAAATGTCATACTTATCTAAAGTAACCAGACAGATATGGTGCATGCAGGTCCTCTAATACAGTGGTGGTCAACCCCCCGGTCCGCAGGATAATTGATACCGGGCCGCGGAAGAATATTTAACAATCAATTAATAAATATAAATGTGACCTCACATAAATAGATAATACAAGATTGGTAAGCAAGTTCAAATTTTCTGAGACAAATATCATTAAATTGATTATATACTTTATAACAATATAATTTTAACAATCATGGGTGTTTTGATCAAGAGATTTACATTCCTGTTTGTAGATCCGTGACAAAAAGTACAACACTATCCTACCTTTTGTGACACATAAAAATCATGGTAAGACACGTTTTGACCTGACTACTATTTTCTCATTATTATTTCATCGTACTAAGTACGATATTAAGTACCATTCGCACCCCAATGATTTCTCTCCTGTATAATCCGCATCCCAATGATTTACCTTCTATACCATCCGTACCACAATGATTTTACTCCTGTAAAATCCGCATTCCAATTATTTTTCTCCTGTACAATCCGCACCTAAATGATTTCCCTCCTGTAAAATCCGTACCACAATGATATTACTCCTGTATAATCCACACCCCAATGATTTCTCTCCTCTATAATCCGCACCCCAATGTTTTCTCTCCTCTACAATCCGCACCCCAATGATTTCCTTCCTGTACAATCAGCACCTAAATAATTTCCCTACTGTATAATCCGCACCCCAATGATTTCCCTCCTGTACAATACACACCCCAATGATTTCCCTCCTGTACAATCCACACCCCAATGATTTCCCTTCTGTACAATCAGCACCCCAATGATTTCCCTACTGTACAATCCGCACCCCAATAATTTCCCTCCTGTACAATCCGCAAACCAATGATTTACTTCCTGTATAATCCGTCACCTTTTCTACAGGTGATCCTTCTTTTTTATCTGATATTTTTTTTCGTACCTGAGTAATGAAATTATTTTTACCTGAGTATTATTGCTATTTTTTGTACTAGATTGTTATTTTAAAAGGAATGTTTATATAAAACATTATAATAGCTCGTTTTGGTATCATAAGAAAGCAGTAGCCACTTAGAAGTGAACGAATTTTGGCCTACTCAAAACTATAAGCTACATTCATCCCACCGGGCCGCGAGAATATTGTTGAACGTTTACCGGTCCGCGACGATAAAAAGGTTGCCGACCACTTCTCTAATAGACTAATTGCAGACTAAATAATACCGGTGAAATGGGTTAATAACGGGAAAAAGTGAATATTTGAACGCCTTGGTTATTTACGTTTGATCTATACTAAATTTTCGTGTTTTACAGACAGTTCAATTTAGTTTTTGAGTTTTTTTTTCTCAGGCTTTCGCATTCAAATGGCATTCAAAATTAGTTTTAATTCATTACTATTGAAGTCAATTTTCAGTTTCATTACTCAGAGTTGGCTTCTAACCTAGTATTTATTTTCCACTTTATTATCTTCGCAAAACTGCGGAAAGTTATGTTTTGATCGTTATTTTATTTATTTGTAATCTTATTATTTGCATAACTCATGTAGCGGCGGCGAGGTATGCACTTTACACGAGTGTCCGTTCTAGTTATCTTATGAGTGATGACAAACTGATGGAATGTTATTACAATAATTATTTGAACAAGCTAATCAATATTAACTCCAACTTTTCACTAAAATTAATTCTTTTAAACACGTTTATCTACTAGCAGAATAAAAAGTTCTAGAAATGAAATCCCCATAATTTTTCACACCTCAGATCTGAGTGATACTAAGTTGCTTTAATTCAGTAAATTACCTTTGGTCGCCTCTAAATATTCTGCTATTTGGTTCCCCTGAAGTAGAAATACCTAACTAATGTTGAGTTGCTCATGGAGGTGGAAGGGAATATCTTAGGAATATAACATCTTTTTTAGTCCGGAATATCCCTGAATTACTCTTCATCCGAAGTAATAATTCAGCAAAGGAGACGTTGAGGTGAGAATAATTAGGCGAAAGTGGCAGCCAGGGGAAAAGTGGGAGAAATTGGAGAGCTTAAGTGCTTTTTTAAACAGTTCGTTAGTTGGATGAGATTGTATTAAAAATGAAAAGTAGTTACTTATGTACAATACAATAACAAGATGCAACAAAGATTTGTATATATTGACTGTAGATATTATTTTTTAATAAAATTGAAATGTTGTCACTATAGAATTTGTAACTAAATTGCGTGCACTCAGTAGAGCGCATTCCTTTGCCGCCGCTTTGAACAGTTCTCTCGCAAAATCTAATAAACCGGTAAATGGATAATGACCAATCGTCCCACCAAGTTTCATGCAATATGGTTCAATACTTTTTGAGTTATTGTTATAAATGACTTTGACCTTTGACCTGATCGCTCTCAAAATTCTACCAGCTGGTTCCAGGACATTGACCAATCGTCTCATCAAATTTCAGACAATTTGGTTGAATACTTTTTGAGTTATAAATGGCCTTAACTTTGATCTTTGACCTTAGACCCGATCGCTCCCAAAATCTAACAAAATGGTTCCCGTATATTGACCAATCGTCCCACCAAGTTTCATGCAATATGGTTAAATACTTTTTAAGTAATAAATGACCTTGTCCTTTGACCGGGTCGCTCCTAAAATTCTACCAGAAGGTCACTGAACATGGACCAATCGTTTCACAGAATTTCAGACAATTTATTAGTTGGAACAATTTTCAGTTAAGCGAATAACAAGATGATAAATAAATAAATAACCTTACGCAAATTTGCGAAGGTAACAATGAAAGATGTACTACATAATTTCCAATAAACTATTGAACTCTCTTGTTACAGGATACAAGAAATTAAGAAAATTTGACACATATGAGAAATGAAATAAATAGATACAAATGTCTATTCTTGTTGGAACTAATATCCATAACATTTTCCAACGGGTCTAGGACATCTCGTCCACGGACATTTCGTGCAACGGACATTTCGTCCACGAATGGCTTTATTTTGTATTTTAAAGTGTTTATGGAATATATTTTATATTATATTTCACTATTACATTAATAGGCGGGTGTAAATATACAATAATATGATAGTGATTTAAGGTCACCGTTCCCAGATTTTGAAAAGTTTTTTATTATTGAAGCTACGGTTGTGAAACTTTGTACACATGTATAAAATGAATTATAAGATGTTTTTTGTGTCATGACATTTTTTCGATTCGACCCATAGAAAACGAGTTATTCGAACAGTGTGTAAATTAATAAATGGATACTACAATTTTGTAGCTATGACATTATGGTTTTTTGCATTCGATTCTCTACAAACTGTGGAAGCGTTTTTTTTTTTATTTGTCGAATTGGTTTTCGAATTATTGAAATTTTTAGTGAAACAAAAAAAATTGATAAAATATAAATTTCAAAATTCAATATTTTGAAAAGTAATTCGAAAATTAAATGAAACTCTTCCAGAGTTTGTAGAAAATTCCGGGGAGGATCGAATGCAAAAAACCGTAGCTTCTACCAAAAAAAAGCCTTAGGATTTTGAATTACATGATTTGTATATATCTGAAGTAACGAGAAATCTCCCATTCAAAATTGGATAATCTGGCACGCAGCATACTACTCTCGCGAAGGTCTGCGGGTAACTGAGGAATATTTCTTTGCAAATCTTAGTGGGTGTGTTATTAGTGGTAGGTTAGATACCAGATATAGCGAGATAATTAATTATTACGAATTATAATTGGCTGAGAGATGGTTTTTAACTCCCTACCCCCCGGCCCTCTCTTCCCTTTCTCCCTCTCCCCAGTGGGGTTAGTGTTACACGATACCTCTGGTATTTTGCACACACTATTATAATGTTATAAATCAACTATTTACACAATAAAAAAAAGATAAAATTTTGAGATTTCTTCGGGGACGGTCCCCTTAAGCCGTATATGAATTAACACATAAAAATGTTTATCTATCGATTACAGTTATAAAATTAAATATGCTAAACGGGTTGACTGTATTTTTAAGTTATTTATCTCGTTTAATATTTTGCATTAATTAATGAATTACGAGTGTTTAAAATTTAGAACTGAAATAACAGGGTCCTAAGAAGAAAAAATGCGTGGATACTTATCTATCGTTAATACGCTGAACTTATATCTTTACTTAATCTTTCAATTTCTATAATTTGATAATGTTTTAATCAGGCATAATCTTTAATCCTACACACCTGTTCACTAGGAGGAAATGCCAGTTAAATTTATGATTGTGTTATTCTCGCTAGGCGCTCGAATATAATTATAATAAACGAATAGCTTTTGATGTAAGCCGCTAATATAACTTGTAACCTCAGAACAAAACTTTATAACTTGTAACCTCAGAACATAACTTTATAAATTAGTACTCAGTTATATAACTTCATGAACTTTGTAACTCAGCTATATAACTTTGAAATATGGAGTATTAGGGAGTTCCTTCCCTATAGATAGAATTGAAATTAGTACTTAATTAATTTCTAAGGAATTAAGTAAGTATTTAAATTATTCTAATTTAAATACTTAATTAATAGTTAGGGAACTTGTAACATTTCTGATCATGTATTAAGTTAACAATAGATTCTGAAATACAGTAGTATAGTTAAATTGAATGTTTATTAGAAAATCAGGTTTATTGAAGAACTATCGATGTAAGTCTGATCGATGAATATGCTATTTCTATGCAATGCCATTACCACTAGCGTGTTAAATTCAAATAATGCATTGTGCGTTATTTCTATCTGCAGTGAGTAGAAAAACATCTTTGGAAAGTACTATCAGTACCTTAACAGAAGTGTATTCACTCGCTGGAAGGCTGAACCCTCCTGTCCACCCTTTATAAACAGTCAACATCTAGCTGACTCGTTCATAGTTCGCGATAGTCTATCAAAAGATGGGTTGGTCCTGATCCACCAAAAGGGAGTTGTGAGTTGGCTCCTCTCCCCTCTTAGTTCATTTAAAACTTGTGTTGTGTTTATTTTGAAGACTTGTGCGTAAGTCTTAGAACTTTGTACTCTTTCAACTTAAATCAGATTACAATCATTAAGGAACCTAATTTGTGTTTCATTCCTAAAACCTTTAACCAATCTTTACCATTATTAGTCAGTATCATAGAATTCAATTAATATACCTCAAGTTAAGATTATACATGAAAGAACCCGGAGACTTAAGTTGCTCTATGGGACAAGTTGTAATTAATATCCAATATCAAACATCATCTAATTAGAACCCAGATGATAAATTAATTAGTACTCCTTAAAAACAATAAAAGGGCAATTTAACAATACTTAGGAATTAAGTAATTATAATAGAGGTAAATAATAATTATTATTATATATGTATAGGACCGAAAATATGAAACGGTACAATAACACGGACGTTTTTACGTTTAAATAATTAAAAGGAACACTAAAAAGAACTAATATCTAGCTAATTTTTGATATCATTCTTTTAGTAGTATATTATATACCTGCATATTATTATGTATGTAATTTAGGTAATCACTGTTAAAAATATTCTGCTTTAAAATACTAATTTCTGAACCAATAGTGCATCTAATAAATAACCTATAGCTAGCTAATCTGAATACTGCTATTGATCATTATTGTAGTAACTGTGAAATAAACGCCACAAAAAATGTCTTCATTTTATATGTTTATGTACTGTAATAACATCGAGACATGCCAGGTAATTATTAAAGATTTTATATGACTTATAAGACTTTCTTATAATAAAAGCGGGGCCTGCCTGTATATTATTAAAAGGTTTTTCATTTTTATTATATTACTGATGGTAAACAAGATTGCAATAAGAATTTAGGCAAAGACCATACATTTCTAATTACCATCAAATAAGGGTGTTAAATACATTTATATTGCAGAATATATATAAATAATATAATATATAAAATAAATACACACAATAAATATAATACAAAATAAGGCAATTCGTGGATGAATTGTCCGTGGACGAATTGTCTGCACGTTTTCCAACCAATGTAAATAATCATAATCAGTGTAATGAATAAATTAATATCTCGTTCACACTTTTCTACATCTTACTAAATGGGCAATGAAGTGAAAATATAACTAGTATGCTTACTTATTGAATTAAATGTAATTGAAAATTATAGATAAATAAATGATTGAATTATATATGAATATATAAACTGAATTAGTAGCAAGCAATTTCATAATCAATGGAAATTCATAGGTGGGTTATTTTGTGACATGAAAGGGACCATAACTGATAATTTAAATGAGATTTTTCTATAATTATTAAAATGAGCTTGAAAATTAAACGACCAAACGATTATTCGACATTTGCCTGATTCAAAAATATTTTTACCATTTTATCGAATGTGAAAAGTTTCAATTGATGATATGATTATTTTGATTGCATTTAGTTATGTTGAAATAGTAAGTAAATAAACAGTATCAAGTACATTTTTCTGTAGATACAAACATATTAAATTCATTTGACTTATTTTAACTTTACTTATTTACGAGTTAAATATTTGGCATCTGTAAGCTTTAGTAAAAATAAATGAAATTACGATTTTGATTAAAATCATTTTCTATTTCTTATTGTACTTCATTAATAAACAATGTAAAATTTCTAAGTTAGATGCAAGAAAACAAGTTGGTTTTATAAAATAAACTGATAAAAAGGGAAGGTAGCTACATCTAATTATTTTCAAATGAAATATTTCAACATCATATTTGAAAGATTATTAATATTTAATGATATAAAATGTTTTCTAAAATTAATGTATTTTCTCAGAGAAAATAGAGATAATATCATTTTGACCGAACATCCTTTAAATGGCGTTGTTTACATTATTTTACGATAGGTGGCGCTATGTTCAATAATGTTTACAAAAAGTCTTTATTTTTTTTCTATGATTAGTTTTGAAATCACGGAAAAAATTATACGATTTATCAGTAGATGAAACTTTTTTAAGATAAATTAGGTTTCCTTTTTTAAATCAGTATTCAGATGAACAAAGTACACAGGTAGACATGGCAGAAAAGAATAAACAACCATCCATAGAAAGAGTTAATTTCTACAAACTATAAAATGATATAACTATTCAATTTGTCGATCAATATGGTCACAAATTTAGTAACTATAATAATATTATAGATATTATGATAATATAGGTGATATTTGCCAGTCGATGCAATGCATGCCATAGCAAGCATGGCATGTTCCTAGCATTAAAAACAGCATACCATGTATTAGTTTTTATATTTGGAACCATTTATTTTCTATTTTGTTCCATAAATTATATCTTTATCAAAATAAACTGTTTCTATGGCTGTCTATTCTTTTCTGTGTATATCATATTACATAATTACTAACTGCGTAGATTTGATATTTGATTTTACTTGCCCCCAATCTTCAATGGTATTACAGTGTAAAAACATTTGGAACAACAACATTAGCTGTTAAAAAAAGATACTTGTCAATTCTATAGCGTAGAAAAACCCAATAAAACGCATACATAATTGCTTAACATGACGATGTTCCTTTACTGATGTTTTTACTATCTGTAATCACCGAAATCCCCGTCAGTTAATCTCCAGCTCAGACAGCATCTGACTGTATTACATTCTCTTTGAAAATTTCTCTGTTGCAATAATGATATGCATCACTGCATAGGGCTGCTAATTAACATTCATACCAATTATGACTTACCTTCAGCCTCAGATTAGGTCTAACGTGTCAGTTAACAGTGTGTAGTTCTGTAAAATAGAGTGGGATGGGGAGACGGAATAATAATGATTTCAGAGATTTTTCAAGACTGGGTGGATTAAGTAAAACAGCATCTGGTAGATTACCTTTTATTTAGACATCTATTCATTAAAAATTATTACGTAATGTAGAAATTGGAAAAATGTTTCGTTCAGACAAGAAGAATCTATAATTGAAATTTAGATCAGAAACCTGAATAGAAGACATTACTCTTTGAAGTCTGCAAATGAATACGCCTAGTTACCTGTGTTCCTTTGAGGCGTATTTCTTTAGTTAGTCACATATGGAGAATTTATTCGTAAAAGACTAAGAAGAGAATACTTTTCAACTTTTCATTCGAAAAATATCGTCAGCAAAAAATATCATAAATCAATTTATAATATTGTAGAACATGTAACTCGATTTATTCAGAATGGCCGAAGATTTTACTAATGATAATTCATTCCTAACTTATATCACGTTACATTCAGGGATACTTCACACACATTATACATATATAACCATTCATAGAAAGAGAAATATACTTTCATCATATATAATTTCCCCATCGACTACCACCAACGAAGAATAGCTTCGATCATAGATGTATACATAAATAAGGGAAAAATATCCCCGATATTATGCTGGTTTCAAAGATAAGTAATGCCGCTTGCCTCTTATAACATTGGAGAACGAGTAGTGATGGTGACAGCAATGGGAAAGAGGGATTATATTAATATATATTAGAAGAATTATATTTACGGCGTACGGTTAGTTATATTAAATTTACTCGGATCAGACTTAATCACTGAAACAAAATATGGGGTCGAAAAATAACGTCTGGATTCTACTACTTCATTTTTTTATAAGGAATAACAATACTCAAAAAATTGTCTATAATAGCAATGCCGATTTTTGGAATGCTGTTGAAGAAAACTTACAAATTTTAAATCCCCATCTAAACTAATAAATGTGACTTTACAACGAACGCTGATAGCATAGCGGACACTTTTCCGGTACATGTACTGGGCATTGTCAAGGTTTACCTGCAACTAATTCAAGACGCCGAAGACATGTTTAGGAGAAGGAGAAAACATACCTAATTACAAGAGTAGTTAAAATATAGTCTATGAAATTATTTAAAAAAAATGTTAAATAATAAATACACTTTGAAAAAATAATAAACGATGAAATGAAAAATTAGATATCTATTAATACACGAAATATGGCAACGAAAGTAAAATCGATACCCTAGCCATGTAATGTTCTCGTCTAAACATCAAAGTCTCGGAAGTGAGATTTTCTGTGTTTCCTCGTGATTAGAGAAGAGTGGAATTGCGACAAGTTTTACCTCAGCGTAACTTATAATTCTGGAACGTGACACTCATATTACCGAGTGAAAGTTTTCGTCAATTTCCTCCGTTGATTAGTTCTGCCAACCTTGTGATTTCAAAGTTAAAAGTGTGCATAGTGAGGAACGTGAATGGAGAGAACAGTTCACCTGAATAATTGCTTGTTCAGAGTATTTATCTTATAAATAATTTAGAATAAAGAACCTGTTCTATTAATATTACTTGAGTTCGTTAATCAGGATCTTCTACCCATTTATTTTTGTTTTTGCAGTTTTGAAAAAATATATTATTTGTTTATATTGACGGATGCTTTAAAATTGTATAGTCGATAAAAGAAGGCGGTCCTTGTAATCTTCACGCCCAAATATTGAGTGGCGTGAAAAAGTCCATATTATATGTGACTCATCATCTTTTATTTCGTGAAGACAGAATACCCTCAAAATGAATTAGACTTAAATTTAAAAAAAAAAACAATATAATTAGCTAACCTGACAATGATAAGCACCTCCTAAATTATTGCTTTTGAGGTTCTGGTTACATGAATATTGAGGACTCTTTTGAATGTCACCGAGCTGCAGTATATCGAGTAACAGATAAAGTAAACCAATGGTAAATACTTCACAGAGTCCCGATATATCAATAGCATTCTTTTGAATCAGTATTTAAAAATATATGTAATATTATTAATACTCTTGATATTCCACCCCGGTAAATTCTACCCCGCTTTGCGGGTTAGGTTTGCTAGTTATTGATATTAATCATTTATTAATATTTTATATAATACTAAGTAACTTTCATTTTCATTGTTGTAAATTAAACCTTTTGTTGGCCAATCACAAGCTGTTTATTTTCTACTACACATGTGATAGAACACCAAAAGAAAAGGTTGTTTGAACGCTTTTCATCAGTTGAGGTAATTTGATTTTCAATCACAAGCTGATTTTTTCCACTATTGCCAACGCAACAGCGATATTAACTGTAAGATGATGTTGTATAGTACTTCTTGTTATTTTTAATATATTTTGAATTTTGACTTCGAGTAAAAGTGATGTGATATGGTTTTTGATCGAAAGGTTTTTTCTTTTGACCAGAATGATTATGATGGACATGGAGTTATAACACGGAGGGAGGGATCATTGCCTTGATTATAAGGAGAGATTTTGACTACGTGAGCTTTTGCACTAAAATCCAAAACAGCAACTTATAAGCAAAAAGCAAGAACATTAAGTGGGTTGTCTCTGTCGGGTCTAGGAAAAAATCAAACGAAGAAAGAATATCCTCAAGTCAAAAATAAAATATGTGATAATTATTTTCATCCATTTTTTCCCAAAAATACCAACAAAAGAAGAAAAAGACAATATCAGAAATAAAAGCATGTACGTATTGTATCAAATTAAGGTGACCGGAAGAAAGCCTACAGGATAAATGCCCACAAGAAAAAAGCCCACAAGGAAAAAAAACCCACAGGAAACAAGCCCACAACTGAATACTTTTTAAAATATAGAAAAACATAAAGGTGTTTTAAATAAGGGCCTAAGTTTACAAAGGCACGAATATTCAATTAGGTTACTAGTTCTTGCACCTTTTGCCTCTATTTGAAAGCTTTCATCGCTAAGATTAATTGTTTACTTGTTGATTTTAATTTTATAGTATATAAATTTGAAAATCATCCGTGATTTTCATTTTACAATTTCAATTATATTTTGCCCCCAGGTGCTCTATCCTGAAGCTCTCTGTGGTGAATGGAAGAGAAGGGGTGTGGCGTCCCTTGGGTTCCAAACTGTTGCAATTTGGAATATGTATTGTCTTTTTTCATATATACTATATTTATATTTTTTTAACGCTATTTGCAGTTTTAGAGGATAGCGCTAAGTTTATGCTCCTCAACTACGAGATCAAAGATTTTTGTGTTAGGTAGACACGTAAGCTTCATTTACTATCACCTCTTCATTTTCCTCTTCCATCCGTGAGTGCAGCCACTGGTGCTTGTGCCCCTTATCGTCACATTCCTTGTTAAGTGACTGCATTCACGGAGTTTTTTTTTTGCATCAATTAGTATTGTCACCGACGGTGGTAAGTTACTTTATTCATGGAGCCACTTTCCTTTCTGACTGATTCTTCCAGTCCTTTTTCTTTAATTTATTTTTGACGTCGGCGATGCAGTCGAAATGGCTGAAAGCTGATGTTAAACCGTATACTAAAATAAATTAAAAACAACTGTATTTTAGAATATTTGCGGTTAAATTTTGCCATTATTTAAAACACCTCACGTTTTTCTGTATTATAAAAATTATGTAGTTGTTGGCTTTTTTCCTTGTGGGCATTTTTCCTGTGGTCTTTTCTCTTGTGGGCTTCTTTCCGGGAACCCAAATTATAACAGTTTGAATAAACAAATATAAAATTTTAGACTGTAGCAAGCTAACGTTACAAAATCTCAAAATTGTAAATAGGCTGTACAAAACTGAAAGTTTAAATTGCATGTTATTGATTTATTAATATAGCTTATAAATGAATTATATTAGTCATATTTTTCTACAACATTGCGAAGTCTAGTCAAAAAATATTGTTATTTGCGTTTCTTCAGAAGTGTGTTACCAGCACTAAGTTGCTCTATAACCAAATTTCCTGATATGATTGTTTCATTGCAAAAGACTTCGACGTAGAAGTCCATTTAATTAAATTACAGTCAACTATACCTCTTGTAATTGTGACATTTAATTAACCATAAATACATGTAACATAATATATATTATATATACACAGTAGAAAGAAACTAGTTAACTAATGAAATAAAGAGTGATGGTAGATGATTAAAACTAGCGATAACAGTATAACTATCAATAGACAAATAAGGCACAAAGATGTTCAAACGATGTCATTCAGTTAATATGTATTACCACTTGAATAAACGATGCAGCAATAAACTGATTTTAACTAAATAAGTATTGAACATAAACAAAATTTCGTTTAACATTATATCCAAAATTTAACTAATTTAAATATTACCTCTTTTTATCTTCTACAATCTTACAAATCTAAATACAGCTACAGTGACTATACATCTCATAAATTTGATGTTTCTTATTAGACATTTAGCTTGAGACTGATGGATTAAAAACTAGGGAAAATAGGGCACAAATATGTTTTCTGGGGTTATTTTATCCGGATACCGTCTCTGTTGTCGACCCCATCCACATCTCTATCAACCATTGTTGTAAGAGCATATACTGCAGTTTCACGATGAAAATGAATTAATATTAAATTGTTCAACATGTAAACTTTGAAATGAACTATGATTTTATGAATATTTGTATTTTTGTCTATTAGGATAAAATTTCAAAAAATGACTCGAACTACCTCTAAATATTGTCCAAAGGTCTCAGGGTCTGAGTTATTTCTTCATGGGTACGAAGTATTTAACAAGTGGCCATCTGAAAATATAATATTTGACTTTTTATTGTCACCTTGATGATTATTGTCACAGGGGTGGAATTTACCGGGGAGGAATATACCAGAACTCTTGAATAATAATATTTTCATTCTAACAGAAATCAATGCAATATACTGACAATTTTTTCATAGGTATTACCAACAGCTTCAAAGTGATCGAGTGAACATCATCTTCTATCACATATTAATAGTTTACTCAATTTAGGTTCAGCTATCGAGATATAAACATTTCAACAATAAGATTCCCACTCTATGAAATTATGTATCGTTATAAATTTATTTGTTTTACAATAACTGCTGAAATCTTGTGACAGATAACTAATATTCCAATAATATTACCTATATTTTCCTATAAATACCTATACCAAGATAGATACATGACCAATAGCATCTTAAATAATCATTCACTTGCTTACTTTTACCCCTAACATTTTTTCAATAATTGTGATGCCAATTGATAATATATGCTAAATGAACCTTTCAAATAAATAAATTTTTATTCTATTGTGAAAAGAATTTATTTCATTTGGTGAATCATTAGGTATACTGTATATTTGGTCTTTACTGTTAATTAATAAAGGGTGAGAAAAATTGTATATTAAAGATATTAAAGAAAGAATTGTATATTAAAGATATTAAAGAAAGAATTGTATGTTAGAGATAATATCAAATTATGCGCATTTGAAAATAATGTAAATAATATTATATCATGGATTCACGTTGTTATTTAATGATTTGGAGAAACCTTAAAAATTGTTTTAATAATTAAAATAACGAGTAAAAATTAATTCTCATATGATCGAAAATGTGAAACCGTCCGATAACTAAGAACTTATCCCATTACTAGTGTACTTTCCCGTTAAAAATAACGGGTCATAATCAATATCAATTTATTACCCATTATTAGGATACTTTTAATGAATTCGATTAAAATTAAATTTTCTGCATAGTCTAATTTATTTTATAGATAAGATACATTCAAAAATTTCATAGAAACAGGATATTTTTTTTCAAATATCAAGTCAAAATATTCCCGTGAGTCGCGTTTCAGGTCCGGGGGTAAACAACACTTTTGTGGGAATGGGGATTTCTGTTGTCGTTCTCTCGTGGGGTGAAATGGAAAATGCTCTAAATTAATTATTAGCAATTTTTCACGTAGATTCTTAACTTTCAATCAGAATTGGATAATTTCAATAAGTTGATCGACAAACTGAACTTCTCAGGTACTTGGGCACCGGGATTTGCCTTTTTATATTTTATACTCTGGTGGATATAACAAAATTATCTTGAATGATGTGTACTAGCTGATTTGAGGTTCTTGTAGAGCTCTATCGAATGAGGGTAGTGCGTTCCCTCTAGGATCAAGTTGTTTTTCGAAATTGGCTAGAATGTTTGCTGGACAGTGAAACTCTGTTAATGTAACATGAAATCACTAAAATGGTAGTTCTAGAGTTTGTATGGTTACAGATGTCACAGAGACTTGAAACTTTAGAAAAATATTCTCCAGATCACGCTGAGCATGTCGCCACCTAGCATTTAGTTCTAAAATGAATATTTCGAAAATTATTGAGCGGTATAGTTTTTGAACGTGGACCGAACCTGTTCACTTGTATGTTTTTTTCAATTTTTGAAACGCTTGCGGAAGAAATGGGGGCTGTGGATTATACTACCATAGAAGAGAAGCTTCTGCTTTAGCAACTTGTAGAATAAAAAATCTCTAAGGCACAAATGAGCACGTGAAACATTTTTCGTTTACCACGCGCTCAATATAAGGCATAGAAGAAAAAGACTACTCTAGATCTTATTATTTTGAGCTACTCCGTCGTCTGGTGTCAACTAAATTTGAAAAATAATGCCGCAGCGGTATATAGCTAGCTCAATGTTGGTGTTCAAGGTTCTAGGGTTCAATATGCTGTTTGCGACACGCAAAGAACCTAGTAGAGCTCATCAGAAAACTTGTGAATTCGATAAATCTGAAATTATTAGGACTCTCCCGGTGTCATTTTTAACCCTTCCCGGTCACTTGCAGTGTGGAAATTTTCTTTTTGAGTGAACACTTTTTGTGTTTCTCAACCCATCCCGGTTGGGTCCGGTCATGGAAGTACTAGTAGAAGGAAGCGGTGTAACGGCTTACCAACAACGTATAAGCGGGACCATCGTGTTAACACCTTGTTGTTAGCAATTAGTCAAGTGAGCTTCCTTGTCTCTCTTCGCTTCAGTCAAAACAGCTTCCTTGGCGTCTTGTTGTTGTTCCGCTGTGTCGTGTGGTGACGTCACAGCACACATATGACGTCACCCTAGCAACAGACTGACAGTTCAGGGAGCATTCGCACACGGCCAGTGACGTTTGAGAAACGAGGAAGGGTGCACGCATCTAGCACGCGCTCCACCAAACGCTTATTTAAGTCATTAACATTGCACCTGTTGCCTAAATATTCATCAATTAATCTTCTTACATCAGTTAAATGTCCATAGATGAGAAAATGATCAGATACCTAAAGTATTTTGAAGGATAATGTGTAAGTTAACATCAGCTGTTGTGCTAACGAGAACCGTTACTCAACTTACTCAGTCAGGTCTGAGAGCGACGCACACACGTGTACTCTCCCTCGTTTCTAAATCTACACTAGAAGCTAACACGATTGTAACGGCTCGGAACGGCTATGTTAGCCGCCTGACTCCGGTTGGAAACTTGCTATGGTATTATTTTTTCACCCTACCCGGTCACTAGACGAGGGAATGACACCATTGTCTCCACCCTGTTCTCATGACGGCCTATTCCGGTTGAACAAGTGCCTCCACTGTCAGTAAATTTGACCCTTAGGGGTCAATGATATTATAATCAGAATATCATTAATATTCTGATAAGATCTTCAATAGTCAGTCGATATAATAATTGCTCAGTATCATATGTGGTACATTGTAATGTTACAATACATTTTTTAAATAGATTGAATATTTGATTTCAATATCAAATTATGATGTTATTGTTAGTCTTTCATTTTTATTCATTGCTTCCAATTAAATTTTTAAATTAAACCTTGTCATTAATCTTTGTTTCAGTTTGATTTTTTCTTATTAATTATAACGATTTGAATTTATTGATTGATTTTTTAATAATTTTCAGATATATCAGTACTTATTCAGAGGCAAGAAGATCATGATGAGATAAATAAATGGATTAAGAAAATACTATTACATTAACTGTTTGAAGAAAATAGGAATAATGGGGGATGAGTGAAAATGAAAAAAAAAATTTATTAACTTTTTTCAGTTATCCATTTTTGTAAACAATAAACATGTATTACCTTTACTTAGTTATTTTTAACTACTTGTATTCTTCAAAGAAATCAAGACATATTACATATGTCTTTTGATTCCCTTGAAGACATTCTGGTTGCATCCAATAAATGTTTGTTCCTCATAGTTGAGGGTAGCATTTTATAAGTTAAGTTACCTGCAAGACAAGTTTTGATTAAACGTTTGTTAGTATTGTCGCGTTTCATATTATTGAGCCATTTAATGATTTGTAACTCGCTCTTTGTTTTGAAGAACCTATTTGAGTATAACATATAAATAATGCTGTGAATTCCCTCGTACTTATTCGAAAAAATGGTACTGCCACAGTCCTCCAGTATTACTGTTGCTTGACGCCAATTTTTTTGAACCATGGAGGTGTCGCTAGTAAAGGAGCTGAAAAGAGTGGGAAATTATTAGACAAATTATCTAACAGGTCAGATTCGGGTCTGCCAGACAAGCTCTCAATGTCGTCGATCATCTGCTCCACCTGTGGTGATGGCGGTGGTAGAGCCAATCTATCCAATGAGTTTCCAAGCTCTTTAGGAATGATGGAACTAGCAGCAGCTTCATCCTCATCAGAGTCATCCATCTCATCTTCCTGCAGTATACTTACCAAGAATTCATCAAATTTTGACTCCTTTTCAACAACTTCATTCGGAAGGTACCTCTTGTTGCATTTCTGAGGTTCACTTCCCGCCAGTGCCTCCAATTTTTTGAACGTTCTTGCCGAAGATATTCTCATCAAGTCGGTTCCAAGGATATAAATATCTGTCGGCTGTGGCCATTGAATGGCACATATTTCTTGCAAGTTCCTGCCTCTCCTCTGCACTCAAACTCACCTCTCGAGATTTAGTGACGAACGATTTCCTAACGTATCTTGGAGTCAGTTTAGGAAATCCTTCCTCAGCCATGCCCCTCTGTTGAATCCTGTATTAACCGCTCTTGATGTCGAGGATACCTGCAGCATTGCTGCTCTTTTTGGAGGATTAACGGAATTTTGGGGCTTGGCTGGGAAGAGTGGATCATCCGGATTGATTTCAGTAGAGAAGAGTGGGCGATAGTATGTGACGAATAATTCAAGGAGCAGCTTTACATCTGTGTCGAATGTGAAAAAACATTTGTATGTTTTTGCTGTCTTGCGAATCGCAACTTCCATGATATATGGCGTCTCCTCATCTTCTTGATTGTCGCTGTGGAGTCTTTGGGCTTCATTATATTCTGACACCCGAACCGTAGCTAGTTCCTTGGTTCTTCTTCCTGAAGAAACTGTTGAGAGAAAAAAAGAAAGATTATTGAAGTTATACATCATTGCCAGTAAATATGAATCAAATATAGTTGCAAACCACCCCTCAAACTTACTGGTAAGAAGAACCATTATTAAATTCCGTAAGTCTACGGCTGACCTAGGACATGGATGGAAGTCGAAGATGGAAATCATTTATTTTTTCGTTCCATCTTCAATAGTCATGATGATTTGCTCTTCATTATTATCAAAGTGGTCATTTTGGAGGCATTCCTTGAACCTCTTGATTGCACCATCTCCGCCTTCTTTGAAGATTAATGAGAGCTTCTTCCATACGGAAGCATACATGCAATTTCTGAAAGATAGAATAAGGCCAAATTGTGGGGTGTTTTCATTATATAAATTCAATCTCTCGTTCTGCATAATATAATCTGTTTCATTGTTGGCCAAACTTCATTGAACTGACTCGATAATTGCTTTGAAGTTCGTAAGTTGAATTTCTACTTGCTCTAATTCAACAAATTTTTGGCGTTCGAAGCCAAGAATGATCCAAAGGCCATTTTTTAGTGTTCTTAGGTATTGGCTTTTTGTTGATGACAACAAATTATGCCCTGTTTCACTGACAAATATTGAACACACTTCATTTATATGATTATAAATATGACCAGAGGTCAACCTGTCCCCTCGCCCGAATGGGCCTTTAGCCATGTACAGCATAATTATTGTCGTAAACCTTTTGAAGCATCTTTCAGCTGCCTCTATCTTTCTGCTATAAACTGTATTTACGTACCGTTTAAAAGAATTGAAAAGTGCTATCACATCAGGATGTTTGGACTGAAATGAATCTGAATTGTAGATATCGTTTGTTCTTTTCATTAAGGACGTGTGATACGTATTCTTCTTTGAGCTAGAATTTTGCTTTTCTTGTATAGTACCACTTGTACTCTTTCTAAATTCTTCTCTGCTCGTTTCCCTTAGATCTTTTTCTCCTCCTCCCTCTTCCTCTTCTCGATCCAGAACTTCTGGTATCAGTAAGTATTTGCGCTTATTTTTTTTACACCAGCTGGCATTCCTCTGATCAACTTCATCAATTTGGATTTGTTGCTTAAAATCTGTATAAATTCCTCCGATTGCATGTCGTCGCCTCTCCTATCGGCGTGGAGGGAGTATCTATGTAGATGCTCCTTCATCCTTTTTTCTTCAGGATGATTGACTCACATGAATCATAACAACATTTAACCATGTAACGGGACAGTGGAGTTTCTCCCGGCATGAGATGAGACGTTGATATTGTAACATCTGCTGCTTCCGCCATTTGTATTATATCAATATCCACTCCAGCTTCGTCTTCCCTACTCTCCTCCTCTGTAGGATTATCATCCCTTTGTGGGTTGCTTCCCAGAAATCTCGCCATCATGGTCTTGTGGAGATTTCCCAACTTTGTGTTCAAATCACCTTTAACCATATGATTTTGAGGTGGTGGGAGATTAATTTTCTCCTTCCACTTCAAAATATCCTCGTGCAACTGCACAAACTGCATCAAGGAATGGCCCTTCCCGTTATGAACCAAGGCTAGATGTCTTCGTATATCAATAGCCTTATGGCCACAGCCATAAAGGGGGCACATTTTTCGAGTTTTAGATGGTCGTTTTAGGATTGAACTTGTGGTTGGTTCATTAAGATCTTCCTCCTCCCTTTCATCATTTCTGTTTCTCGTCTGTCTATTTTCTGGCTTTTTCTTCCATCTCCGACTTCTTGAATTTCGCTTACTTCGCAGTGCGTGAAGGTAAGCGGGATCAGAGGCCTTCCTCCCAGCCTTCGCTACAAAAACTTTTCTTATTTCAATGAATTGGAACCTCAATTTCATATAGTCAATGTTGAGTTGACAAAAATTTATAATTCGTGCAGCTGTTTGCCGTTTAGTTTCCTCCATTGTGAGGGTCGTCTGTCCCAACGGTCCCCTTAGGGCCTCTGTTTCAAATTCATACTTTTCATCTTGTACCCGCAGGAATATCTTCAAATGTTTGGAAGTGTTGTTTGAGTCTGTTGAAAAATAGTTCCTTCTTTTCTTTTGTCTTACACTTCGCGATGAGATTTAGGTATTAACGTTTCAAGTCCTTATTAGACGAATAACATTTTTTCGTAGCAATTTTGGAGACTCTCTCCTTCCTGTCCCCCTTCTTCGGACCCCTAGGTACTACCTTCTTTCCAAGTTCCTCCATCTTTTGTTTATATCTCTTTCTTCGCACCTTCAGTCTTAAGGGCCTTTTAGACGTGATACATTTTTTATCAGCAACATTGTTTATATACAAATGTCGCGCAATTGTTTCTGTATACGGCAAGCAATCTGTTTAGACGAGAATTTAGTGCGAGGCAACTCCTGTGCCGCACAAGCATTTGTATATATACTATATAATAATATAGTTTAAAGTACTTGCTATTAGTTATATCAAATGATTGGAGTTAGGAACTTTGAGGGATAACTTCAGTAGGTTAATTTACTTGGATACAAAATAAAGAAATCAATCATAATTTACAACGCAGATCTTTATGACATTTAAAACTTAAATCGTAACATAATAAACGCAATGCAATAATAAATTGCTAGGACGCCAAATCAATATTTTACTCCATTTATAGAGCAATGACTGTGTTCATATAATTATGAATTAGCTTGTAAAAGATCTATTTACTTATAAAAAATGATACATCTGTATGTGGTGTGTAGGGAGATGTGTGTGCGTCTGTAGCAGTGACGCACTCACCTCCCTCTGACAACCAACAACACACTGAGGATTTCTGTAAACATTTGTTTCAGCACTGTTGCGCGACACCAACTCGTACAGGGCGAATCGAGAAATGTCGCAGAGAAATTGTGGCTGAAACACCCGGGCAACAGTTCTGAAACAAATTGTCGCGCAACATTGTGAAAATGTTTCACGTCTAAAAGGCCCTTTAGTTGCACCTCATTCGACTCTCCGCCCTCTTCGATATCTTCATCCTCTGTTTCTACATCTATTTGTTCCTCTGTCACTTCATAGGGCTTCGTCCATCTCTTCTTCGTCCTCATCTCGAAGCATCTCATCCATCTGATCCAATTCTTCTTGTACCATCTGCTCTTCATCTCTAACATTGAAATATGAATGTGCCATTCTTTCAAGAAGATTTTATACTCTATTAATAATTATTCAACAATCTAAAAAAAATTGATTAATGAATTAAAAAAATAGATAAATAAAATTTAATAACTAATAATTATTAATAAAATCCATTAAAGCACCTGCTTGCAATACGACTGATCTTGTCAGCTGCCCTATGGATCAGTTAAGCTTGTGAAGGTAAGCACCAGACTGCGGTAGATAGTTGTTACCTCAACGAAGTCGAAATATTATTTGACTGTCAGTGACTCTCCACATCACTAAGCTAATAATTTGGACCAATCACAGACTAGCGATGTCATATGACCTTTTCGAGTCATCTCCCTGTTCCCATGACTGCCTATCCTTGGGGACGAAGATGAGGGTATCAATCCCGGTGAACAAAACCATAAAACTGTTATTTTTTATCAATTTTAGGTGCACATGGAGATAACAGAAAGCTGTGTATTTTCTAATAATCGAATAAATTCATTTAAAACGCCCAATTTTGCAGAGGGTTCGGGCTATTTGAATTGTAACTCAGTGAATATCAGTCTTAGATAAAAAACCGTGATGTCTCTTAACATGTAATAAAACCTATTTACTGAACCCCCACATAGAATATTTTTTAAACCTGGAAAAGGGAACATGGACGATATACCATACAATGTACATATAAATTTCAACCGGGATGTAACCCATTGCATGTCCCTTCGTGAAACCAAAACTTTTCTTTAGGGGTACCATCAGAGATTTTTCAGGGGGTGAAATACCTCCTCCCGATCCCATCCCGGTTGAAAAAGAAGACCATTGTCAGTAAGTTGGATCCTTGGGGACGTGGATGGGGTGGGGTGTAGTTCAAGAGCACCCCCGGTCATGAGCCCCCCTAGGTCATAAGCCCCTCGGTCACGAGCCCCCCCCCCCTGTTTTTAAATCCTTATTTACCTATATTATTTAATCCTTATTGACACTTTTGTAGTTCATAACTGATTAGACATAAAATATATGTATATCGGTCTTACAGAAACCCCCCTGCCAGGTCCTTAAACAATCATGAAGTGTGCAGTACAACAAACTAGCGGATACAACAAACTACATTAGCAACTCTCAGTTATTTCTATCTAAGTAGTCCTTCATTTGTTTAACTAGGTGAATAAGGATTAAAAAACAGGAAAGGGGGGGGGGGGCTTATGACCTAGGGGGGCTCTTGACCGTACCCCGGATGGGGGTATCAATCCAGGTGAACAAAACAATACTGTTATTTTTATCAATTTTAGTGGTATGTGATAGGCCCATGGAGAAAACAAAAAGCTATGTATAATTAAATAATCGAATAATTGAAGAGTAACTTTGATTAGTGATCTACGCAAAATTCTCCATCGCTGACTAGTAACAGTGTAAAGTGATCTACAGCTCCAGATCACTTTACAAAAGTTTTAAATGATTCGACTGTAAAGTGCTCTACACGCGTAGATCACTTTTCATTACTCTCACTTCGCATTCAAACATAGTAATCTACGGCAATATAAGCGTAGATCATTATTCAGGTATCAATGTTACTCTCTCACAGACTGCAACTGATCTACGCTAAGAATAATTTTGCAATTTGTAACGAGCCTTCTGATTGGCTAGAGCTGCTAGACATTAAGTACAGTGAGTTCTAACATTATTGGTATATTATTACAGTGCAGGTTATTGAGAGTTTTATTATTACTGTACTGCAATAATTATTATTTATAATATAAAGTTAATGAAAAAAATTTGTTGTAACAATGAGTAATTTTTATTAAAACAATTCATTATGATATTTTTTATATATATTAAAAAAAAAAAATTTATATTAAATTGAAGTTTAGATAATATGAACGGTGCAAATAATGTTGCAGATAATTTGAATAGTAAAGGTGGGTAAGAAAATAACTATCAATATTTAAAATATCGATGTAGGTAAATGAAACTAAATACAAACTGTGACATTCAAAGTATACATATATAATAATGTTATTAGTTATTACATTGAAAATAAGTCGTGTGCAATGACACTATAAGTAATTAAAACTATATTTTATTACACATCTAACGATAAATAATTGTATACTTTTTCCGAACACTAGGTTTTAATATTTTATTGAAACTTTTAAAAAGTCGTCAAAAAAATGTGACAATTGTAACACAATCATATAATAATTATAATTTAGTCCAATAATGTTATATTATTTTAAGTATCAAATAGTAATTATTGGTCGTTATCAATTTTTTCGATTAATAATGGTTGGTATATCAGTTGTCAATGTAAGTGTTTCTTTTTAATTAATTCCCGCGTTAATAATTTTGGTTCATCTTCCTTGTTGGTAGCTAACGGTTACTGTGAGGGGGGGGAGGGGGTGACTAACAGGGGGAGGGGGTAGATACAATGGAGAGGTATCCTTTATGTATTTACTACAGTTTCACAAATAGAATAAGAAGTGAATGATTACACTGAGAAATATGATGCCTCTATTTAACTGTTTGCTCATATTTCTTTGTTGACTGATATTTAATAATGTACGACAGTATATAAAATATTAATGAAAGATCATTTTAATTTTGGCGCTAAGATCAAGGGGGTTGAGCATCCATTGCTGTGTGTGTGCGTATATTGCTATAAGCTTCATATTTAGTTAGACATGTAGTAACTTGTATTTCTTCGATTTTCTATTGATGATCTATCATTGATATTAGATTCACCTAAAATTAACTGCTTGGGAAATGGTGTTTATTTCTGTAATAAATATTAACAATTTTTTAGGAGCCAAGCAATTCAATTTTATAATATAATTGAAGTATAATGTATACATTATACAGTATAACATATAAACTCCGCGCACTTTACTCAATAATTACTCGTGATTACGAAATGTATGTAAGTGTATGAAGCGGGGCTGACACTGACGGGAAACTCATGAATGGGGAAAACGAACAATGCTTGAAAGAGTGTTAGAGTATCTAGGAAAACCTACCTAACTAGAGTATCTATGAACCTAGATAGATACTGTAGTTAGGTAGCTACTGACTAGGGAACTAGATACACTAGTCTTTCCCAGTACACACTTCATCTTGCTGCTAGCAAGATGAAGTCGTGGAAGAGAACTAGATAGGTACTAATATGATGGTATAAGAATCGAGCCATCTTGAAATAAGCTCATGTGTATATATTAAACTTAATAAACACATTTAAAAAAACTAGTTTGGTACCTAGTTACACTAGTTAGGTAACTAGTTACAGTAGTCAGGTAACCAGATATACTAGTTAGATACCTAATTCCATTAGTTACCTAACTAGTTATACTAGTTACTCAACTATTTATACTCGTTTTCATTATTAATTACTGTAAGTTACACTAGTTACCTAACTAGCTACACTAGTTAACTAACAAGGTAATCGCACTAGTTACCAAAAAAGGTTACCGACTAGTTACCTAACAAGGTTACCGCACCAGTTACTTAACGAGGTTACCGCAATGGTTAGGTACCTAGTTAACTGGTTAGGTACCTAGATAACTGGTTAGGTACACTGGTTTGTGGTTAGGTACCAAGGTACACTGGTTTGTGGTTAGGTACCAAGGTACACTGGTTAGTGGTTAGGTACCTAGGTACACTGGTTAGTGGTTAGGTACCTAGGTACACTGGTTAGTGGTTAGGTACCTAGGTACACTGGTTAGTGTCTAGGTACCTAGGTACACTGGTTAGTGTCTAGGTACCTAGGTACACTGGTTAGTGTCTAAATACACTGGTTAGTGGTTAAGTACCTAGATAACTGGTTAGGAACCCAGGTAACTAGTTAGGTATCAAGGTACAGTGGTTAGTGGTTAGGTACCTAGATACACTGGTTAGTGGTTAGGTACACTGGTTAGGTACCAAGGTACACTGGTTAGTGGTTAGGAACCTAGGTACACTGGTTAATGGTTATGTACCTAGGTACACTGGTTAATGGTTATGTACCTAGGTACACTGGTTAATGATTAGGTCCCAAGGTACACTGGTTAGTGGTTAGGTACCTAGATACACTGGTTAGTGTCTAGGTACCTAGGTACACTGGTTAGTGTCTAGGTACCTAGGTACACTGGTTAGTGGTTAGGTACCTAGGTACACTGGTTAGTGTCTAGGTACCTAGGTACACTGGTTAGTGTCTAGGTACCTAGGTACACTGGTTAATGATTAGGTACCTAGGTATAGTGGTTAGGTACCTAGGTACACTGGTTAGTGGTTAGGTACCTAGGTACACTGGTTAGTGTCTAGGTACCTAGGTACACTGGTTAGTGTCTAGGTACCTAGGTACACTGGTTAAGGATTAGGTACCTAGGTACACTGGTTAGTGGTTAGGTACCAAGATACACTGGTTAGTGTCTAGGTACCTAGGTACACTGGTTAGTGTCTAGGTACCTAGGTACACTGGTTAAGGATTAGGTACCTAGGTACACTGGTTAGTGGTTAGGTACCTAGGTACACTGGTTAGTGTCTAGGTACCTAGGTACACTGGTTAAGGATTAGATACCTAGGTACACTGGTTAGTGTCTAGGTACCTAGGTACACTGGTTAGTGTCTAGGTACACTGGTTAGTGGTTAGGTACCTAGGTACACTGGTTAGTGGTTAGGTACCTAGGTACACTGGTTAGTGTCTAGGTACCTAGGTACACTGGTTAGAGGTTAGGTACCTAGGTACACTGGTTAAGGATAAGGTACCTAGGTACACTGGTTAGTGGTTAGGTACCTAGGTACACCGGTTAATGATTAGGTCCCAAGGTACACTGATTAATGGTTAGGTCCCAAGGTACACTGATTAATGGTTAGGTACCTAGGTACACTGGTTAGTGGTTAGGTACCTAGGTACACTGGTTAGTGGTTAGGTACCTAGGTACACTGGTTAGTGGTTAGGTACCTAGGTACACTGGTTAGTGGTTAGGTACCTAGGTACACTGGTTAGTGTCTAGGTACCTAGGTACACTGGTTAGTGTCTAGGTACCTAGGTACACTGGTTAATGATTAGGTACCTAGGTACACTGGTTAGTGGTTAGGTACCTAGGTACACTGGTTAGTGGTTAGGTACCTAGGTACACTGGTTAGTGTCTAGGTACCTAGGTACACTGGTTAGTGTCTAGGTACCTAGGTACACTGGTTAGTGTCTAGGTACCTAGGTACACTGGTTAATGATTAGGTCCCAAGGTACACTGGTTAGTGTCTAGGTACCTAGGTACACTGGTTAGTGTCTAGGTACACTGGTTAGTGGTTAGGTACCTAGATACACTGGTTAGTGGTTAGGTACACTGGTTAGGTATCAAGGTACACTGATTAATGGTTATGTACCTAGGTACACTGATTAGTGGTTAGGTACCTAGGTACACTGGTTAGTGTCTAGGTACCTAGGTACACTGGTTAATGATTAGGTACCTAGGTACACTGGTTAATGATTATGTACCTAGGTACACTGGTTAAGGATTAGGTACCTAGGTACACTGGTTAGTGGTTAGGTACCTAGGTACACTGGTTAGTGTCTAGGTACCTAGGTACACTGGTTAGTGTCTAGGTACCTAGGTACACTGGTTAAGGATTAGGTACCTAGGTACACTGGTTAGTGGTTAGGTACCTAGGTACACTGGTTAGTGTCTAGGTACCTAGGTACACTGGTTAAGGATTAGGTACCTAGGTACACTGGTTAGTGGTTAGTTACCAAGGTACACTGGTTAATGATTAGGTACCTAGGTACACTGGTTAGTGTCTAGGTACCTAGGTACACTGGTTAATGATTAGGTACCTAGGTACACTGGTTAGTGTCTAGGTACCTAGGTACACTGGTTATTGGTTAGGTACCAAGGTACACTGGTTAGTGTCTAGGTACCTAGGTACACTGGTTAGTGTCTAGGTACACTGGTTAATGATTAGGTCCCAAGGTACACTGGTTAGTGTCTAGGTTCCTAGGTACACTGGCTAGTGTCTAGGTACCTAGGTACACTGGTTAGTGGTTAGGTACCTAGATACACTGGTTAGTGGTTAGGTACACTGGTTAGGTATCAAGGTACACTGATTAATGGTTATGTACCTAGGTACACTGGTTAGTGTCTAGGTACCTATGTACACTGGTTAGTGGTTAGGTACCTAGGTACACTGGTTAGTGGTTAGGTACCTAGGTACACTGGTTAGTGGTTAGGTACCTAGGTACACTGGTTAGTGTCTAGGTACCTAGGTACACTGGTTAGTGTCTAGGTACCTAGGTACACTGGTTAATGATTAGGTACCTAGGTACACTGGTTAGTGGTTAGGTACCTAGGTACACTGGTTAGTGGTTAGGTACCTAGGTACACTGGTTAGTGTCTAGGTACCTAGGTACACTGGTTAGTGTCTAGGTACCTAGGTACACTGGTTAATGATTAGGTCCCAAGGTACACTGGTTAGTGTCTAGGTACCTAGGTACACTGGTTAGTGTCTAGGTACACTGGTTAGTGGTTAGGTACCTAGATACACTGGTTAGTGGTTAGGTACACTGGTTAGGTATCAAGGTACACTGATTAATGGTTATGTACCTAGGTACACTGATTAGTGGTTAGGTACCTAGGTACACTGGTTAGTGTCTAGGTACCTAGGTACACTGGTTAATGATTAGGTACCTAGGTACACTGGTTAATGATTAGGTACCTAGGTACACTGGTTAAGGATTAGGTACCTAGGTACACTGGTTAGTGGTTAGGTACCTAGGTACACTGGTTAGTGTCTAGGTACCTAGGTACACTGGTTAGTGTCTAGGTACCTAGGTACACTGGTTGAGGATTAGGTACACTGGTTAGTGGTTAGGTACCTAGGTACACTGGTTAGTGTCTAGGTACCTAGGTACACTGGTTAAGGATTAGGTACCTAGGTACACTGGTTAGTGGTTAGTTACCAAGGTACACTGGTTAATGATTAGGTACCTAGGTACACTGGTTAGTGTCTAGGTACCTAGGTACACTGGTTAATGATTAGGTACCTAGGTACACTGGTTAGTGTCTAGGTACCTAGGTACACTGGTTAGTGTCTAGGTACCTAGGTACACTGGTTAGTGTCTAGGTACACTGGTTAATGATTAGGTCCCAAGGTACACTGGTTAGTGTCTAGGTACCTAGGTACACTGGCTAGTGTCTAGGTACCTAGGTACACTGGTTAGTGGTTAGGTACCTAGATACACTGGTTAGTGGTTAGGTACACTGGTTAGGTATCAAGGTACACTGATTAATGGTTATGTACCTAGGTACACTGGTTAGTGTCTAGGTACCTATGTACACTGGTTAGTGGTTAGGTACCTAGGTACACTGGTTAGTGTCTAGGTACCTAGGAACACTGGTTAGTGGTTAGGTACCTAGGTACACTGGTTAGTGTCTAGGTACCTAGGTACACTGGTTAGTGTCTAGGTACCTAGGTACACTGGTTAATGATTAGGTACCTAGGTACACTGGTTAGTGGTTAGGTACCTAGGTACACTGGTTAGTGTCTAGGTACCTAGGTACACTGGTTAGTGTCTAGGTACCTAGGTACACTGGTTAAGGATTAGGTACCTATGTACACTGGTTAGTGGTTAGGTACCTAGGTACACTGGTTAGTGTCTAGGTACCTAGGTACACTGGTTAGTGGTTAGGTACCTAGGTACACTGGTTAGTGTCTAGGTACCTAGGTACACTGGTTAGTGTCTAGGTACCTAGGTACACTGGTTAGTGGTTAGGTACCTAGGTACACTGGTTAGTGTCTAGGTACCAAGGTACACTGGTTAGTGTCTAGGTACCTAGGTACACTGGTTAAGGATTAGGTACCTAGGTACACTGGTTAGTGGTTAGGTACCTAGGTACACTGGTTAGTGTTTAGGTACCTAGGTACACTGGTTAGTGGTTAGGTACCTAGGTACACTGGTTAGTGTCTAGGTACCTAGGTACACTGGTTAGTGTCTAGGTACCTAGGTACACTGGTTAGTGGTTAGATACCTAGGTACACTGGTTAGTGTCTAGGTACCAAGGTACACTGGTTAGTGTCTAGGTACCTAGGTACACTGGTTAAGGATTAGGTACCTAGGTACACTGGTTAGTGGTTAGGTACCTAGGTACACTGGTTAGTGTCTAGGTACCTAGGTACACTGGTTAGTGGTTAGGTACCTAGGTACACTGGTTAGTGTCTAGGTACCTAGGTACACTGGTTAGTGTCTAGGTACACTGGTTAGTGGTTAGGTACCTAGGTACACTGGTTAGTGTCTAGGTACCTAGGTACACTGGTTAGTGGTTAGGTACCTAGGTACACTGGTTAGTGTCTAGGTACCAAGGTACACTGGTTAGTGTCTAGGTACCTAGGTACACTGGTTAAGGATTAGGTACCTAGGTACACTGGTTAGTGTCTAGGTACCTAGGTACACTGGTTAATGATTAGGTACCTAGGTACACTGGTTAGTGTCTAGGTACCTAGGTACACTGGTTAATGATTAGGTACCTAGGTACACTGGTTAGTGGTTAGGTACCTAGGTACACTGGTTAGTGGTTAGGTACCAAGGTACACTGGTTAGTGTCTAGGTACCTAGGTACACTGGTTAGTGTCTAGGTACCTAGGTACACTGGTTAATGATTAGGTACCTAGGTACACTGGTTAGTGGTTAAGTACCTAGGTACACTGGTTAGTGGTTAGGTACCAAGGTACACTGGTTAGAGGTTAGGTACCAAGGTACACTGGTTAATGTCTAGGTACCTAGGTACACTGGTTAAGGATTAGGTACCTAGGTACACTGGTTAGTGGTTAGGTACCTAGGTACACTGGTTAATGATTAGGTACCTAGGTACACTGGTTAATGATTAGGTCCCAAGGTACACTGGTTAGTGTCTAGGTACCTAGGTACACTGGTTAGTGTCTAAGTACCTAGGTACACTGGTTAGTGGTTAGGTACCTAGGTACACTGGTTAGTGTCTAGGTACACTGGTTAGTGTCTAGGTACACTGGTTAGTGTCTAGGTACCTAGGTACACTGGTTAGTGTCTAGATACCTAGGTACACTGGTTAATGATTAGGTACCTAGGTACACTGGTTAGTGGTTAGGTACCAAGGTACACTGGTTAGTGTCTAGGTACCTAGGTACACTGGTTAGTGGTTAGGTACCTAGGTACACTGGTTAGTGTCTAGGTACCTAGGTACACTGGTTAGTGTCTAGGTACCTAGGTACACTGGTTAATGATTAGGTACCTAGGTACACTGGTTAGTGGTTAGGTACCTAGGTACACTGGTTAGTGTCTAGGTACACTGGTTAAGGATTAGGTACCTAGGTACACTGGTTAGTGGTTAGGTACCTAGGTACACTGGTTAGAGGTTAGGTACCAAGGTACACTGGTTAGTGTCTAGGTACCTAGGTACACTGGTTAGTGGTTAGGTACCTAGGTACACTGGTTAGAGGTTAGGTACCAAGGTACACTGGTTAGTGTCTAGGTACCTAGGTACACTGGTTGAGGATTAGGTACCTAGGTACACTGGTTAATAATTAGGTACCTAGGTACACTGGTTAGTGGTTAGGTACCTAGGTACACTGGGTAATGATTAGGTACCTAGGTACACTGGTTAGAGGTTAGGTACCAAGGTACACTGGTTAGTGTCTAGGTACCTAGGTACACTGGTTAATGATTAGGTACCTAGGTACACTGGTTAATGATTAGGTACCTAGGTACACTGGTTAGTATCTAGGTACCTAGGTACACTGGTTAGTGTCTAGGTACCTAGGTACACTGGTTAATGATTAGGTACCTAGGTACACTGGTTAGTGTCTAGGTACCTAGGTACACTGGTTAAGGATTAGGTACCTAGGTACACTGGTTAGTGTCTAGGTACCTAGGTACACTGGTTAGTGTCTAGGTACCTAGGTACACTGGTTAGAGGTTAGGTACCAAGGTACACTGGTTAATGATTAGGTACACTGGTTAGTGTCTAGGTACCTAGGTACTCTGGTTAATGATTAGGTACCTAGGTACACTGGTTAAGGATTAGGTACCTAGGTACACTGGTTAGTGGTTAGGTACCTAGGTACACTGGTTAGTGTCTAGGTACCTAGGTACACTGGTTAGTGTCTAGGTACCTAGGTACACTGGTTAAGGATTAGGTACACTGGTTAGTGGTTAGGTACCTAGGTACACTGGTTAGTGTCTAGGTACCTAGGTACACTGGTTAAGGATTAGGTACCTAGGTACACTGGTTAGTGGTTAGTTACCAAGGTACACTGGTTAATGATTAGGTACCTAGGTACACTGGTTAGTGTCTAGGTACCTAGGTACACTGGTTAATGATTAGGTACCTAGGTACACTGGTTAGTGTCTAGGTACCTAGGTACACTGGTTATTGGTTAGGTACCAAGGTACACTGGTTAGTGTCTAGGTACCTAGGTACACTGGTTAGTGTCTAGGTACACTGGTTAATGATTAGGTCCCAAGGTACACTGGTTAGTGTCTAGGTACCTAGGTACACTGGCTAGTGTCTAGGTACCTAGGTACACTGGTTAGTGGTTAGGTACCTAGATACACTGGTTAGTGGTTAGGTACACTGGTTAGGTATCAAGGTACACTGATTAATGGTTATGTACCTAGGTACACTGGTTAGTGTCTAGGTACCTATGTACACTGGTTAGTGGTTAGGTACCTAGGTACACAGGTTAGTGTCTAGGTACCTAGGTACACTGGTTAGTGGTTAGGTACCTAGGTACACTGGTTAGTGTCTAGGTACCTAGGTACACTGGTTAGTGTCTAGGTACCTAGGTACACTGGTTAATGATTAGGTACCTAGGTACACTGGTTAGTGGTTAGGTACCTAGGTACACTGGTTAGTGTCTAGGTACCTAGGTACACTGGTTAGTGTCTAGGTACCTAGGTACACTGGTTAAGGATTAGGTACCTATGTACACTGGTTAGTGGTTAGGTACCTAGGTACACTGGTTAGTGTCTAGGTACCTAGGTACACTGGTTAGTGGTTAGGTACCTAGGTACACTGGTTAGTGTCTAGGTACCTAGGTACACTGGTTAGTGTCTAGGTACCTAGGTACACTGGTTAGTGGTTAGGTACCTAGGTACACTGGTTAGTGTCTAGGTACCAAGGTACACTGGTCTAGGTACCTAGGTACACTGGTTAAGGATTAGGTACCTAGGTACACTGGTTAGTGGTTAGGTACCTAGGTACACTGGTTAGTGTTTAGGTACCTAGGTACACAGGTTAGTGGTTAGGTACCTAGGTACACTGGTTAGTGTCTAGGTACCTAGGTACACTGGTTAGTGTCTAGGTACCTAGGTACACTGGTTAGTGGTTAGGTACCTAGGTACACTGGTTAGTGTCTAGGTACCTAGGTACACTGGTTAAGGATTAGGTACCTAGGTACACTGGTTAAGGATTAGGTACCTAGGTACACTGGTTAGTGGTTAGGTACCTAGGTACACTGGTTAGTGTCTAGGTACCTAGGTACACTGGTTAGTGGTTAGGTACCTAGGTACACTGGTTAGTGTCTAGGTACCTAGGTACACTGGTTAGTGGTTAGGTACCTAGGTACACTGGTTAGTGGTTAGGTACCTAGGTACACTGGTTAGTGTCTAGGTACCTAGGTACACTGGTTAGTGGTTAGGTACCTAGGTACACTGGTTAGTGTCTAGGTACCAAGGTACACTGGTTAGTGTCTAGGTACCTAGGTACACTGGTTAAGGATTAGGTACCTAGGTACACTGGTTAGTGTCTAGGTACCTAGGTACACTGGTTAATGATTAGGTACCTAGGTACACTGGTTAGTGTCTAGGTACCTAGGTACACTGGTTAATGATTAGGTACCTAGGTACACTGGTTAGTGTCTAGGTACCTAGGTACACTGGTTAATGATTAGGTACCTAGGTACACTGGTTAGTGTCTAGGTACCTAGGTACACTGGTTATTGGTTAGGTACCAAGGTACACTGGTTAGTGTCTAGGTACCTAGGTACACTGGTTAGTGTCTAGGTACACTGGTTAATGATTAGGTCCCAAGGTACACTGGTTAGTGTCTAGGTACCTAGGTACACTGGCTAGTGTCTAGGTACCTAGGTACACTGGTTAGTGGTTAGGTACCTAGATACACTGGTTAGTGGTTAGGTACACTGGTTAGGTATCAAGGTACACTGATTAATGGTTATGTACCTAGGTACACTGGTTAGTGTCTAGGTACCTATGTACACTGGTTAGTGGTTAGGTACCTAGGTACACAGGTTAGTGTCTAGGTACCTAGGTACACTGGTTAGTGGTTAGGTACCTAGGTACACTGGTTAGTGTCTAGGTACCTAGGTACACTGGTTAGTGTCTAGGTACCTAGGTACACTGGTTAATGATTAGGTACCTAGGTACACTGGTTAGTGGTTAGGTACCTAGGTACACTGGTTAGTGTCTAGGTACCTAGGTACACTGGTTAGTGTCTAGGTACCTAGGTACACTGGTTAAGGATTAGGTACCTATGTACACTGGTTAGTGGTTAGGTACCTAGGTACACTGGTTAGTGTCTAGGTACCTAGGTACACTGGTTAGTGGTTAGGTACCTAGGTACACTGGTTAGTGTCTAGGTACCTAGGTACACTGGTTAGTGTCTAGGTACCTAGGTACACTGGTTAGTGGTTAGGTACCTAGGTACACTGGTTAGTGTCTAGGTACCAAGGTACACTGGTCTAGGTACCTAGGTACACTGGTTAAGGATTAGGTACCTAGGTACACTGGTTAGTGGTTAGGTACCTAGGTACACTGGTTAGTGTTTAGGTACCTAGGTACACAGGTTAGTGGTTAGGTACCTAGGTACACTGGTTAGTGTCTAGGTACCTAGGTACACTGGTTAGTGTCTAGGTACCTAGGTACACTGGTTAGTGGTTAGGTACCTAGGTACACTGGTTAGTGTCTAGGTACCTAGGTACACTGGTTAAGGATTAGGTACCTAGGTACACTGGTTAAGGATTAGGTACCTAGGTACACTGGTTAGTGGTTAGGTACCTAGGTACACTGGTTAGTGTCTAGGTACCTAGGTACACTGGTTAGTGGTTAGGTACCTAGGTACACTGGTTAGTGTCTAGGTACCTAGGTACACTGGTTAGTGGTTAGGTACCTAGGTACACTGGTTAGTGGTTAGGTACCTAGGTACACTGGTTAGTGTCTAGGTACCTAGGTACACTGGTTAGTGGTTAGGTACCTAGGTACACTGGTTAGTGTCTAGGTACCAAGGTACACTGGTTAGTGTCTAGGTACCTAGGTACACTGGTTAAGGATTAGGTACCTAGGTACACTGGTTAGTGTCTAGGTACCTAGGTACACTGGTTAATGATTAGGTACCTAGGTACACTGGTTAGTGTCTAGGTACCTAGGTACACTGGTTAATGATTAGGTACCTAGGTACACTGGTTAGTGGTTAGGTACCTAGGTACACTGGTTAGTGGTTAGGTACCAAGGTACACTGGTTAGTGTCTAGGTACCTAGGTACACTGGTTAGTGTCTAGGTACCTAGGTACACTGGTTAATGATTAGGTACCTAGGTACACTGGTTAGTGGTTAGGTACCTAGGTACACTGGTTAGTGGTTAGGTACCAAGGTACACTGGTTAGAGGTTAGGTACCAAGGTACACTGGTTAGTGTCTAGGTACCTAGGTACACTGGTTAAGGATTAGGTACCTAGGTACACTGGTTAGTGGTTAGGTACCTAGGTACACTGGTTAATGATTAGGTACCTAGGTACACTGGTTAATGATTAGGTCTCAAGGTACACTGGTTAGTGTCTAGGTACCTAGGTACACTGGTTAGTGTCTAAGTACCTAGGTACACTGGTTAGTGGTTAGGTACCTAGGTACACTGGTTAGTGTCTAGGTACACTGGTTAGTGTCTAGGTACACTGGTTAGTGTCTAGGTACCTAGGTACACTGGTTAGTGTCTAGATACCTAGGTACACTGGTTAATGATTAGGTACCTAGGTACACTGGTTAGTGGTTAGGTACCAAGGTACACTGGTTAGTGTCTAGGTACCTAGGTACACTGGTTAGTGGTTAGGTACCTAGGTACACTGGTTAGTGTCTAGGTACCTAGGTACACTGGTTAGTGTCTAGGTACCTAGGTACACTGGTTAATGATTAGGTACCTAGGTACACTGGTTAGTGGTTAGGTACCTAGGTACACTGGTTAGTGTCTAGGTACACTGGTTAAGGATTAGGTACCTAGGTACACTGGTTAGTGGTTAGGTACCTAGGTACACTGGTTAGAGGTTAGGTACCTAGGTACACTGGTTAGAGGTTAGGTACCAAGGTACACTGGTTAGTGTCTAGGTACCTAGGTACACTGGTTAATGATTAGGTACCTAGGTACACTGGTTAATGATTAGGTACCTAGGTACACTGGTTAGTATCTAGGTACCTAGGTACACTGGTTAGTGTCTAGTTACCTAGGTACACTGGTTAATGATTAGGTACCTAGGTACACTGGTTAGTGTCTAGGTACCTAGGTACACTGGTTAAGGATTAGGTACCTAGGTACACTGGTTAGTGTCTAGGTACCTAGGTACACTGGTTAGTGTCTAGGTACCTAGGTACACTGGTTAGAGGTTAGGTACCAAGGTACACTGGTTAATGATTAGGTACACTGGTTAGTGTCTAGGTACCTAGGTACACTGGTTAGTGTCTAGGTACCTAGGTACACTGGTTAGAGGTTAGGCACTAGGTACACTGGTTAGTGTCTAGGTACCTAGGTACACTGGTTAGTGTAATAATGTAGTTTGTTGTATCCGCTAGATTGTTGTACTGCACACTTCATGATTGTTTAATGACCTGGCAGGGGGGGGGGGGGGCAGGGGGGGTGGCACGCCCCCCGATATACATATATTTTATGTCTAATCAGTAATGAACTACAAAAGTGTCAATAAGGATTAAATAATATAGGTAAATAAGGATTTAAAAACAGGGGGGCTCGTGACCGGGTGGGCTCATGACCGGGGGGGCTCTTGACAGGGGGGGCTCATGACCTAGGGGGGCTCATGACCGGGGGGGCTCTTGACCGGGGGGGGGGGGGGCTTATGACCTACACCCCCAAGGTACACTGGTTAGTGGTTAGGCACTAGGTACACTGGTTAGTGTCTAGGTACCTAGGTACACTGGTTAGTGTCTAGGTACACTGGTAAGTGTCTAGGTACCAAGGTACACTGGTTAGTGGTTAGGTACCTAGGTACACCGTACACTGATTAGTGGTTATGTACCTAGGAACTCTGGTTAGCTAGTTACAAGAGGGAGACTAGTATCCGAGTGACTATATACTAAGGGGTAAAGTCAAGAGCCCCCCCCCCCCACGGTCATGAGCCCCCTAGGTCATAAGCCCCCCGGTCACGAGCCCTCCCTTCCTATTTTTTTAATCCTTACTCAGTTAAACAAATGAAGAACTACTTAGATAGAAATAACTGAGAGTTGCTAATGTAGTTTGTTGTATCCGCTAGTTTGTTGTAAACACGCTCTGTACTCCATTATTTACAGTTAATCTTCTGAAAAATAAAAACTAGAAACTCACATGTCCGAAAATAATATAGAACCTCATCAATGTCTCATATACTGTTTTCATTTGATGAATATAATATTATTATTAAGGAATATAATAAGTCATAATTAGCTCTAAATTCATTTATGAATAGTTTATATATTTGTTACTATAAATAAACAAATAAATAATCTAATCATTTCCCCTTCGGTCTATTGGTGATACCTAAGTAAGTAGTGTCTCAGATGATTGACAGATGATTGACAGTGGTACAACCAGTGACATAAGTCAGGCAGCCAGTGGAAGTGACTGTTCACTTCACATGAATGACCAATGATTACAACACTAAGTTAAATCATAAGTGAATACAAATCTATTTGTATAATGTTGTAAATAAAATATCAGCTTATAAAAAAATGTTAGCATGTAGTTAACTAGAAGATAATTTCTATCTGTGTAATCACTCCTTCTCTCCTCAACCTCCCCCCTCCCCAGAGTTACTAGTTACATCTCTCCTCACCCTCTACCCCGCCCCGCCCCCAAATCACAAATTACCTTCCTGAATGATTACGTGAAACTGTATAGAAAACCTTCTTATGTGTAAGATAAAAACGTTGCTGAATTATTTATTCCTTTTTTACTTACATACAGTTATTGATCTTACAATGTATCATAAAATGAATTATTTTATTACTAGGTTCTGATTTTAACTTATCATTTCACCATCGCAGATTGCAGGAGGTTATACTTTAGGCGGCATTTAATTATTTGTAATCTTGATTGGTACTTGCATAACTCAAAAAGGTTTCAATCAAATTGCCTGAAATTTTTTTGAGCAGTTCCCCCCTTATAATATGTCAGTTAGTTAGTAAAAAAGCCTGGGCACCAAATATAGTGAGTGAAGTAAAGCACTCATATTTTTTTTCTATTTCATTAACTTAAAAATAAGAGAGAAGAGAGCAAATGGGTTATTATAATTTTTTAAATATCCCATGATATGTAAGTTACAAAAAATAATACATTTTGTAACTTATAAATTACAAAGATAATTCTCTATTATTTTATTAATAAGAAATCTTCAACATAATAATTACATTATTTATAATAAATATAACCGAGAACAGAGAGCATTTCCTAGTATAGTATAAACTACCTAGTTATGTTGTAAAAAAATCACTTTCCAAGTTTCCGAGTACTATGGGCGTTCAAACATTGCAACGTTTCCTATAAATTTTAACTAAAAGACTGTAAGTTACTAGGTACCAAGTTACTAAGGTATAACCGTATAGGGGAAACAACAAAATAAATCATATCTATCTATAGGGTAAGTTCCGAGTTATCGACTGGTTCCAGATTTACGAAAAAGTAAAAAAGGTTAATATGAGACTTAAATAATAATTAGAATAATTTTTCACGTGCTCGAAAATGTGAAACCGTTCGATAACTCGGAACTTATCCTAATTAATCAGTTACCTAAAGTGTAAATAACTAATCAATATTCTTAATGAATTCAATCAATCATATTATCTAATAAGGTCATCAACATAAAAAATACTCAATATATATATCACAAATCCTCAGTCAAATATTAGTCACAATAAAAACAAACATAAAAAGTCACAATAACTCATATTAGCCATACAATGTGAAAATTCGATTTTAATATTTCAATAATGTGATATTTTACAACGACAAAAAGTGGTCAAAATGCATGAATAAACAAATGATAGTTCAGTATTATATTATAATTTGGTTATAACAATAATTTAGAGATCTATCAGTTGTCATGTTTTAGGTTCTCTTTGCAGTTCTAGGCTCATTAATTTGTTAAACATTATGATAGGGAGCGACTGATAGACTGATAGAGGGGGGGGGGGGGGGGGGTGACAGGGTGTGTGAACGTGATATTGGGGGAAATAATTTGGCAGTAAATTATTACAGAAAGAAAATTAATATATTTAACTGTATAATTCTATTTCTTACTAAACTGATATTTTATTTATCAATAAATACAACTCATTCGTGTTAACATATAATGTAATTTTAGTGTATTAGTTTCTGGTCATTCAAAGCTTGAATGTTTGTATGTAGGTTTGCTCTCGCACGGTCACTTGTGGTGGACTTTCGTGTTAATTAGTAAACCACTGTCTATCATATTCAAGATTTAAAACACTGATTGACTATTGAAGAAAATGTATTTTTTATGACTTAGGTAGTATACTCGTGATAATAATTAAATGAATAATTTGTTTTATTTCAAATAATGTCCATTTATAGCGCTTTAAATAGTGTAAATATATAGAAGTTCAAATTATTTTAGGCAATGGATGTTTATAGAAAAGTACACAGTATGAAATGTAGTTGAGTAGTTAGTTACTAGCTAGGACTGCTAGGTACACAAAAACATTATTTTTGGATAGTATAAATTACTTTGCAACATTAGTTCGTTGATTACTAGACAGGTACATAGATACTATAGTCAGGTACTTAGTTATAAGTTATTCGCCTACATACACCAATTGTGCTATTATTAGGTACCTAGAAACACTACTTGGTTAATTATTAATTAGGTACCTAGATACTATAGTTTGGCTATGAGCTGAGTACCTAAGGTTAGGTAGATATCTAGATACACTTGTTGAGTTATTACAAATTGAATTAGATAATTAGATACACAAGATGGTTACTCATGAGTTATTTATTTATTTTTATTTTTATAAGCTACCAAGATACACTACCTAGTTGGGTAGTTAAAAGTTAGCGCACTAACTAGTTGTGAGTGGTGTTGTCTTCACATAAGAAAACAATATGTTATTAAGTACTAGAAATATCACATGATTTGCGAATATCACATGTACTTGATTTATTGTGAACAAATTAGTTATTATTAGGAAAGAATTAAGTTTTCATCAATGAGATTATTGTAAGATAGTAGAGGTGGTAGTGAGTTGTATGGTGAGTAGTGAGTTGTATGGTGAGCTGTATCATGAGTGGTGAGTTGTATGGTGAGCTGTATCATGAGTGGTGAGTTGTATGGTGTGTTGCATAGTGAGTTGTGAATTGTATGGTGTATTGCATGGTGAGTGGTGAGTTGCTTGGTGACTGGTAAATTTTATGGTGAGTTGTATGTGACTAGTTTAATACAGTGTGACTAGTTAAATAGACTACAGTGTGACTAGTTAGGTTATCTACAGGGTGACTTTAGATACAGTTTGTTTAGTGCATGTCACTCCCTATGCGTCTGGGTTAATTCTCCGTTGCGTCAGAAAGACGCTCGTGCACCCTGCTCTGGCCATGTGGTCATGCGTCTGCGTCCAACAGACGCTCTTATGCGGGGAGGAGCCTGTGTGCTGGCTATTATTTAATATACTTCCCCCCCCCCTCACCTTCCCTATCTTACCAAAACTTTAAACTGATTGAACTTTTAGAGCATATGAGTTAAAGGGAAACATTATCAAAATTATGAATTAATATCATTCATCAATAATTATTATGAATAATAACCTCAATCCACCTTAATGCTTTTTATAAAATGTCAATATAAACATTGGTTTCTACATTCTTACAAAATAAAACCGCGCAAAGAACACGCGTTATACACTGAATACCGCCAAGATATTTTTATGCCGAAGTAATATGTTATCATGGGGTGTAGGTTATAAGAGCCCCCCCCCCCCCTCAACTGGTCATGAGCCCCCCCCCCCCCCTTGTTCTTGTAATCCTTATTTACCTATATTAATCAATCCTTATTGACACTTTTGTAGTTCATTACTGATTAACATAAAATATATGTATATGTAACCCCCCTGCCATGTCATTAAACAATCATGAAGTGTGCAGTACAACAAAATAGCGGTACAACAAGCTACATTAGCAACTTTCAGTTTTTTCTATTTAAGTAGTTCTTCATTTGTTTAACTAGGTAAATAAGAATTAAAAAACAGGGAGGGGGGCTTATGACCTAGGGGGCTCATGACCGGGGGAGGGGGGGGGGGCTATTGAACGTACTCCGTTATCTTGAGCTCTAAGGTAAACTATTCTATTATTTCAAAATAACTCACTAAAAATATCAAATATATTGCAATTACTATAGGTGATGTCCTATAGTAACTCAACATTAAATTCAAGTTTTCATTCATGTCACAATATTCAAAGAAGGAATACTGAGTATGTATATAAGCATTTTTATTCCAGACAGTTTACTCATCATCTGATAGATCGATCGAATTGTAATATACTAATAGGTACTCACCATATATCATCACTGTAGTAAAAAGATTTTGAATGAAAATTGTGATTGATATTCGAATACATAATACGTACATTTTTGTTAAATAAATTCAAAACTATGCATACAAATTATTGCTAACTGTATTTGTTTTAGTGATGCATAATAAATAATTAAATATTAAATTTTAGTAAGGGTTTTAACGTCTACTTTATAATCAAGGGCCATATCGCTGATGATATAAGGAAAATAAATACAAGGAACTGATGAAGCAGTCAGAAAGGAAAGTGGCTCCGTGAGCAAAATCAACATCCACCGTATGGGATAAAACTCATGGATGCAGAAAAGCTACCTGATCGGTGAATGCAAAAAAGAACACAAGTTCAGATTTTAACTGTTCAGAAATTGTAATATTATTGCGCCCTTCAATATATGTAGATCACCGCTGCGATATTTGTGAAGATAAAATATTTAGTATGGCAATTAAAAAAGAGAAACATATTTTTTTAGAATAAAGGGTAAGCTCCGAGTTATCGGATAGTTCCACATTTTCGGTCATATAAGTTAAAATACATAATCTAATATTTTTTCTAGATATTATAATTGGTTTAATGTCCACCAATTAAAATATTAAACAAAATGTAAAACTATATATTTTATTATAAAATGACCCCATTCCTTGTTGAGTGCAACGATGCACTTTAATTCACTAGGACTTTATGGAAAATTTATTATTAAAAAAATATGGTACCTATGCCATCAAGGAAATAAATAAGTTATTAACTGCAACTGTCACTTTATTCGGTGATTCAGAAATTATTATGACTTATTCCAATGAAGACAATATTGTGCTATTTTGGAGAAAAAATAGAATAGGTACTACCTGTAATGAGCTATTTATTGAATTAATTAAATTATTGAATTAGAGTTGTCCCATCACGCCACTATTCATACGCCATGATTTTAAATAAATTATCAACGAAAATCTAATATCTAAATTTTTAACTGGTAGTATTAAATCCATTCATATTTGTATAATAATCAATATGATTATATATTCCATTGACCATTCCTACTATGCAATCATTACTTTAAATAGGAACGTACACAGGCAAGAGTGGGGGAGAGGGTGGGGGGTTTCGCGCCCCTTCTAGAAGTGTACATACACAGTGACATCGTGACTCATGGCATCTCTATTATCTGTTATTGGTGTCTTATATCTCAAGGATTCATAGAATTTCCATAATGCATTCAATAAACGACTAATATATTAATGCTTATATGAAATAGTTAACCATAATTTCATGAAGATGTTTTCCAGTAGTTTACACGTGTGCGTCAGGTACTTGTGTACACTATTCTACACGTCACAACTTATGTATACAGTTGAACTTCCAATGCAGCGGCTACAGCCATACAGTTGTAGCCGTCGAAATGCTTTCCAATGCTACGATCGACTGTAGCCGCTCTACTACCGTCAGTTTCACTTAATTACTTAAATTATTAATTAATTAATTAATTTATATTGAAAATTAATGCAATACCAAAGATACCTCAATTAACAGCAAACTTTGTCTGTTATTAACGCTTCATTTATTTACCGTCCACAAATAAAAGGGAGCTGTAAAAATTACTATTAGACGCAGCAGCTCTAGCCGATGGCCTTAAAGGTACGTTTTGCATGCAGCGATCTTCAGTCAGCGATCTTCGCCCGGAAATTATCAATAATATACTGCTAAGTTATTATGTAAAGCTTTAACTATCGTATTTGATGTCGATATTTGACCAACATCACTGTTGATCCTGCTTCATACCCTTTACGTGCCTTGCACAATCTCGAGATTGTCGCGCATTTTCAATGAATCTAAAAGCGCATATATTATTGTCGTGACTGTACATATGTATATCGAGTATATGTATGAGAGTCGTAAATGTACGTATACACAAACCCCCCTGTCAGGTTATTGAACAATCATGAAGTGTGCAGTACAACAAACTAGCGGATACAAAAACTACATTAAACAATTTAATCGAATTAGGGATTGCATCATGCTAATAACTAGAAGAAAAAAAAAAATAAAATAAAAAAAAAAAATCAATTTTAAGGCAGAGGTGATGTTGCATATATACACATACTATTTCACAAATAGAAAAGGAGTGGAGTAAATGATTACACTGAGAAAAATGAATTATCCATTTAACTCTGTGCTTATATTTATTTTTAGACTGATATTTATAAACGACTGTGAAAAAAAAAAATATATTGGTGAAAAAAAAAATATTAATTTTGGTCCTCTAGTTCCTTTGAGTCTGAGGTTGACCAATGAGCATGCTTAAATATGTAGATGTATGTGAGTTTGTACAAACAGTTCATTTGGTTGGCTTGAGTGAATGAAATATCGCCCTTGAAAAATTAACGACACCCCTTTTAACTTTCATCACCAGATTAGGACGTCATTCTTGAAATTAAGAAGACGAATGTATGGTTACATTTTAATTAAAAAATAAAATAGTTAGATTTTATCAACAATGAGATAATGATTGTAAAATTACTATATGAATATGCCTATATAAACATATTGAAATATATAAAATATATTAGGTAATGGAATTTTAAAGACTACATTATTGATAGTTATATACCTACTCATCCAGCATACAGTAAAACTATTACATGCTTATAATTTATTACATTAATAGATTCGGATGATATATTGTAATGAGCTTCATAGTATTAGTTAGGCATGTTGTAATTTGTATTTCTTCCATTTTTTTGATGAAAAAACTATTCGAATTAGTATTACCTAACGAATGATTGTAGGACATAAGCACCCCCACACACCCACACACACCCAAGGTACCTAGTTACACTAGTTAGGTACCTAGATACACAAGTTAGGTACCCAGATACATTAGTTAGTCATCTAGATACACTAGTCGGTTACCCCCCTGGGACATAAGTCCTCCCGGTCACCCCTCTCCCCCCTTGTTTTTTAATCCTTATTTACCTAGTTAAAGAAATGAAGAGCTACTTAGATAGAAATAACTGAGAGTAACTACCTAAGCAGGTATAACTGAGAGAAGCTACCTAGATAGAGATAACTGAGAGAAGCTACCTAGATAAAGATAACTGAGAGTAACTACCTAGCTAGAAATAACTGAGAGTAGCTACCAAGATAGAAATAACTGAGAGAAGTTACCTAGATAGAGATAACTTAGAGTAGCTACCTAGATAGAAATAACTGAGAGTGACTACCTAAGCAGGTAAAACTGAGAGAAGCTACCTAGATAGAAATAACTGAGAGTAACTACCTAAGCAGGTATAACTGAGAGAAGCTACCTAGATAGAAATAACTGAGAGTAACTACCTAAGCAGGTATAACTGAGAGAAGCTACCTAGATAGAAATAACTGAGAGTAACTACCTAAGCAGTTATAACTGAGAGAAGCTACCTAGATAGAGATAACTGAGAGAAGCTACCTAGATAGAGATAACTGAGAGAAGCTACCTAGATAGAGATAACTGAGAGACCATACCCTATGACCTACACCCTTGGTTACTTAGGTACACTATAGTTAGTTGCACTAGTTACTTACCTAGGTACACAATCTGCTGGACTATAGAGGTGTCGTGTCCAGGAAGGTATAACGTGCACACACTAGTTACACTGGTAACAATGCCTCTGAGATCTAAAAAAGGAATTGCATTGCTTGTCAATAGTTAGATAATAAGGTTAGATATCGATATCTAACCTTCCTTAGTACCAACCATGGAACTTATTACTCTGTTGCACTATACGTACTACCTTCATTGTCTACACTAATTCTTCTGAAACATAAAAACTGTAAACTTTCATGTTCGAAAATAATATAAACTTCATTATATTCTGTTTTTAAAAATTATTTTCACTATAGCGGTAAATAACACAAATTATTATGACTTATAATTTATAAATAGTTTATTTATTTGTTACACTAAATGAACTATAGTTTAATGACCTGGCAGGGGAGTTGGGGGGCGGCACGCCCCCCGATATACATATATTTTATGTTTAATCAGTAATGAACTACAAAAGTGTCGAGAAGGATTAAATAATATAAGTAAATAAGGATTAAAAAACATGGGGTTTCGTGACCACTGACCGGGGGGGGGGGGAGGGGGTTATGACCTACACCCCCTGCCATTAACCATAGTGCTACCCTCCCCAGTCCCCCTTAACCCCTCACTTTCCGAGTACTATGGGTATCCGATCCCATAAGTTTTAACTAAAAGACTGTTGTTACTAGGTACCAAGTTACTAAAGTATAGCCGTATAGGGAAAATAACCAAAAATATTCTACCTATCTATAGAGTAAGTACCAAGTTATCGAACGGTTCCAGTTTTACGAACAAGTAAAAAAGGTTATTATGAGTATAAAATAATAATTAAAATACATATTTTACGTGCTCGAAAATGTAACCGTTCGATAACTCGGAACTTACCCTAATTAGTCAGCTATCTAAATTGTACATAACTAATCAATATTCTTATATCAAAATATTTATTTAAATTTAATAACAAATATTTCAATCGAATAATTAAACTAGGTAGTATGAACCATATCATATGTAAAATGGTCATCACTCATCAGTATAAAATTTACTCAATATATCACAAATCGTCATTCAAATAACAGTCACAATAATACATCTTTTTATCTAGATTTTGATTTTATATATTTCAATAATATTTTTTTACAACGACCATAGTTGTGAAAATGCATTTTCCCCTAATCAGTATATCCCTATATAGTATTATACGCTCAAACATCATCTCACCCCCTCCCTCCCTCTCTATCAGTAGTTTTTAGGTACCTATCGTAATGTTTAACAAATTAATGAGCCTAGAACTGCAAATAAAAGCTATAGTCTATGACTCTATACCATTGTCAAATGGTCTCTGTATTGCTATAACCAAATTATATTCAAATGTTGAACTAACATTTAATTATTATTGGATATGATTATTCTAGAATCTTAAATAACAAATATTTCAATCGAATAATTAAACTAGGTAGTATGATAACAGAGAGAAAAAATAATGTTTTTAACTGTATACTTCTATTTCTTTATAAACTGTTATTTTATTTACAAATATATACTATACATTCGTGTTAACATCTAATGTAATTCATTGCATTAGTTTCTGGTCATTCAAAGCTTGAATGTTTGTAAATAGGTTTGTTCTCATACAGTCACTTGGGGTGGACTTGCGTTTTGTAAACCACTGTCTATTTGTGTATCATATTTACACATTCTACCAAACGTTTGGAATTAAACTCATTTGTTTTCTCTTTCTTTTTAATGTAAAAATAGAGTCTTTGAAGGGAGTGTCTCACTAATTTAACTTCCTCCCCTCCCCGTAAAAACCCCGCAAAATTCAAATTTTATTAAAATCCCTATTTCTCTCTCATTATTTGACATAGAGACATATGGTTCGTTTCATTTTGTTCAAAAATTTTCACTCTACAATTATTTAATAGTCCTTTCATCAAATTCGCATTCTCAAAAAAAATGATAACATAATTAAAAAAAAAATACATTTTTAAATGTGGTTACATTCTCCCATAGACTTTTTTGCACGTTGTGGAATAACATTCCAACTGACCGTAATTCTACGTGAACTAGGATGAAATAATCATAAATCAATAATTTTCTCATATTGATAACCATTTCAAGAAAAAGCAGGAGTATATAGTACTAAACTATATAATATATATTTCAATCTGTTTTCCAAATCTATATTCTTTAATTTGCTGAATTTCAAATTCAAATATTCCTTTCTGGTATTATTTGTATTTGTAGTTAAGATACTAATTTTTCTGTCAATTAATAATTATTTGTGCAATATATTTTAATCAGATGAAATTTGAGATAAATTGATTTAAAAATACCCCCTTCCTAGTGCACGTCCCTATTTCATTTAGGGACGTGAAGTAGGAAAGAGCTATTTGTATGTACAGTTGCGATCAAAACTAAGGGACAAAAATTTAAAAAGCTGTATCTTCATAAATATTGGTTTTAAAATCATGAAATTTCAGTATGTTGTAAACATATTAGTATAGTACTACATACTATAAGCACAATTGATATGAAAGACAAATAAAAAACTTATGCCATTATTAATTTTATTTGTGAATAAGTAACGTTCAAAACTAAGGGACACAAACTTGAAAACTTGGGAAATTAACACATTGAACGAGAAAGTAAGCTCAATAATTAATATTTTGTGAATAATCCTTTGCTTTGGACCACTGCAGCACATCTGCGACTACAGGATTGGATAAGTTTACGACACTCATTAACAGAGATTTTGGTCCATTCATCTTGAAGTTTGTCCCACAAATCATCGGTGTTAACTGGGTTTCGAGCCATTACCTTTTCTCCAAGTGTCTTCCACAGATTTTTTATGGGATTTAGATCAGGACTTTGATCTGGCCAATCCATTATTTCGAAATCTTGCTGTTGTAGGAAACTCAAAACACTCTTAGCTTTGTGGCACGGTGCATTATCCTGCATGAAAATTGCCCCATTTATGCCTGAATTGTTAATAATGGGTACTACGTCATGATCTTCCAATAGATTTTTGTAGTATTCAAACGAACAAGAGGAGACGTACCTTGAATTGAAAACATTCCAAAAACCATCACACTTCCACCTACAAACTTGACCGTTTTTTTCGTACATTTTGGGTTCAATACTTCACTTGCAGACCTCCTAACATAGTTTTTCCCATCATTTTCAAACAAATTAAACTTTCTCTCATCGCTGAAAAACACTTTTGACCACTGTTCTTCAGACCAATTCACATGTTTGTTTCCAAACTGTAACCTCGCCATTTTATTCTTTCGACTTATCAATGGTTTCTTCCTAGGCCTTCTTGCAAATAAGCCTATCTCCTGCAGGCGTCTCGAGACAGTTGATCTGGCCACATCAGTAGTGTTTGTATCTTTCATTTGCCTAGAAATTGCTGCAGCGGTTGTGAAACGTTCCCTTAATACTATGCGTTGGACGGCTCTGTCTTGCCTAGCAGACGTTTTCCTGGGACGGCCAATCTTGTTAGGACTCAGGACACGGCCAGAATCTTCATAAGTTTTCACAATTCTTCCAATGACACTCTTCGAACGATTAACTCTTTCTGCAATCTCTCGGACACTTAAATTCTGTTTGTGCAACTTAATAATAGTCATACGGAGAGCATCATCAACTTTTTGCCTGTTAGCCATGATTGATCGAGACAGAGTGTTTACAAATGATTTGGCACATCTATTTCTTACTCTGAATAACAGAAAACCGGATGTCAAAATCTGTTTTCAATAATTTTTAACAATGTGTCCCTTAGTTTTGAACGTTTCTTATTCACAAATAAAATTAATAATGGCATAAGTTTTTTATTTGTCTTTCAAATCAATTGTGCTTATAGTATGTAGTACTATACTAATATGTTTACAACATACTGAAATTTCATGATTTTAAAACCAATATTTATGAAGATACAGCTTTTTAAATTTTTGTCCCTTAGTTTTGATCGCAACTGTATTTAGTTAAATAAATTTTATGTAAATAAATTTTATGTATAATGGGGATCATAAAATATATTGATAGGCCAATTAAAATGGTGGATTTTGGAGATTATTATAGTGGACAATGATATATTATTATGGTGGGCAATAATATAGTATTTTTGGTTGGCCATAAAAGATTATAATGGTTGGCAATGAAACATTTTTGGATGGGCAATGAATAGAAGATTATGGTGGGAAATGAAAGATTATGGTTGGCAATGAAAGATTATTGAGGGCAAAGGAAGATTATGGTGGGCAATGAAAGATTATGGTGGGTACTGAAAGATCATGGTGGACAATGAAAGATCATGGTGGACAATAGAAGATTATGGTGTAGCAATGAAAGATCATGGTGGGCAATGAAAAATTATGGTGGGCAATGGAAGATTATGGTGAGCAATGATAGATTAAAGCGGGTAATGAAAGATTATAGTGGGAAATGAAGGATTATGGTGGATAATGAAAGATTATGGTTGTCAATGAAATATTATGGTTGGCAATGAAAGATTATTGAGGGCAAAGAAAGATTATGGTGGGCAATGAAAGATTATGGTTGGCAATGAAAGATTATAGTGGGCAATGAATGATTATGGTGGGCAATGAAAGATTAATGTGGGCAATGAAAGATTATTGTGGGCAATGAAAGATTATAGTGGGCAATGAATGATTATGGTGGGCAATGAAAGATTATTGTGGACAATGAAAGATTATTGTGGGCAATGGAAGATTATTGTGGGCAATGAAAGATCATTGAGGGTAATGAAAGATTTTGGTGGGCAATGGAAGATTATGGTGGGCAATCAAAGATTATGATAAACAATGAAATGTTAAGGAGTCTATGAGAAATTATGATGTGCCGATCATAATCTCACATAAGTTATACAAATATTTTTCTTATATATTAAATGTTAAAAGCGTGACATTTTTCTTGCAACCAACCAACAGACAAAGACACAAAATGTGAGGTATCGGAATGATAAAATATTCAATAATTTCACTTGGATCAAGTATTATTTCTCATGGATCAAATTCAATTGCATAAAGATCAAATTCAATTTCACATGGTGCAAAGTCAAATTCACTATGATAAAATTGATATTCTCTTGGATCAAATATTATTTCATTTGGATCAATTAGACCTGTAAATGGTATAGTTGGGTTCGTTCTTTCCCGACTTTATCTTTCATCGTAAGGACAATACTGTTTAGAAGCACAGTTACCTCTCAACCCTCCAAATATTCTCCTGTGAGATTAATATTGTAGAAGCTGACAAGGTGTCTAGTTATTAATTTCAATAATAAATATTTATGAAGCATGTTATCACTAAATATTTGTAAATGTAATAATAATTGAAAGAAAAATGATAATTCTCCGTACATAAAATTTTCATTATAAACTTTATATTCATTTTGACAATAACTATTACATTTATAACCTCAATAAAAAGTTGATTTTTTAATAGTTACCTCTATCACAGTCCACCATTGAAATAGTTTTCAATAAATGAGCAATATTTTGAGAAAATGAATTTCAACCAATCAGAGGCCGCGTAACATAACTTGCGTAGAGCACTCTTCACACGGTGTAGCACATACAGTGAATAATGATCTACGCATAACACTGGCGCACGTAGATCACTCTTCACTTCACTCACTTGCAACGCCTGTGATCTACGCGCGTAGATCACTTTACGTGTCACGATTTGCCGTTTTTATAGTAATCTACACGCGTAGAGCACTTTACATTTGGTGTTATTCTGCATAATTATTGAGGGATCTACGCGCGTAGAGCACTATACAACTCTTGCGTAGATCACTAATCAAAGTTACTCTTCAATTCATTTAAAACGCCCGATTTTGCAGAGGGTTCGGGCTATTTGAATTGTAACTCAGTGAATATCAGTCTTAGATAAAAAAAACCGTGAACACCACCGTGCTCAACGTCTTGACATGCTCAAGGGAACATGGACGATACACCATACAATGTTAATCCTATGTAAATTTCAACCGGGATGTAACCCATGGCATGCCCCTTCGTGAAACTAAAACATTTCTTCCCTTTGTCATGAAATATCTTTTCCCGGTTCCCATCCCGGTTAAAAACGACACAAAAAAAGACACAAGTAAATGCTACCTTTGCCGTATTAAGTCCGTTAAGGCACCTGCTTGCTAAACGACTGATCTAGTCAGACGCCCTATGGATCGGTTTAAGCATATGCAGGTAAATGCCAAACTGTGGTACCTATCTTACATATATAATCTAGATATTCAATTTTAAACATTCATTAAATATTGTTCTTGTAAGACAGGGTAATGCTAACTTTGCCGTATTAAGTCCGTTAAGGCACCTGCTCGCTAAATGACTGATCTAGTCAGACCACAGATCATTGAATATAGGAAGATGTTTCACTGCTACGTGGACGCTAGTGGCCAAATAATTATTTAACTGAGAGCGTATCAGCCAATCAGAGAGAGGGGTGCCGTGACGTCACATATGTACTACAAACGAATATATATGTACATATATATAACTGTCAGAGTTAGTTAACGTATATTTCTTTAAATAGAAAACAAGATTCGAAGTCGGAACTAAAATATTTCACGCAAACTGAATAGTGACTTATTAACTCTGAATAGTGACTTATTAACTGTTCAGTCTACAGATTGTAATCATGTTTTCTGGACAAAAACAACCGATCTCTAAATGTACTGATACAATTATTGATAAATGAACATTTTCGTACATTGCCCATTTCTCACTAGTTTAATATATATGATAGATACAATAATTATTAAATTTAGTCACAGACTACAGCGCACGCCGCATGCTAACGATATTGCATCACAAATAAACCGACGCTCCGCGGCTCCAAATTCATACTGAACACACGTACAAAACAGAAATAATTATATTACTTAAAAATATATAATTATTTCATTATCATTTTAATATCATGAATGAATATTTTGATTTTAAATAGCATATTAAGTTAAATACCATTTTTTTATGTCGTTTTTGAATAATTAAAAATAAGTAATGTATCAATCGTAGGCAACTCCAAGTATACGTCACGGTACGGACGATCCCGGTGCCAAGTGTCGCTAGAAAATTGAAAATACTGTAGTGCGACATCTTCCTATATTCAATGATCTGTGAGTCAGACGCCCTATGGATCGGTTAAAGCATGTGCAGGTATGTGCCAAACTAAGGTAGCTGTCATACAGATAAATTATTATTGAATAAATGCCATACTTCGTCTACTATATATATCACTTCACTAAGTATAATTAACCTCCTGACCGCGACAGTTAAAGTAATTACCGAACACATTCCCTAACCTACTCATTTTTCAGTCTCAAGATCAATTTGTTCAGAAATTTGGGCCAATTACAGACGAGCGACTTGAGCTATTGACCAATCACCGCTTCACTTTGCCATCGGCCTTTCGCGGTTTTTTTTTTTAGTTCCTGTGATTGGAGCTCAGGAGTTACTGTGGCCGGAAAAGGGCGTGGTGAGATAATTTGACTTTTCCCTGTTAGACTCTAAACCTTATGTATGAATACAAAAATACTTAAATACTGGAATACTAAAACACTGAAAGTGATATACAAAAATGCTAAAATACTAAAATAGTAAAATACTAGAATATCAAAATACTAGAATACTTAAAATACTATAATACCAAAATACTAGGAGACTAGAAGACTTAAAGACTCACAAACTGCAAGACTGAAGGACTAAAAGATTGAAAGGCTAAAAGAGTAAGAGTTAGAGTCTTTATTGAGATGAAATACTTCGTTTCAGTTCCAATTCCGGTTGAATAACACACCATTGTCTCCTCCCTGTGCCCATGACTGCCTATCCCGGTTGAACAAGTGGCTCCACTGTCAGTAAATTTGACCCTTAGGGAACATGGATGGGGTAACAGTCCCGGTGAACAAAACTACACTGCTCAATTTCTCATCCATTTATCATTCTGTGTAGTTTTTATCTATTTATAGTTTATGTAAAAGGTATCTGGAGATAACAAGTAACTATGTGCATAACAAGATTATTGTGAGACTAAAGAATGCAATGTTTTTAAATTTGTTTCATAAATGTTCTTAACATGCCTCCCAAGTCTGCTGAGTACTTTGGGAGATGTGTAAAATGCATTTTTCACAGTTGTGGAGATCTCAGCAACCACGAGTCAGAAAGTGAAAAATAAGACACCAAAAAATTCTCCAGGTCATCCTCTACAAGAATATATGAAGTTTTGGATTAAATGTTCGATATTATAAAAGATATTGAGCGGTATAGTTTTGTGACATGAGCTGTTCCGGTTCCTATGGAGAGTGCAAACAATACACCGGTTCACTAAAATGGTGTCATTTCACTTTTAAACAATGTTAATTATGGTTATCTCGGTGCTCTGGTGGGGTAATCAATTCCGGTCGCTCCCGGTGAACTACGGGTGGATAATATCAAAAAAATTATACATTCAGAAACTTACTTAATCACGAGCTCATATTATCACTTGGCATGGAAGACGGACACTCTGTGAAGCATTTCAAGCAGAGTTTCGTTCGCACAGCTCATTCACAAGCTCGTGAGACATTTTTTTCATTTTATACGAAAAGTACTGAATATACAGAAAAAAGACCTATTGAATCACGACGGGCGCATTTTTCTCTATCTTTATATTCTATTTAATTCCCTTGCAGCCACTTGGGAGCTATTTAGCTTAATTTTGTTGATAGAAGGATCTGGCTTATCTCAGCATTGTTGGCAGTGTTTCCTTTATAGTAATTGCTAATAAGATATGTTATGAAATTATGATACCATATTATATTGATAAAAGTCTTGAAATAAACCGGGATGTGATGCGGGAGGTGTGAATCATTCTTAATGGATCCGTCTCCGGTGAGACGATTGAACAAAATTTCACGTGGATGTGACCGGTTTTGGAGCAAACAATGACCAAAAGTAGAGCGAAACAATTCACATACATAGAGATATCCCCATTTCTTAGAGAACAATTTTCCACCGGAGCTCACCGGGACGATTTCGGACCGGGATAGTGAAATATCTCCCCGGTTGACTAAATCCTATGGACTAAATCCTTAGTGACTATCCCGGAAAACCGGGATTTCCAATCCCGGTGTTATCACATAAAAACTAATGAAAATATTTAAAAAAATTTTTTGCACAAAGGTAGTAATGGACATTAGCTTTAATATGCACGAAGCGTTTTTGGAAAATAATATTAATTTTTCAAATTAAATAAATTCTAAAGTTATTGTTTAGCTCCATATAGTGAATCAGTTTACATTAGAGATAGAACAGGGAGGGGTGAAATTCCTCTCTCATGGTACGGACCTATTAGAAAATGCTCTAAATTAATTATTAGAAGTTCTTCACGTAGATTCTTAATTTTTAATCAGAATTGAATAATTTAAATCATTTGATCGACAAACTGAATTTCTCCGGTACTTGCGCACAGGGATTTGCCTTTTAATTTTTTATACTCCGGTGGATATAACAAAATTATCTTGAATGATGTGTACTAGCTGATTTGAGGTACTTGTAGAGCTCGAAGAGCTCTATCGTATGAGGATACTGCGTTCCCTCTAGGATCAAGTTGTTTTTTGAAATTGTGTTTAATAGTCCCCCATGGGGCTAAAATATTTCCTGGACAGTGATACTCTGTTAATGTAACATGAAATCACTAAAATGGTGGTTTTTGAGTTTGTATGGTTACAGATGTCACAGAGACTTGAAACTTTAGAAAAAATATTCTCCAGTTCACGCTGAGCATATCACCACCAATCATTTAGTTCTAAAATGAATATTTCGAAAATTATTGAGCGGTATAGTTTTTGAACGTGGACAGAACCGGTTCACTTGTATGTTTTTTTCAATTTTTGAAACGCTTGCGGAAGAAATGGGGGCTGTGGAATATTTTACCATGGAAGAGAAGCTTCTGCTCTAACATCTTGTAGTAATAAGAAATCTCTAAGGGCATAAATGAGAACGTGAAACGTTTTTCGTTTACTACGCGTTCAATATAAGGCATAAAAGAAAAAGACTACTCTAGATCTTATTATTTTGAGCTACTCCGTCGTTTGGTGTTAACTAAATTTGAAAAATAATGCTGCAGCGGTATATAGCTCAATGTTGGTGTTCAAGGTTCCAGGGTTCAATATGCTGTTTGCGACACGCAAAGAACCTAGTAGAGCTCATCAAAAAACTTGTGAATTGGATAAATCTGAAATTATTAGGACTCTCCCGGTGTCATTTTTAACCCTGCAGTGTGGAAGTTTTTATTTTGAGTGAATACTTTTTGTGTTTCTCAACCCATCCCGGTGCACTTCCCGGTTGGAAACTTGCAATGGTATTATTTTTTCACCCTACCCGGTCACTAGACGAGGGAAGGACACCATTGTCTCCTCCCTGTTCCCATGACTGCCTATCCCGGTTGAACAAGACACAAGCCTTCATTGCATGAAATACCTCTCCCTGGTTCACAACCCGGTTGAACATGACACCATTGTCTCCTCCCTGTTCTCATGACGGCCTATTCCGGTTGAACAAGTGCCTCCACTGTCAGTAAATTTGACCCTTAGGGGACGTGGAAGGGGGTAACAATCCCGATGAACATAACTTACTGCTCAATATGAAATTTAACATCATTAAAAAGTTAGGATAAATGAGATACTTCTCCACGGTATACACATTATAACTCCATTTCTTCAATATCATGAATATTCTAATAAGTTCTTAAATAGTCAGTCGATATAATAATTGCTCAATATCATCTGTGGTACATTATAATGTTACAATACATTTTTTAAATAGATTGAATATTAGATTTCGATATCTAATTATGATGTTATTGTTAATCTTTCATTTCTATTCATTGCTTCCAATTAAATTTTTAAATTAAAACTTGTCATTGATCTTTGTTTCAGTTTGACTTTCAATTTCATGTTTCTAACAATTCAATGTCTTATTAATTATGACCATTTGAATTTATTGATTGATTTTTTAACAATTTTCCGATATATCAGTACTTATTCAGAGGCAAAAAAATCATGATGAGAAAAATAAATGGATTAATAAAATACTATTACATTAACTGTTTGAAGAAAATAGGAATAATGGGGGATAAGTGAAAAGGAAAAAAACATTTATTAACTTTTTACAGCTATCCATTTTTGTAAACAACAATAAACATGAGCATTTACTTAGATATTATTAACTACTGGTTTTCTTAAGGAAAAGGAAAAAAAACATTAACTTTTTACAGCTATCCATTTTTGTAAATAACAATAAACATGAACCTTTACTTAGATATTATTAATTACTGGTTTTCTTCAAAGAAATCAAAAGACATATTAAATATGTCTTTTGATTTCCTTGAAGACATTCTGGGTTGCATCCAATAATTGTTTGTTCCTCATAGATAAGGGTAGCATTTCATACCTTAAGTTACCAGCAAGACAAGTTTTGATAAAACGTTTGTTGGTATTGTCGCGTTTCATATTTTTGAGCCATTTAATTATTTGTAACTCGCTCTTTGTTTTGAAGAACCTATTTGCATATAACATATATATAATGCTGTGAATTCTCTCGTACTTATTTGAAGAAATGGTACTGCCACAGTCCTCCAGCATTACTGTTGGTTGACGCCAATTTTTTTGATCCATGGAGGTGTCACTGGTTGTAGCTGTAGTAATGGACGAAGAGGTTGTAGCTGTAGTAATGGACGAAGAGGTTGTAGCTGTAGTAAAGGAGCTGAAAAGAGTAGGGACAATTATTAGTAATTTATATTACACTCGAGGAAGTCATTATGTGAGGTATTAGATTGTATGTATGCTCACCAAGAAGCCTTGTCGGACTGAGAGGGAAAGTAGGACGTTGGCAACGAGACGAGAGAGGACTCAGTTGAGACAGACGACGAAGAGGTTGTAGCTGTAGTGAAGGAGCTGAAAAGAGTAGGAACAATTATTAGTAATTTATATTACACTCGAGAAAGTCATTATGTGAGGTATTAGATTGTATGTATGCTCACCCAGAAGCCTTGTCGGACTGAGAGGGAAAGTTGGACGTTGACAACGAGACGAGAGAGGACTCAGTTGGGACAGACGACGAAGAGGTTGTAGCTGTAGTGAAGGAGCTGAAAAGAGTAGGAACAATTATTAGTAATTTATATTACACTCGAGAAAGTCATTATTTGAGGTATTAGATTGTATGTATGCTCACCCAGAAGCCTTGTCGGACTGAGAGGGAAAGTTGGACGTTGACAACGAGACGAGAGAGGACTCAGTTGGGACAGACGACGAAGAGGTTGTAGCTGTAGTGAAGGAGCTGAAAAGAGTAGGAACAATTATTAGTAATTTATACTACACTCGAGAAAGTCATTATGTGAGGTATTAGATTGTATGTATGCTCACCCAGAAGCCTTGTCGGACTGAGAGGGAAAGTTGGACGTTGACAACGAGACGAGAGAGGACTCAGTTGGGACAGACGACGAAGAGGTTGTAGCTGCTGTAGTTGAAGAGCTGAAAAGAGGACATTGAATACGAAAGATTATAAGAATATATATTACAGAGACATTTCAAATGAACTATAAAACTCACAGCATTGCTGGCATTCCCGTTAATTGGGAGAGAAGACCAATCCTCTCCCTAAAATCTGGCTCAGAGTCCTCGGAAAGCGAGTCAAGATTTTCTGAGAGGGGTTCGCCACTGACATCTGAAAGCTCCTCCTCCTCCTCTAGGTCACGATCAGGGTCCATAGACCCAAGAGACTGCGAATCCTCAGACAAAGTATCTAGGAGGTCAGATTCGGGTCTGCCAGACAAGCTCTCAATGTCGTCGATCTGCTCCACCTGTGGTGAGGGCGGTGGTAGAGCCAATCTGTCCAAAGAGTTTCCAAGATCATTATGAATGATGGAACTAGCAGCATCTTCATCCTCATCAGAGTCATCCGTCTCATCTTCCTGCAGAATACTTTCCAAGAATTCGTCAAATTCTGACTCCTTCTCGACATCTTCATTCGGAAGGTACCTCTTGTTGGATTTCATAGGTTCACTTCCCGCCAGTTCCTCCAGTTTTTTGAATGCTCTTGCCGAAGATATCCTCATCAAGTCGGTTCCAAGGTTATAGTATCTGTCGGCAGTGGTCATTGAATGGCACATATTTCTTGCAAGTTCTTGCCTTTCCTCCGCACTTAAACCCACCTCTCGAGATTTAGTTATGATTGATTTCCTGATGTATCTTGGAGTCAGTTTAGGAAATCCTTCCTCTGCCATGCCTCCTCTGTTGAATCCCGTATTGACCGCTCTTGATGTCGAGGATACCTGCAGTATTGCTGCTCTTTTTGGAGGATTGGTGGAATTTTGGGGCATGGCAGGGAAGAGTGGATCATTCGGATTGATTTCAATAGAGAAGAGTGGGCGATAGTATGTTACATATAATTCAAGCAGCAGCTTTACATCTAAGTCGAATGTAAAAAAACATTTGTATGTTTTTGCTGTTTTGTGAATTGCAACTTGCATGATATATTGAGCCTCCACATCTTCCTCATTGTCACTGTTGAGTCTTCGGGCTGCATTATAATCTGACATCCGAACCATCCTGAAGAAACTGTTGAGAGAAAAAAAAAAGATTATTGAAGTATACATCAATGCCAGTGAATATGAATCATTTATAGTTGCAAACCACCCCTCAAACTTACTGGTAAGAAGAACCATGATTAGATTTCGTAAGTCTAGGGCTGACGTAGGACATGGATGGAAGTCGAAAATGGAAACCATGTATTTTTTCTCTCAATCTTCAATAGTCATGATGATTTTTTGCTCTTCATTATTATCAAAGGAGTCCTTTTGGAGGCATTCCTCGAACTTCTTGATTGTGCCATCTCCGCCTTCTTTGAAGATTAATGAAAGCTTCTTCCATACGGAAGCATACATGCAATTTCTGAATGATAAGATTAGGCCAAATTGTGGGGTGTTATGGTTATACAAATTCAACCTCTCGTTCTGCATAATATAGTCCGCCTCATTGTTGGCCAAACTGCGTTGCACTGACTCGATAATTGCTTTGAAGTTCGTAAGTTTAACTTCTACTCGTTCTAATTGCAACAAATTCTTGGCGTTCAAAGCCAAGAATGCTCCAAAGTCAATTTTTAGTGTTCGCAAGTATTGGCTTTTAGTTGATGACAACAAATTATGCCCCGTTTCACTGACAAATATTGAGCAAACTTCATTTATGTGATTATATATATGACCAGAGGTCAACTTGTCCCCACGCTCGAATGGGCCTTTGGCCATATACAGCATAATTATTGTGATAAACCTTTTGAAGCATCTTTCACCTGCCTCTATTTTTCTGCCATAAACAGTATTTACGTACCGTTTGAAAGAATTTCCAAGTTCCATCACATCAGGATGCTTGGACTGAAATGAATCAGAATTATAGATGTCATTTGTTTTTTTTCATTAAGGACGTGTTATACGTGTTTTTCTTTGAGCTAGGATCTTGTTTTTCCTGTATAGTCCCACTTGTACTCTTTCTTACTTCTTCTCTGATCGTTTCCCTTACATCTTCTACTGCTTCTTCCTCTCCTCCCTCTTCTCGATCCAGAAGTTCTGGTTTCTGTAGGTATTTTCGCTTATTTTTAACACCGGCTGGCATTTCTCTTATCAACTTCATCAATTTTGATTTGTTGCTCAAAACCTGTATGAATTCCTCCGATTGCTTGCTATCGCCTCTCTTATCGGCGTGGAGGGAGCATCTATTTAGATGCTCCTTTACCCTGTTCTTCAGGATAATTGACTCACATGAATCAAAAATACATTTCACCATGTAACGGGACAGTGGAGTTTCTCCCGGCATGAGATGAGATGTTGTCACATCTGCTGCTTCCGTCAAATCAATGTTCACTCCAGCTTCGTCTTCCCTACTCTCCTCCTCTTGAGGATTATTATCCCTTTGTGTGTTGCTTCCAAGAAATGCTGCCATCATGGTCTTGTGGAGATTTTTCCCCAACTTTGTTTTCAGATTCCCTTCGATAGAACTCTTTATTTTCTAGTTCAATAAGTTCTTTGCCTAAGGTAACTTGCAGAAGTATACTACAACTTTCTTTAGTCTTAGGGCCTGAAGAAGCCTTATGGTTGAATAATTTAATAATTGAGATAAGAGAGTAGATAAATGGGGATAATAAAACACTTGTAAGAAACGAAACATTCACTATTCAATACTGTCGATAAAATTTAGTACAACAAATTTTTGAGTCTAAGAGTTGAGACGAGGGAATTTCTCACGAGAGAACTTGGTCACATCTAGGAATCCGATTTCACACTCCTTCTAGTTAGGTGATAGATCCTTATATACCTTAACTACTTCCAAACTTCTAGGTACAAGGTTAGGGTACGTCAAGGTTTTGATAATATCTACTATTATCTACTTGAAGTTCTACTATCTACTTTAAAGCTGAAGCTTGGTTGTTACACATTCCCCGCGAAAAATGAAAAAAAATAATAAGCGTTAAGCATAACCTTATTATTTTTTTATTATCTAAATTATTCCAATATAATTTTCAATGATGTCCTCATCATGTTTACTAGCGATGCGATAAATACCAGTTAGTTGCAACATCTAAGTTATAAACTCCTTAAACAACAATGTTTATACTCTTGTTTCAAATTGCATAGTAATAGAAAATATGTGTTGTGTTTGTGTGTGTTTATGTTCTGTTTTCCATGGTCCTTGCGGATGAGCTGCTGGGCTTCTGAGGACTAGTGGAAGGTCACGTCCTTGCAAGGTTGGTTCCAGGTCTGTGACTGCACTTGAATTGCAGTCTTCTAGCCTTCTGCTGAGTTCCTCCCAACCAGTTATGTCATTGCGATTGGTTACGCGTGTTGTAGTTCGGAGATCGAAAGGTTTACTCAGGAACGTGTGTATGGAATGAACAAATCAATTAATACATTATACAACTTAATCAATTAGTTTAGCTATTTGTGATTGACCTTTAAACTTAGCCTTGGACGAAGAAGGTGTGTGTTAATCACCAACCATTGTCTTCAACGTGGTTCCATGAATAAAGTTATGCAATACACAAATAACTAAACATGTATTTCATATTTAACCATTTCACATATTATATTCATTATTACAATAGCTATATGTATATTCAAGAGTTTTGCACATTATATATTTAGCATCAATATTCTTAACCTTATTTAATACTACTTGGTTAGTTCAAACAATCATGATTATATATAAAGCGTAAAGGATATAGCATAATATAGTATCCTTAATATTATTATGTCAACCTTAAGTCTTGGTCAGAACCTGTTTAGTAGTTATTATAAGCTTTCAATGGAATTTCAGTTACACTGTTTTGGGAGTCAGAGAGTGAAGGATATAACTTAGTTTTGGTGTTGGTCCCTATTGTCCTTGACGATTGTTTTGACCTATTAGAGTCTCGTGGCCTATTTCTAGTACGGTTCCTTATTGTCTTTACCGATTTCTTCACTTTCTTACTTCCTGCTGTTAGTCTCTTACCTACTGAAGATCTGACTGAGCTGGCACTGTTTAAACTTTCCAATGATATATTGTCTACGTCATTCCTAATCTTTCCCAATTTGTGTCTCACTCTACGGAAACTGTTTCTCAATGGCAAGGTTAGTGAGTCTCTAGACGAAAATGTCTTCCCTGTTTCTAAGTCTCTGTCCTGAACTCCTTTCCTTTCTCTATATTTCAGGAAATAAAGAATCAATACCAATAACAAATTTATGATTACCAATACTAATAAACTTCCTTGTGTTACTATCGAATAAGTTTGTACCTCTTCGATGGTGAGATCCATGTCATCAAAAGGTATTACGAATGGATTATTGGATGGTAATTCATCTATCAATTCTTTTATAGTTTCATGGACTGTGAAACTTTCATTTATATTTATAATTGGTAAGTCTGTGATATCAAACGGGTTTTTCCTCTTCTCTGTCACTAAACGTTCAATATCTATTTCATGTCTCAGTTTTGCATGCCATGTTACCTGCTCAGTTTTTATGTCACAGTTAAGTGGCACGTAATGTAACCCTAATAAGTTATCTCTCACTATACCTGTTGGACATTCTAACTCAATAGGCATTCTAGTCACAGTGTATATTAGTCGGTTAGTTGTTGTGCTTTCCAAGAAAAATCCATCTTTTGTTCCTAATTTCTTAAAGTTACAAAGTTGAACTATTGTTTCGACGTCACCTAAAAATGCAGCTTATTCACATGAACTGTGATTAAATATCCACACTGGTTCTGTCGTTCGTAATATATGCGTTTGATTATCTAATGAATATAAGTTTGTCTTGTCTGTACTTATATACTGTTTACTATCAAACAAAAACGTGTTCTGAACGATTGGTATGACTAACCTGTTTTCCAACTTCATTGGGTGAGGAGTTAACGTTACTACCTTATATTTCTGTTTATATACTAATGGGATTTGTGCCATGAATTCTAGTCTTCCTAGATTCTTAATAGTTATGTAAGCAAGTAATTGATCTATCGTGAATCTATCTATATTTTCTATAGGAAATTCTAACTCTGGATAAAACTTGAGTCCTTCTTCTACGACTGCTCTAATTGTTTTAACGTCTAACATAACGGTATTCAAGTTTCCCGATCTAAGTAACGTCAATGTATTCTCTGTGATTCGAATTAGCATTATAGCTTGGAGACAAGCCTGTTTCAACTGGTCGAAGTTCCAGTTAAACATCTGTCTACGTTCACTATTTTCTAGAGCATTGTTCAAATTTTTCAAGATCACTTTTACGTCTCTAATCGAATCTGACGTATTCTTAGCTAGCATGTCAATACGGCTATTAGTGATATGAATCTTTTTATCTACCTTTGAGATATTTTCGTTTATAGTTTTAATCTCGTCAGTGTGATCGGTCCCTCCAAATAGAGATCCGACTATTCCTCCCCCTATTGCTCCTACTGCTAATCCAACTCCCAGTCCTACAAAAGCTTGTGGGTCATTAGGATTAACTATACCCTGCGGTCTGGCTTCACCTAGATACGAGGCTACGTTATTTGGATTGTCATTATTTTCGTTGTCCAACATAGCCCAGGTTTTGTTCAGTCTTTGTTGCAGTTTTCCATAATTTGCGTTTATTTCGTCGTGTAAACTATAACACAGCATATTGAAATTTAGATAATCTACAATTTCTATGTAAGACATTTCTATCTTAAAAAGTACAAATGAGATTCTACGAACAAAAAGATCATTCTCCTTAACACTACCTAGAACCATCGAACCAAGAAGAGACTCTATGGTTTTGTGTGTTAAATGGAGGTTCAGAATTATCTGTTTGCATAAATCTGTGACGAACTTTTAATTGAATTGGAGCTAATAGCATCACACCTTCCGTCCTGGCCGATCCATCCCACTGCCAAGCTGACATAGGTACTACGTCTGCCGCCAGGGTTGCACAACAGACACAGCTGAGCGCGGCGATGGCCTGGGGCGCCCACACTGAAAGGTCCACATGTGTTAAATCTAGTACATATATATATATCTTTATAGTAACTTACATTCTATTTTCAATACATTATTTCTTATACATTAAATTTACTCCCGTTACATTACCGGGGCCTTAAGTTATACGTTCGCTTCATTTTAGGCTTGGTTATCGTTTTTACTCCTTTTTCAGCTTCTATCTCTACTTCATCGGGTTTTATTTGTATCGCATGTCTGGCAATTAATTTGTCCGGATGGATCACGTATGTCTCCGTTGATCCTACCTTTCGTATTTTTATCCTGTTTCCTTGTTTGTCCGCGACAACGAACGGCCCTGTTATTGGCATATCTAGTTTTCGATGACTAAGTTGTTTTTTCAGATTAGCATATACACGACTGCCTACCGTTATATCTTGTTTGTTCGATTTTGATTAGTATTTTGCGTCACGGTTGCCTGAATTTTCTCCAGATGCTTTTTACAATGTTCCCGAATCTGCGTAACTCGCCTTAGTCTAATAGCTAGATCATCTTCACCATAATCTAGACGCGGCGGTACCAAACAATACCTCGAATGATCCATATTGCGCTATCACCATCCTCAGGGCTTCTAGAATACTGTCTACTTCTTTATTTGGGATTGGCCATAAGACCGTATACCTTGTACAGTAATCTCTAAATGATATTATATACCGATTACCCTTCTCCGTGATTGGTAACGGTCCGAGGATATCTGTTGTGACCGCTGAGAACGGTTTTCCTGGAATGGGATATTCACCTTGCGGTATGGGTTTCGGGGTGGTTTTCGCTCTCAAGCACGGCTCGCATTGCGCGATAAACCCCTCTATTAGATTAGTTTCCTGTTTGTTGTAGAAACTTTTCCGGAACGTCTTCATGGTCCTTCTTTGTCCCTTATGCCCCGCGGTTGTATCGTTATGTACTATACTGAAAGCTTTGTGCATTAGATTGTCGGGTATATACGGTACTAGATAAGTATCTGTTAAATGGTGTGCTCGCGTAATTTTACGGACAACGTAAATTATTCCTCTTAGTATTTTATACTGCTCTAACTTACCCGTTGGGTCTATTTTGGTTTCTTTCATGTCTTTTCTTATCCTTTGACATTGTAGATCCTTTTTCTGTCCCTTTCGTAGTTCTAATTCCGTCCAGCTTACCTTAGGTGGTAGGTATGATTGTAATCCTCCTTCCTCTTGGTCACTGGTTTCGGTTTCCCCGTTCTGGGTTTCTGGTTCCCCGTTCTGGGTTTCTGTTTTCCCGTTCTGGGTTTCTTCCAATGCATTCACCGTCTCAATCAGTTTTTCATCCAGCGATAACGGTACATCCTCACATTGCTTCTCTATCTCTACTAGTCTTGATAATACATCTGCAAACAGGTTTTCCTTACCCGGTAGGTATTTTAACTGTATCTTATACTCTTGAGCTAAGAGCATCCAACGGTTAATTTCGTGATCCTTCGTTTTTTTGTGGATGATGTTTATCAACGGCTTATGGTCACTGTAAACAGTGACGTTGTAGTGGAGTATCAGTGTCCTGAACTGCTCCAATGCAAAAATCAGTGCTAAGGCCTCTCTTTTGGTGGTGGAGTACTGCCTTTGAGCGCTGTTGAGACTCTTCGATACAAAGGAAATAGGGTGCAGTATCCCCTGTTTGGTTTGAATCAAAACCGCACCTAGACCCCTGCCCGAAGCATCGGTGAAGAGGAACCAGTCTTTTCCGAAGTCAGGAAAAGCTAATACAGGTGGAGAACATAGTTTCTCCTTCAGCGTATCTACTGCCTTCTTTTCTTCCTCTCCCCATTTAAACTTTACTCCCTTCTTAAGGAGCTGATACAAAGGGTCTGCTATTTGTGCGAACTGTCGCACGAAACGCCTGTAGTAGTTGGTTGCTCCAAGGAATGACTGAACGGTTTTCCTTGAGGTTGGGTAGGGTAGATTTTTCACGATTCTGATCCTTTCTTCATTCATCTTAAGACTGTCTCGATTTATAGTGTATCCTAGGAATTTGACTTCTGTCGTAAAGAAATCACATTTCTTTACTTTAATCTTTAGGTTAACTTCTGCCAACCTTTGTAGTACCTCTTCTAATTTTGATAAATGCGACTCTTCATCCTCCGAGAATACCAGGATGTCGTCCATATACGACAGACATTCCACTCCGAACACATCATACAGCGCCTCGTTGATCACTCTACTGAAGAACCCGGGTGCAGTGGACAAGCCAAACGGCATACGGGCATACTCATACTTAGAGTTACCAACAGTAAAGGCGGTCTTGTATTGATCTCTTGGACAGATTGAAATCTGGTTGTAGGTACTAGCCAAATCAAGAGAAGACATGAACGTCCTATGTTTTATGGACGATATAAATTCTGATATTTTGGGAATTGGGAATTTTAAGGGTACAAGTTTTTTGTTCAATTCCCTGTAGTAAAGACAGGGCCTTATGCTTCCATCGGGCTTTTTTACGATCAATATGGGTGCGTTGTAGTTGCTCTTCGACTTGTGAATTATCTTCTCCTTTAATAATTTCTTGATTTCCTTGTTGAGTGGTTCCTGTTCTGCCACTGGTATCTGATAAGGTCTTTTGTTGACTATCTCGTCATCCGTAAGTGGAAGTTGCAGTTGCTCTCCTAGGTAATGGCCTAGAGGCTCTCCTTCCTGCCAACATACCTGTCGGTAGGTGTTGAGTAGCTTCAGCACCCTCGACTTCATCTCCTTATTTGGACATCTTATGTCTTCCATCCTTAAAGGTGGCAGCTCCTGTTGTCCTTCTCTCTCCGGTTGACCTACGTCCTTTGACGTTAGTTGATTTATGTTTTCTGAACTTACCACTTCTGCTGTGGATATCAGCGATCCTTGTTTCCAGACGACATCGTGATCTATTAAGTTAGCTACACTTATCACAATTTTATTTCCTTCCACCTGCGTCACCGTGTTGGCAATCACCAGTCCGGTCCTGGTTTGACGACGGTGGACCAGAATCTCCTGTTGATCCCGTAGTCCTTTTGCTGAAATATGGCAGGTGAGGGTATTCACCGAATTAGCCGGAATTTTAAGAGTTTCCTTGAGATGTATGTTCCTGGGTGTTTCTACTATCCCTCTATCTTCTCTGTTTTCCTCGATTACATTTATTTTGGCATGAGTTTCTCCATATTCAAATTCAGTAGATAAAAACTGCATGCTCATTTGGGTTAGCTGAGGTTCTTTTCCTTGACTTTCCCCTTTATTCGTAAAGTTTATCTTCTGTTCTGGGAAATTTAATATAGTATGCTGTAACACGTTCATTCCAAGTAGGATCTGAAATTTGAGGTCTCTGTTATTCTTGAAGACAAGGAATTCCCCTAGAAATTGTCCCCCTGGAGTTTTTATTACTAACTCCAACTTTCCTTTAATTGGGATTTCTTTACTTTGAGCGTCTAACACTCTTCTATTTTGTGGTTGCAATTTAATTCCTTTACCCATTTTATCTATCAATTTCTCGCTGAGAAGGCTTATTGTTGCGCCGGTATCTATAATTCCTCTTCGTTTTTGTCCGTTAAAGATAATTCTTACTGTGGGACTAAGCCTCCTTCCGGCGTCTTGTGCTCCTCTTAGTCATTCGCTCTCGTCTGACTCTATATGGTCAGGTGAGTCTTCTTCTTCTTGTACTTGGTTAATTTGCTCCCGTTTCCTATCATTATACCGATATTGTTGGGGCTTGTTCCCGGACCTTGTCCGACATTGTTTCTTTGTGTCCGCATTGTCCGCAGTTAGCGCGACATTTTTCTTCCTCATGGTTGTTCCTCCCACAGTTGTAGCAGTAAGGTACTCCATCCTTCCGCCTTTTCCTGCAGTCTTTTATTTGATGACCTTTCAGGTTACAGTAACTACAATTGTTTACTTTGTTGTTCTTGGCTTTGCAGTCGCGGGCCCAATGACCTGATCTCCCACAGTAGAAACAATTCTGTTCTCCGCGGTTGGATCTCTTGGGTTCCGCTTGCATTGCGTACAGCACTTCTGAGGTAGCTACAGGCGTCCTTTTCCTTCGATTCGCCTCCTGCGTAGCGTCTTCCTTCTTTGACCAATTTATCGCTTCCGTCATTAGAGTGGTGGAAGTGGTATCTGGAGTAATCTTGGCTACTTTTTTGTATACAGGTTCTGGAAGGTTCACAGACATGACTAGGTGCATGAGAAGGTTCTGAAGGATCTCTCCCAGCCCAATTTGAGGTGCTCTCCCTTCTATCGCGGTTGGTTCCTCTTCTCCAGCTGGTGGTTCCTCTGGCTCATATTGCGGTTCTGGAGGTTGTGGTGGTGATCTTGCTGACGTTGACGCCTCCGGTGTTGTCGCCCTGGTCAGTCTGATGTCCACATCTGGATCCTCCTCATCGCTTCCTCCTTCATCATCCTGAGGCGGTGGCCCCCCGGGTCTGGCTCTTCTCTCCCTAGCTAATATTCGCGGCTCTGCTACTACACTATGGGCTCCTATACGGAGGGCGCGCATTTTATTATTACAAAGATTTGCGTCTACTACCGAGCGACTCTGGGCTTGTAACTGCGCGATATCTGTGACGGGATTTTCAAGCCCGTTTTTTAGCAACGCAGCTGCGGCAACCTTTAGATCGGAGGTTGCAAAACACGGGTATATTTTCAACAAATCACTACATAATTGTCTATAAGAGATCGGTTTTCCCGCATAAGAAGCGATATACTTTCTCGCGTCGCCAACATTCGGGTCAATTAGCGAATTTAGGATTCGCACTTTCTGACCACCCTGTTGGATGTTGTGTAGGGCAATGTGCCCATCAACAGCGCGTAGGAAGTTACGAATATCTATGGTCTGCCCAGATCCCGGAGCTTCACCACTACATGGAAGTCCTGAGAACCTAGGTAGTCCATCTAAGATAGAACTTGACGCAGCTGTTGCATATTGCCGTATTTTATTTCTAAAACACTCGATCCAGTACACTTTTATTAAATTAGATTCAATTATATCACGAGTTCTTAGTGTGCGCTCTTTATTTCGATTTTGAATCTTTGTTTACTGACGCATTAATTGCCTGACACCGACACTTGCATTTACTACTATTTGACACAATATTCTACCATGTACAATAATATAACAATATACTCTTATAATGTAACAACAATAAACACAATTATTCCTGTGCTCTGCTTCCTTGGTAAATATTTGTCTAAGGTGACGGGTACTCACTTGTTGCCTTGTTCAGTTTGATACCTTACTTCAGCAAGTCTATTCGACGACTGACTCCACTGCTTCTCTCCCAAATATCCTGATGGTGACCTCTAACGGTACTCTGGTTGTTATTGCAGGTTGCAGCCACTGTTCCCCGTAGTTCAGCTCGCCTTGTTATTGTGTTGTCTCCTGTGAGGTTATTGCACTGGCTCCAAGCTCTCACGTGCTCTTCTCTGCTGGACTGGTTGGTTCTCTTGAATTTAACTGTACTGGCTCCAAGCTCTTATGTACAATTATCTGCTGATCCGTTTGCTTCTCTTGAACTGAACTGTACTGGCTCCAAGCTCCTATGTACAATTCTCTGCTGATCTGGTTGATTCTCTTGAACTGAACTGTACTGGCTCCAAACTCTTATGTACAATTCTCTGCTGATCTGGTTGATTCTCTTGAACTGAACTGTACTGGCTCCAAGCTCTTATGCACAATTCTCTGCTGATCTGGTTGATTCTCTTGAACTGAACTGTACTGGCTCCAAGCTCTTATGTACAATTCTCTGCTGATCTGGTTGATTCTCTTGAACTGAACTGTACTGGCTCCAAGCTCTTATGTACAATTCTCTGCTGATCTGGTTGATTCTCTTGAACTGAACTGTACTGGCTCCAAGCTCTTACGCACACAATCCGTTGATTTAGTCAGCTCTTTTGATCGTCAATATACTGGCCCCTGGCTCTTAGGTACACCACCTGTTAATCTAGTCAGCTCTCTTGAACGTCACTGTACTGGCTCCCAGCTCTTACGTACTTAGAATTTGACGAGCAGGTATTTTAACCTTTGAGTAACTGACCTTATGTTCTTCCTAGTGTGTTCTCTCTTTTAGCTGAACTCGTATTTCTTAGCCCAGCCTTTCAATAAAGCTGGTCCAGATCTCACGATCTCTCTTGATGGACTTATAATACGTATTAGGACCCAATCCTCACGGATTTACTTGCAGATCCGTTCCGTATAAGGCTAAGGTACGGTTCACTATGTTATTTGTCCGGTAGGTTTCTAAATTCTTACCGGTATCACCTCTTCTGTCGGGTGATGTTGTAACAGATCTCCCTGTAGATCTTGCTTACGACACTATTTTAATACGGAGTTTTATTTCACCTCTTAACTCTTATTGTTATTTTCTCCCAGATATCTTCTCTCTCAATCTATGTTAACCGATAACTATCATCAGGCCCCACGTTGGGCGCCAGTGATAGAACTCTTTATTTTCTAGTTCAATAAGTTCTTTGCCTAAGGTAACTTGCAGAAGTATACTACAACTTTCTTTAGTCTTAGGGCCTGAAGAAGCCTTATGGTTGAACAATTTAATAATTGAGATAAGAGAGTGGATAAATGGGGATAATAAAACACTTGTAAGAAACGAAACATTCACTATTCAATACTGTCGATAAAATTTAGTACAACAAATTTTTGAGTCTAAGAGTTGAGACGAGGGAATTTCTCACGAGAGAACTTGGTCACGTCATCTAGGAGTCCGATTTCACACTCCTTCTAGTTAGGTGATAGATCCTTATATACCTTAACTACTTTCCAAACTTCTAGGTACAAGGTTAGGGTACGTCAAGGTTTTGAGTTAACTTTTGGCGTTTCATTGTGTTAGTACGGATACCACTAATTGCTTTGTTGTTCTAGCGAAAATTCTTGCAGGTAATTAGAGGTTCCATTGTGTTAGCAACTAATTACCGCTAATTGTCTTGTTTTTCTCGCCTGAACTCTAGCAGGTAATTAGACACTCGCTATCATAAAAACATTTTGTTAACATAGTATAATATTTTCTAATAGAATATAATATTTTATTAATTATTCTTCCCTCAGATACTAAAATAATAATTCCGAATTAATTATTACTGGTAGTGAAAGTAATATCTACTATTATCTACGTGAAGTTCTACTATCTACTTTAAAGCTGAAGCTTGGTTGTTACACCCTTTAACCATAGGATTTTGAGTTGGTGGGAGATTTATTTTCTCCTTCAACTTCAAAATATCCTCGTGCAACAGCACTAACTGCATCAAGGAATGGCCCTTTCCGTTATGAACCAAGGCTAGATGCCTTCGAATGTCAATAGCCTTGTGGCCACAGCCATAAAGGGGGCACATTTTTCGAATTTTTGATGGTCTATTAAGGATTGAATTAATATCTTCCTCCTCCTCCTCTTCCCCCTCCCTCTGTCTCTTTTCTGGCTTTTTCTTCCATCTCCGACTTCTTGAATTTCGCTTACTTCGCAGTGCGTGAAAGTAAGCGGGATCAGAGGCCTTCCTCCCAGCCTCCGCGACAAAATCTTTTCTTGTTTCAATGAATTGAAACCTCAATTTCATATAGTCAATGTTTAGTTGACAAAAATTAATAATACGTTCAGCTGTTTGCCGTTTAGTCTCCTCCATTGTGAGGGTCGTCTGTCTCAACGGTCCCCTTAGGGCCTCTGTTTCGAATTCATAGTCTTCATCCTGTACAACAGCAACATCTTCAAATGTTGGGAAGTGATTTTTAAGTCTGTTGTAAAAGAGTTCCTTCTTTTCTTTTGTGCTAGACTTCTTGATGAGATTTACGTAATACCTCTTACGAGCTTCCTTATTGGACGAATAACATTTTTTTGTATTACGTTTGCAGGCTCTCTCCTTCCTGTCCCCCTTCCTTGGACCCCTAGATACTACCTTCTTTCCAATTGCCTTCCTCTTTTGTTTGTTTGTATCTCTCTCTTCGCTCCTTCAGTCTTAGTTGCACCTCATTCGATTCTCCGCCCTCTTCCATCTCCTCCTCTTCAATATCGTCATCCTCCGTTTCTACATCCATTTGTTCTTCAGTCACTTCATAGGCTTCGTCCATCTCATCTTCGTCCTCATCTCGAAGCATCTCATCCATCTGATCCAATTCTTCTTGTACCATCTGCTCTTCATCTACAACATTGAAAGATGAATGTGCCATTCTTTCAAGAAGATTTTATAATCTACAGCCCGTGCCACGATAATAGCTTGACTAATTTTGTATTGTTAAATATATTGCGACTTTTCCTTTTAATCTGAAACTTTTCTGGTTGAAGTGTTTACGTATGGCAACACTGCCACCGGCTCTTCATATGAATCTTTTCACTATTTCATGTGTTATTCCATTTAAAGTGTTTATTTGTTGTCCCACGCTATTAGCTTTTGTACACAAAATTCACAATGGGACGTGCTAGAGGCCTTACTGATGCGGAAAAGGCCAAAATAGTGAAATATATGGCTAAAAGAACGCCTATTAAAGATATTGCTGCTTCAATAGGCCGCCATGTTGACACAGTAAAGCGCTATCTCGCGGACCCGTCGCCAAGGAAAAAACGCTCGGACTCTGGCGTTCTGAAGACAGCTAGCACTCGGGATCTCCGTAATGTGAAGAGATTAATGTCAAAAACCCCAGGACTGACCTCTAAAGAAATTTTCAACCAAGCAAATCTTCCTGAAGTTTCGAAAACAACAAGATGTCGGTTGCTGAGAATAATGGGCAAGAGTGTTGCAGCTGAAAAACGACCTCCTCTGTCGGCCAGGCACAAAGATTCACGTTTGAAATGGGCTCGAGCGCACATGAAGACCAACATGCAGATGGTACTATTCACCGATGAATCCAGGGCGACTCTGGATGGGCCGGACGGTTGGGGAAAAGGTTGGGTTGCAAATGGCCAAGAACGCCATACTCGTTTACGTCGCCAACAGGGGGGAGGAGGCGTTATGATTTGGGCGGGTATTATTGGAGATGAACTTGTTGGTCCTGTGCGGGTGCCTGATGGTGTCAAAATAACATCCCAGGCGTACTGTCAACTCCTTGACTCCGTTTTGCTTCCATGGCTGGATGATGTCCCATTGGCGATGCGTAACAGGTTGATATTTCAACACGATAATGCCCCCTCTCACTCGGCAAAAGCGACTCAAGCATTCTTGGCATCGATGGGATTTAAAGGTAATCGTTTGATGGTCTGGCCGGCATGTTCGCCCGATCTGAATCCTATCGAAAATTTGTGGGGGCTTCTGAAACAGGCAATTTACAAGGATGGCACGCAGTACACATCTAAAGAAGACTTATGGAATGCAATAAAGACACCTGCAAGCACCATTCCTCGTTCTGAAATTAAAAAATTAACAGAATCTGTCGACAAGAGGATTGAATTGGTTCTCCAGAAGAAAGGATCTTATGTAAAATATTAAATACCAAATCCATTATTTCAATATAAACTAAGACTTTATTTACATAAATAAACCTTTTATAGTCATATTATTTTATTATAAACCTTTTTTGATGATGATAATTAATAAAATTCAATAAAAAGCTATTATCGTGGCACGGCTTAAAACCCCCTAAAATATTTAAAATATATATAAAAATAAACAACGCAATAAAATTACCTGAGAACTTCTGAAAAAGTTCCAGGTCGGGTCGCACACATACCATGAAAACAGTGCCGCTCTAACAGTAATAATTTTCATTTTAGGTTTCAAAATGTGTTTAAGCTATTATCGTGGCACGGGCTGTATTAATAATTATTAAACAATCTGAAAAAAATTGATTAATGAATTAAAAAATTAGATGAATAAAATTTAATAAATAATAATTATTAATAAAATCCATTAAAGCACCTGCTTGTAATACGACTGATCTTGTCAGCTGCCCTATGGATCAGTTAAAGCTTGTGCAGGTAAGCACCAGACTACGGACTTCAACCCATCCCGGTTGAAAAAAAGACTCCATTGTCAGTAAGTTGGACCTTTGGGGACGTGGATGGGGGTATCAATCCAGGTGAACGAAACAATACTGGTATTTTTATCAATTTTAGGTGCATGTGCAAAGCACATGGAGAAAACAAAAAACTATGTATAATCAAATAATTCATTTAAAACGCCCTCTTTTGCAGAGGGTTCGGACTATTTGAATTGTAACTCAGTGAATATCAGTCTTAGATAAAAACCGTGAACACCATCATGCTCAGCGTCTTCGACTTGGTATAACATAGTTATTAATTAATGAATTTAGAGTTTAATAAAGAATTGAGTTTTCTGAGGCTCAGAATTTTGAGTTCGTTCCTGATTAGAGCACCGGGATAATGTCTCTCAACATGTAATAAACCTATTTACTTAACCCCCACAGAGAATATTTTTTAAACCGGGAAAAGGGAACATGGACGATACACCATACAATGTTATTCCTATGTAAATTTCAACCGGGATGTAACCCATTGCATGCCCCTTCGTAAAACCAAAACTTTTCTTTAGGAGTACCATCAGAGATTTTTCAGGGGGTGAAATACCTCCTCCCGATCCCATCCCGGTTGAAAAAAAAACAGTTCTTCCCATTGTCATGAAATACCTCTTCCCGGTTAAAAACGACACAAAAAATGACATGAATGTATTCATTGACAATTGAAAATTGTTCTGTATGACAAGTAAATGCTACCTTTGCCGTATTAAGTCCTTTAAGGCACCTGCTTGCTAAACGACTGATCTAGTCAGACGCCCTATGGATCAGTTAAAGCCTGTGCAGGTAAATGCCAAACTGTGGTACATATTTTACATATATAATCTATATATTCTATTTTATACATTAATTAAATATTGTTCTGTAAGACAGGGAAATGCTACCTTTGCCGTATTAAGTCCGTTAAGGCACCTGCTTGCTAAACGACTGTTCTAGTCAGACGCCCTATGGATCGGTTAAAGCATGTGCAGGTAAATGCCAAACTGTGGTACATATTTTACATATATAATCTATATATTCTATTTTATACATTAATTAAATATATTAAATATTGTTCTGTAAGAAAGGGAAATGCTACCTTTGCCGTATTAAGTCCGTTAAGGCACCTGCTTGCTAAACGACTGATCTAGTCAGACGCCCTATGGATCGGTTAAAGCATGTGCAGGTAAATGCCAAACTGTGGTACTACATATTTTACATATTTAATCTATATATTCTATTTTAGACATTAATTAAATATATTAAATATTGTTCTGTAAGACAGGGAAATGCTACCTTTGCCGTATTAAGTCCGTTAAGGCACCTGCTTGCTAAACGACTGATCTAGTCAGACGCCCTATGGATCGGTTAATGCATGTGCAGGTATGTGCCAAACTAAGGTAGCTGTCATACAGATTTATTATTATTGAATAAATACCATACTTACGTCTCCTATAAATATCACTTCACTAATCACTTCACTAAGTATAGATAACCTCCTGACCGCGACACTTAAAATAATTACCCCAACACATTCCCTAACCTACTCATTTTTCAGTCTCAAGATCAATTTCTTCAGAAATTTGGGCCAATTACAGAAGAGCGACTTGAGCTATTGACCAATCACCGCTTCACTATGCCATCGGCCTTTCGCGGGGTCTTTTTAGCTCCTGTGATTGGAGCTCAGGAGTTACTGTGTCCGGAACCGGGCATGAGGAGGTAATTTCTTAAATAGTAAAATACCAAAATACTAAAATGCTGAATACCTAAATACTAAAATACTAGGAGACTAAAAGACTATAAGATTGAAAGGCTAAAAGACTGAAAGAGTAAGAGTTAGAGTCTTAATCGAGATGAAATACTTTGTTTCAGGTCCAATTCCGGTTGAATAACACATCATTGTCTCTTCCCTGTTCCCATGACAGCCTTTCCCGGTTGAACAAGTGCTTCCACTTTCTGTAAATTTGACCCTTCGGGAACATGGATGGGGGTAACAGTCCCGGTGAACAAAACTATACTGCTCAATTTCTCATCCATTTATCATTCTGTGTAGTTTTTATCTATTTATGGTTTATGTAAAAGGTATCAGGAGATAACAAGTAACTATGTGCATAACAGGATTAATGAGAGACAAAAGAATGCAATGGTTTTTAAATTAGATCCAGAAATGTTCTTAACATGCCTCACAAGTCTGCTGAGTACTTTATGAGATGTGTAAAATGCATTTCTCACAGTTTTGGGGATCACAGGAGATCTCAGCAACCACGAGTCAGAAAGTGAAAAAAAAGACACCAAAAAATTCTCCAGGTCATCTTCTACAAGAATATATGAAGTTTTTGATAAAATGTTCGATATTATAAAAGATATTGAAAAGGTATAGTTTTGTGACATGAGCTGTTCCGGTTCCTATGGAGAGTGCAAACAATACACCGGTTCACTAGAATGGTGTTATTTCACATTTAAACAATGTTAATAATGGTTATCTCGGTGCTCTGGTGGGGTGATCACTTCCGGTCGCTCCCGGATAACTAAGGGTGGATAATATCAAAAAAAATAATATTTTCAGAAACTTACATAATCACGAGCTCATATTATCACATGACATAGAAGACAGACACTCTGTGAAGCATTTCAAGCAGGGTTTCGTTCGCACAGCTCATCCACGAGCTTGTGAGATGTTTTTTTCATTTTATATGAAAACGATGGAAAAAAATGAAAAAAGACCTATTGAATCACGTCGGGAGCATTTTTCTCTATCTATATATTATATTTAATAACTTTTCAGACACTATTAGGATAAATCTGTAAAAATGTGCCTACTTTGACATCCTAGAGCACAACTGATCATTGCATCGTGTTCAGCAACGTCGAATTAGTATAATTAATTTAGTAATTAATGAGTTTGGAGTTTAATGAAGAATTAGGATCAGAGATTTTTCAGGGGGTAAATTACCTCCTCCACATCACATCCCGGTTGGAAAAAGACTCCCTGTTCCCATGACGGCCTGTCCCGGTTAAACAAGACACCATTGTCTCTTCCCTGTTCCCATGACTGCCTATCCCGGTTAAACAAGACACCATTGTCTCTTCCCTGTTCCCATAACTGCCTATCCCGCTTAAACAAGACACCATTGTCTCTTCCCTGTTCCCATGACAGCCTATCCCGGTTGAACAAGTGCCTCCACTGTCAGTCAATTTGACCCTTAGGGAACATGGATGGGGGTAACAGTCCCGGTGAACAAAACTATACTGCTAAATTTCTCATCCATTTATCATTCTGTCTAGTTTTTATCTATTTATGGTTTATGTAAATGGTATCAGGAGATAACAAGTAACTATGTGCATAACAGGATTAATGAGAGACTAAAAAATGCAATGTTTTTAAATTTGTTCCAGAAATGTTCTTAACATGCCTCACAAGTCTGCTGAGTACTTTATGAGATGTGTAAAATGCATTTTTCACAGTTTTGGGGATCACAGGAGATCTCAGCAACCACGAGTCAGAAAGTGAAAAAAAAAGACACCAAAAAATTCTCCAGGTCATCTTCTACAAGAATATATGAAGTTTTTGATAAAATGTTCGATATTATAAAAGATATTGAGCGGTATAGTTTTGTGACATGAGCTGTTCCGGTTCCTATGGAGAGTGCAAACAATACACCGGTTCACTAGAATGGTGTTATTTCACATTTAAACAATGTTAATAATGGTTATCTCGGTGCTCTGGTGGGGTGATCAAATCCGGTCGCTCCCGGTGAACTAAGGGTGGTAATATAAAAAAAAATAATATATTCAGAAACTTACATAATCACGAGCTCATATTATCACATGACATAGCAGGTCGTAGACTCGATCTAAGGCTAAATGTATCCACAGAACCGATAGTGAACAAGTATCGTGAGGGAAAGTTAAAAAGCACTCCGTAACGGAGAGTCAAAAGACCGTGAAACCGCTCAGAGTATAAGCCAATGGCGTCTGGACGGCCCTGTGCTGACACTTCGTGTGTATCCGGACTGCGGACAGGGCATGCTCGATTCACTCGGTGGCCTCTTCTTCTCAGAGAATTCACATCATCTATGTGGGAAGCTTCCTGCGTGTGGTCGTCACTCTCCTGTCTGTGCACATTCCAAGCAGTACCTTGATGGCCCACCGAGCTCGTTGCGAGGCCACCCGAATGGTGGAGCGTATGAGTTGTCAGCACCGTAACTTGAACATAGCGTCTCTTGTCTCGTGCAACCTGCTGTCATGCGCTCCCTTCATGTGCTCCGAGATACTCGGTTGCATGGAGGTCACCACCTAACTCTGGTATGATCCTCCTGCGACGTAGATGTTGATAGCAGGGAGGCGGCAATCCTTCACTCGAAGGTGCGCAAAGCGGTTTGTCTTGGCCTCTTTTTAGGAGGCGAACTCCGCGGTCCTCCCTCTTCTCTAAGTGATATGTCCGACTCTATCGGTCACGTCTCGAAACACGGGCCAAGGAGTATAGCATGTCAAAAGTCTAAGGGTCCCACAAAACCCGCAGGCAAAGTGAAAGCAAGTGAGGCGAATTCATGCGCTCCGTCAGATCCAAGTTTTATTTGGCCGGCTCGCAAGAGCTGCTGGACTGACAGTGTTAAGGTGCTCTGTTGTCTCGCAAGCCCCGTGCTCGCAATAGACACTCACTTGTGTGTGTCTTGCGAGCACCGTGGAGCATGCATGCTATGACCCGAAAGATAGTGAACTATGCCTGGCTAGAGTGAAGCCCCAGGAAACTGGGTAGGAGGCTCGTAGCCGTTGTGACGTGCAAATCCAGGGTAGCAGTTGGGCATAGGAGCGAAAGACCAATCGAACTATCTAGTAACTGGTTCCATCCGAAGTTTCTCTCAGGATAGTTGTAGATAAGCAATGAAAATAAGGTACAAAGAGTTTCATCCGGTAAAGCGAATGACCGCATTCCTAATCGATGCGGTGGGTTATCACACAAAGCTCTCTGTCAGGTCACTTGGAGAGCGCTGGACTCTTGTGTCTCGTGTGTGCTGCTGCGTTTACGCGTGGTGGCACCTCGAACTCAGACCCTGTATGAATCATACTGTCTATCAGTGGGTCTGTTCTGGTATTTTTTTTTTTATTTTAGTAGGGGTTTAACGTCTGCTTCGGAACCAAAGGCCATATCGCTGACGTCAAAAGGAAATTAAATACAAGGGACTGGAAGAAGCAGTCAGAGAGGAAAGTGGCTCCATGAACAAAGTCACTTACCACCGTCGGTGACAAGCTCATGGATGCAGAAAAGCTACTCCGTGAATGCAGTCACTTACCAAGGAATGTGACGAAACGGGACACAAGCACCGGTGGCTGCACTCACGGATGGAAGAGGAAAATGAATAGGTGACAGTAAATGAAGCCTACGAGCCTACCTAACACAAAATCTAAGACCTCGTAGTTGAAGAGCATAACCCTAGCGCTATCCTCTAAAACTGCAAGTAGCGTTAAAAAATGATGAACATGGTAAAAATGAAAAAAAAAAACAATCCATAATCCGAATTACAACAGTTCGGGGCCCAATTAAGGGACGCCAACCCCCTTCTCTTCCATTCACCACAGACAGCTTCAGGATAGAGCCCCTGGGGGCATGTTCTGGTAAGCAGGACTGATAATGAGGGATGAACCAAACGCAGTGCTAAGGGGCCTAAGTGACAGCAATTTTTTGTAACCATTGGAAGGGTGTTGTTAGCTGAAGACAGCAGGACGGTGGTCATGGAAGTCGACATCCGCTAAGTAGTGTGTAACAACTAATCGTGCCGAAGATAGCAACCCTGAAAATGGATGGCACTAAAGCTCTCTCCCGATGCACGACCGTCGGAGCAAAACCGACTGTGAAGTCTGATCAGTCACGATGCTCCAAAGAGTAGGATGGCGTATCGGTGAGCGCAGAAGGCTTGGACGTGAGTCCGGCTGGAGCCGTCGGTAATGCAGATCTTGGTGGTAAGCAAGTACTCTGACGAACAATCTTGAGTCGTGAGGATATGATCAGGGTTTCGTGTCAACATTGCTTGCACACGTGTTAGTCGAGCCTAAGCCAACCGTCAACTCGGTCAGCATACTGTCAGGGACGTAGAGTATTCTCTGTCGAGGTGAACGTCTTCTATCGCCTGCTCTGATGCAGTCGCGATGATTTATTTGGGTCTTGTACCTGCACGGGCTTTTCTCCACACGCATAGCACCTCTGTGACAGAGACTCGTCCTACCTCAGTCATGCGCGGCGAATGGGTAGCAGGGCAAGATCTCGGCACCCTACCTGGTCATTTGGGTCTGGTCGATTTATCGGCCGGATGGCTTCACAGCAATATAAACTGTGGTTAATGCCACTGGTAGTGACACGAACGAGAGTTCTCTTCTCTCATTGACAAAGTCTGCGTCCCTTGAGAGGGCTCTTCACGAGGAAGGCGTGGTAGGTTCTGGCAAAGCTCCTCAGCCTAAGAGTGCGTCTCGATGTCATTGCCAGTCCTTGAAGAATTAGCCCGGGTTCAAAACAATGTGCGGATTCGCTGCGTGCATCACGTACCAGTGATGATGCATTGTGTTAAAACAGTTCAGGTCTGGGCGTACCCATTCCGCATCCGGTCTCAAAGGTTCGTAGCCTCTGCAGAGTCAGACACATGTAGGTAAGGGAAGTCGGCAAACTCGATCCGTACCTTCGGAAGAAGGATTGATAGTTACGTCTCCTATCTTAGTGGGCCTGCGGAGCAATTTCCCAGGACTCGGCCTTGTGGCCCTTCTGCTGCCCCTATGACTATGGGGAGGAGAGCGAAGAGAAGAGCTGACTATCGTCGAATGCAGTCACAGTACCTAAGGAATCGCCAGAGGGCTGCTGAAACAGTTCTCAACGGCTATTGGGGAAGATATTACGCTCCTGCCCCCCCCCCCCCCCTCGTGGGATGCTAGAGTTCTGGCGCTCACTCTTATCCTCGCCCTCTGATATTGGCCCTAGACCACTGAATGCCCTAAGAGGTTCAGTGGATGACATTGCAGCTCCCATTACTCGGGACGAGATTTCCCTCATACTCAAGTCCATGAAGGACGCAGCACCTGGATGCTCCTTTCCGACATCAGACGAATTTGTCAGTTTAATAGAATTCAACCAATTACCTCCAAGTCTCTTCAAGTTAAGATAATACAAATAATTGTTAACGAACCCGGAGACTTATTTTGCTCTATGAGATTAGTTTATTAACAATCCTCACCTACCTAGAAAATAGGTGATAATTAACTATCAGTCCCATATGAAAAGGGCAATTTAATAGAGTCTAAGGTCACCAACTCCAGAACCAACTCCTCTCACATCCGGTCAGAAAGATGCTACCGCATTTGCTATGGGGCATGATACTGCAACTGGCGATAGGTATTAGCTATGCACAACTTGATTGACAGCACTAATGCTTGCTTATCACTTGAAAAGTCTCATTTAGATGCATCGTTGGCAGGACCATCATCAGCTTCAACTCCATTGGCATCTGGACCAAATCCCGAAGATCTCCTCTCGACAAGTAGAGTTCAGAAAATTCAATCGGTTAAAAGAGTTGTTCATTTCAAGGACGTAAGTGAATCGTCAGAATTAGAGGATCTGGACGGCACCGTTATGAATTCGAGGGCGAAAAAACTGAGGTTAGGCGATAAGGAGGCAGAGGTGGAATTAAATAGGAGTATAAAGAAGATAGTTGAAACTGTTCGAGAATCAGGAGATATGGAGCAGCTCTACATTGAGAAGGGGTTACTGTCTGTAAAGTTTATATCACAGAAATTACAAAGTAACTTGAGAAAAAAGTTCTCTGTGAAGAGAATTAGAGCAGTAGCTAACAAACATTTTTATTTTTTTTTATTAGTCATTCAATTGTTAAAATAGGTAGCAGCATATACCTATGCAAAATAAAATTCACCCAATTCAAGAATATAGAGATTAGAAGGTCTTTAAGGCCTTGTTTTGTTAATTTATATTTTCCAAATGTATGATTGTTATACATTTTGTATGATATAATAAAAGTTTTGTTTCTTTAATTTATAATTCATTTAATCCTGGTTTTAGAGTTTCTACTTTTTTATACGTTTTTTTTTCACTCCATATATCAGTTTATATCCTTGAGTTACCAATAATATATTCCAATTTAGAACATCATTAATCTCATAACTGTAAGTAATTGAGAGTTTGAATAATGCTGTAAAACATGAGTGACTATTGTTTCAAGTCAAACCTTTTAACTATGAAAATTCTCAATTTATTTCATATAGGCTACCCTGACCGTTTCCACTGCAAATTGCTCTATTTTTCTTTAAATTTAAATAAATAATTGGCGTTGAATCTGGAAATTGTTGTTCTGAAGTCAGGTTAAGCAGATAACATTGCAAAAGATGAAACTTGAAATAAATTTATTTGAATGTTGATTCTCTATGAAAATTTCCGGAAACTGTCAGGCATTCCATTATAGGTACTGCTGCCATTCGCCTGACTGTTTCCAAAGTCATGTTATGTATTTTCCGGACAGTTTCAGAAACTGTCAGGTTATTGTCCAGATTGTGTTTTGACATAGCCTGACAATTTCTGAAATTTGTGAATGGAGAAGTTTCGGCTAAGACTTTGTTTGGATTTAATTTCCAGTATGGAGCAGCAAAAAAAATATTGGATAGGTATACAGTCCTCCATTTCTTTTCATGTTCAGAAGAACTAACCATCGAATTTGGCAATCATCATTCTGTAAATTAGCAGAATGAACTGTAATTTATATTTGTTTTATTATTCCTCGAGTGTCCCTGAGACATTTATATTTTTGATTAAAGAATTCATACAAACATCTGAGTGTAAATGAGAAGTCAAAAACCTAATGTCTATGAACCCAAATTACTTCATGAAATAAATTAGCTACTTTTTATTCTAAATTTTTGTTTATTCTGAATTTCATTTTATTAGTAAATTTTCAAATATATCATCAATCTACAAAGAGATGTAGAGATTTCCTACATTATAAAAAGATTTATAATCGTATGAATATTTCATTGGTGTTCTCAGAATATCATAACTATTAGAGATATTGAAGAGAGTCGTATATCTTTTGAAGAACTTCTTGAACCAGCCATTGCTTGCGTCTGAGGATCTGAATACTGTAAGTTAATCAAATTAATCCTCCACTTGAATTGCCAGTGATTTTGTTATTTCTTTTCAAGAATTCAAACTGAATCTTCATAACTCCTTTTTTTAAACTGCAGCCTTTTAAAAAAATGTATTACTATAGTTTATGTATCACATTCTATTGAAAATTATAAAGGGTACACTGTAATTGATATTTTATACACTAATTATCGTTTATATGTTCTCCTTTAATAAATATAATAGGTGAGAGATGCAGCCACTCAGACAGATCTGTTTGAGATGTCACCAAGTTGTGTGGATACAGGTAAAATGTGGTAAATGAAAATTTATAATTCAGATAATGTCGCTGAATTCGAATTATGAAGATAATATTTAATTAAACAGGCACATTTGCCATATCACCCTACTTCTATGAAGTTCTAATGCCCTGCGATCCACAAAAAAAAATTGGATTATTGTCTCGTAGTTTTCGTCCTCTCTGACACGGTGACACCTCTATGTAAGTAGCTAATATTATCCAAATTAATTTCACATTCAGTTAAATCAATAGATTGAAGTAATCATCCAATAAATTTCATTTCACCCATTTATAAAGTTGTTTTTAGAGATATTTTAATTATAGCTGCTGACCACTACTAATCTTGGTTTATCATCAGTTTTCATTTTTCAGTGACACAACTACCTATGGGCTATGACTATGTTCTATTAGAGTGTGTATTAACAATCTTCAAGTGTTAATACGCTGAAAAGCTATGACCTTATTATTCAGACTCAATCTTATAATTTTCTAAAGGGTTATAAACTTTATAATCATGTAATTACTATTCAATCACAAATCAAGGAATTGGTGTTAGGTTAAACTCATGTATCATGTAAGAGCACGAAGTAGATTATTATATTATTAGCATTGTAAGCTTTGTATCATGTAAGAACTCGAATATATTTAGCTTTGGGTTCAAATCGCCTTTGTTCCTTTGTCCATATGGCCTTCGACAATCTTATAAAACGGGATGGGATATTCATTAAGTTGTTCAGTTCAGTCAGTCCCTGCCTAGCATCGTGTAAAGGGTCCTGACCGGCATAGAAGTGTGTCTAACTCGGTGTGTTTTGCTATCTCGGTCCCGAACATTTGATAAAAGTAACACTTGGGTATCATTCCCTAAAAGTTGACTGAGTACTTTAGGGATGAGTATTAAACTTATTGATACTTGATGAGTTATTAAGCATCAATTATTCTTGTAAGTTCAATGAAGTTCTAACTCAAAACTAACACAGTTATGATCTTTCAATGTAGTATAGCAATGTGATTTACATATTTCACATTAATTAAAATATTAAATAAATAACTTTTCTGATGTGTGTTATCCTGAGGTACTTGTAATAAATAGGTGCGAAAATGGTCAACAGTAGCTGAATAATTTTTATCTTGAATTTATAGTCAGACTCAAAAACCTATTGGTAGATTCCGTATATACTTCAAATTTTTTATTATTAATGTCATGCAAGTCATAATAGATAAATAAAAATTATACTTAGAACTCTAGTAGGTAGATGGTCAATTATTAGAGCACTATTTATAATGAATTATTTATTTCATTTATGACTATAGAATAATAGAGATTTAATAAAAAAAAATTATCAAATGAATAAAATTTAAATAATCATACAAGTATCGGCTAAGTATCGGTCGATACTTTTCATTATATGCCGATACCGATACCATTGCCGATACTCCACAAAATGCCGATATCGATACTTCGTCCCATCCCTAGTATATGCACATCAGTATTTAACGCATGAGCATTCAGTTGTTAATATGAATGGAGGATGCTGGGTCGGGTATACAATCCATCATTCGGGAGGGAGAGAACACCTCCATGAAAGATCAAGAATACCCTGTGATGTAATTGCAGTCACACTGCAACTTACAAGTAAGTCTAGTGTAACTTTCTAATTACTTCACATGATATTCTTGATCTTTCCTTACGGCGTAGACAAGGGACTATGCGAGACTTTAAAGAAACAACTGAGGGCGAATCAGAACATATCAAGAAGGCAAAACTGCTTTAGAATAGAATTTTTGGAAAGTATTTGCATTTGCCCATCCAGCTGTTTCAAGTATCTCATCAATAGGTACATCATTTCTATCAGCAGATGAGGCAGCAGTTGCTCTGATACTAAGAGCCGTGAAAATAGATGAATCTATTCCAGCTTCATCCAAAACATTCTTTAACCATCTGCTTAGAGAAGCACAGCCCACTGGCTTATAAGGCTTATTGAAACTGATGAAGAGTTGAGTATACTCGCCTCTGATAGACTTTGTCCTATCAAGGTAGTGCCTGAGAGTCCATACTAGACAAATAGCCAAGTCTTCCTCAAACATGTGAAGTAAAATAGCAAATTTATGATTCCGAATACTGGATTGTTTCAGTAGTTTATAGATCGGAATATGCACAGAGTCACCCAAATTTCTAATTGAAGATATATCAATAGCCTTTAGAAATTGAACGCGTTGCATAGATGGTAAAGCCAAAAGCATTAAACATTTAAAAGGGAGAACATTCAGAGGTAAGGATTAAGACTGTCTCAAAATTTGATAAAGATGATCAAAATTCATATAAATTCAAATAAGAATATAAATTGATTAAAAAGTCATAAAATACGATATCATAACATATGATAAATTAAAATGAATAATTACTTTTATCAATAAAGAAAGAATTTTATTAAAATAAAACATAACTAAGTTAAATAAAATATATTTTTATAATGAAATTTTTTTTTCTTGGATTATAAAAATTTGTTTTTAAATGTAAATGCAGTAACAAATTTTGTGTAATGTATTGGAGTGATCAAGGACTCTGATAATATTTAGTGAAAGGGTAAAATGAAATGGTATTGGGTTTAATAATTTAATAAGAAAATTTTTAAGTTATATTACAAGTATAAAGAATTGAAAGATTGTTACGAAGACTTTTCATTTACAGTTATAAATTCAAAAGAACAGAGAAAACCTAAAGTTTAGGGAATAATTCTATTTATATAATTGAGAAAAACAATAATCAAAATTTTGAACATCACAAAACTAGGGAGTCTAACAAAACTGCCACAGTCATTTCGAAGAGAAATGAGACTCACGAAAAAAAAAATTAAAGCAGAAGGGAAAGTGAACATATTTTGTCTGATATACTTGAGGTACGCATCACTGGACCATCGACCACTCTTCCGAATAGTCTCAAAATCCACTCCTTGCTCTGCCAAATCCGTTGCCCTACCGATTCGAAATGAGTGAGTGTTGTACCTTAGATTCTGAAGACCACAGAGAGAAATGCATTGTTTCATGACTTTGCTCAATATTATTCTGGTGATTGGTTTCCTTTTTCCATCCATGAATACGGGTCCAGGATAATTACCACGGAGTGTAGAATAAGCTACGTAGGAACCAACAGGGCAAAATTTAGAGTCCATCTCAGATTGAAGTTTGTACAACGTTTCATCATCCTCATTGTGTTTGTAAGAGTTGAACTTGATATTCAGGCTTCTGCTACTTTCAACATATGAAACTTGATCAAATAGTAGTGTGTGTCTGTCAATGTTAGAGGTAACAGCTTCACCTGCACGTAAACAGCAATAATATGACAGTAAGAACAGAGCTTTATATAAGGCTAGATCATATTTATTATGAAGAAAAAGAGATAGCTTTGTCACCATCTTGTGAACTAGATGTTTAGACACGGGAAGAAGACTAGGAGCGGGTTTCTTGCATTTATTCTCGGCTCCTTTCAATAATTGTTTTACAAGAAAATAAAAGAACTAGTTGGGTCGTACAAATCATTAATTTTGTACATATAGGATAAAGCAGATACATGCGTTCTGATAGTTGAATAACGATAGCCTTGTCTCCATAAATGAACGATGTATTTAGCGATGGAGATCATGGGGGCAGGAAAACTCTGAAACCCAGAATTAGATGAATAGGCACGAAAGTCATTGAAACTTTTGAATATCGATCTATAACTTAGAAGAGTAGAACGTTTCAGAGAACACGAGAGGAGAAAACTCATGTCAGATTGATATTCTGTGGCCTCAAATGGTTTGGGATGGTTATTGGCGAGGAATTCATCCCATGCAATTTTAGCAAATTTGAGTTCACCTGAGATCGGGAGAGAGCATCACATAAAACATTAGTACAACCTGGTATGTGCAATGCCTTGAAGGAGATATTGTTTATCAAGAAACTAAGTATCATAGGTCGTATAAGTTTCATAATAAGTTTGCATTTAGAGGTTTGTTTATTAATGATAGAAACAATAGAGATGTTATCACAATGAAATACTATCCTTTTGTTTCTGAGTCGTTTTGAAAATAATATAACTAATATAAAAATGGGATACAATTCTAATACTTGTATGCTCAAATTTTGCCAGGATTCGGGAAATGAACCTAAAAGAAAATTAGATTCAAAAGTTGCACCGTAACCTGTTTTACAACTATCAGAATACATATGAAGCTCGTTAGAGGACAAAAGAGTCATGGGGCTAATTAATGTAATACCGTTATAATATTCCAGAAATTGGAGCCAGATATTTAAGTCGTCTTTGATCATCTTATTTAGTCTAATTTTGTAATAAGGTTTATTGATGCCGATAGTTGCATCATATAATCGTCTGAGGAAACATTTACCAATAGGTATAACTGAAGTTGAAAACTGAAGCATGCCTATCAAAGATTTAAACTCTCTTAAAGTGCATTTCTCTTCTGACAGCATATTATTAATCGCTTCTTTGTATTTCTTTAATTTATCCAAAGGAAGCTTAGCAGTCATTGACACTGTGTCTAGCTCTATTCCTAGAAATGTAATACACTGAGAAGGACCTTCAGTTTTATGTTTCGCTAGCGGGACTCCGATTGTTTTGCAAAGATTTGAGAAGTTTGTAAGATTTGACTGACATTTTTCACGAGAATCCGAAATGAAGAGAAAGTCGTCTAAAACTTTTACAGTAGAGGAGTTTTTGAAATGATGTTTAATAATCCAGAGGAGTGAATCAGAAAAAAGTTCAAAAATTTGACAAGATGAGGAACAGCCCTGCGGAAGACATTTATCGAAATAGTACCCAAAATGAAAGAAACCAGTTAAATGATATTGTGAGGGATGAAGTGGTATCAACCGGAATGCCTCTGCAATGTCTGTTTTTGCTAGGAAACAAGGATTATTTACTTGAATTAGTTTAATAGCTGTCGTGAGTGATGCATATTTAACCGTCGAATCAGATTCAGAAATATTGAAATTAACCGAAGAATCGTCATAAGGGAAAGAGAGGTTATGAATTAATCTGAATTTTCTAGTATTACTTTTTTCTCTCAAAGCTAACGGTGATACCTTAAAATGATCAAACGGTACACTAGAAAACGGGCCCTCAATTCTAGATAAAGATAATTCATTAAGTAACATCTCATGGACGATTTCGGGATTGTTGACCACAGGTTTACTATTAGTAGAGAATAGAGAACATTCATCACCCCTGAAATTCAAATAAAAACCTAGTTTGAAGCCATTCAGGATATAGTCTTTATTTTTGTATTGGTCCAGCAGATGTTCCAACAAACTTGGGTTGATTGGGGTTGGTGGCTTACGAAAATTAGAGTTTTGTAAATAATTCTTGTCGTTGGAAAAATTCCTTTGATCATTCGGTTGTAACCTGTTCATGTTGGATCTGATTTCAGTCAGATTATTGTTGACACCCTTTGGTGATTGCATATGCTGAGGAAGCCTCTCTCTATTGCAAGAGAAGAAAGAAGGATGTATATTGGAACAGCGTGGGCAACTGTGCGACCACTGGCACATTTGATTGTAGCACTTCTTATTTCTAGTATGGTAAGCAAAACAGTACCCTTTCGGTATGTATGATGAAGTTGGCACTGCGACGGATCTCTGATTTGAAGTTGAGGCGGTGTTCGTAGCTGTAAAGTTAAGATGGTCCATTTACACATGGAGAACTCTCTATCCTTTCTGAATTGGGTATCATACCACACCCAATTGTGTCCACAATTCATTAGTTGTTTAATAAATTTTCCGTAGGAAATGAGGTCTTGTATGATGTATCTCGTTTGGAAACTTCTTCGTGTATACAGCAAGAAAGTCGTCAAAAGCTCGACACCATTCTTTGTCGGTCAAAGGCCTTTTCTTCTTAGGCAAAAGTTCCAAGGTAGGAGATGTGCCAGAATCATTCATGCTAAAGGCATACGTATCCTCTGTTTCTGGATATAATATATGGAAAAAATCAATGTATTTATTATTCCATATTTTGTTCTTGACCCTATCTGGCAAGTTATCTCCAGCTGACAATCCGCTAGAAAAAGAAACTGCATTATTAGATGGTCGTGATGGAGTTAAGAACTCACCGGTAATTTGTTCCTCTCCTGGATCAGCTAAGATTCCGACAGGGGCATTGTTGGTTTGTTGAAAATTTCTCATGACGAGATCAGTTAGCATTTCAATCTTTCGATTGAGTTGTTTTACCTCTTCCTTCAATGAAGCAGTATCGGACTCTTCGTCATTCTGATCTGAAACTTCTTTCGTCGGCTCTTTAGCCGGATGAAATTTTGATGCAGCTTTACTTACAGCTCTTACAGAATCTTTTTCCCGTTTGTTAACAGATTCCTTCCGTCGGTGAGTTTCTCTACCAGTTTTAAGATTATGGACTCTCGATTTTTTGGACGTTGAAGGGACAGGATTTTCCACCTGGTTGGATAAACTTTTTGTAACCTGAGTTAAAAATTCTCTGTCACTCACTGGACTTCTAGGTTTCTTGAAGTAATGAGATGAATTATCTTTCGTGCTGCGAGGGCTCGAGAGATTCACTGCTATAGCTGTAGGCAATTCCGGAGTGGTTTCGCAGATATTTAAAAAACATACATCACTTCTTTGTTTTTTGGCAAGAGGACCTTCATCAGTATCAGAGTTAAGATTTTTTGACATATTAAATATCTTAAATCTGAAAAGAAAATTAACGCGTTCAAGATGAGCACAGTTACAAAATCAATTTAAATTTTGAATCAACTTTATGTTCATAACTTATCATTGAAAACTGATATAAATTGTATAAACATGAAATATGAAAAAAAAAAATAGAAAATCCGTGACTGCAAGCCACAAAACAGTCTTATAGTAGGTTTAGGGGATAAATTTAAAGTTACGATTGCATGATAGCAAACAAAAAATTTACGGTTGCATGATAGCAAACAAATAAATACGGTTGCATGATAGCAAAGAAATAAATACGGTTGCATGATAGTAAACAAATAAATACGGTTGCATGATAGCAAACAAATAAATACGGTTGCATGATAGCAAACAAATAAATACGGTTGCATGATAGCAAACAAATAAATACGGTTGCATGATAGCAAACAAAAATTTACGGTTGCATGATAGCAAACAAAAATTTACGGTTGCATGATAGCAAACAAATAAATACGGTTGCATGATAGCAAACAAATAAATCCGGTTGCATGATAGCAAACAAATAAATACGGTTGCATGATAGCAAGCAAACAAACAAAACTAACAAACCAGTTCCAAGATAACAATACAAAAATATAGTTGCACGAAAGCGGACAAACAGAAAATTATTTCACTCTTGAAGAAAAAAACATCGAAGTCTTCTTACTCTTGCCTCTTGAAGCTCTTTAATGCTATTAAAGCAAAAAAATTAAATTTTAGAATTTAAACTAGTCAAAATTAGATTAGAACTGGCAATTAATATTTTCCTGCAAAGAGATCAGAAAGCAATCAATTTATAGAAAATTATAACTCTGAAATTATAGATTATTCTAAGTAAGTAACAATTTTTTATTTAACCCAAAATAAATTATTAACCCTTTCACTAAATGAGATTAACTTCGTTAAGCTCTGATTTAGAATAATATTCTAAATATTAGGAGGGGAGAGGTGAGATCTCAAATAGATTAGGCAAGTTGTTACATTTATAAAATTAAAAAATTATTCATTTCTTGAACTGAGACAAACTAGGTAGGAATAATTTAGAATATTTAGGAATAAATAAAAATATTGTTAAAGCAAAATTAAGATTGTATAGGTAAGATAAAAATTTTAAGAAAATTTGGTGAATGCACTTTAGTCTGACATATGTCTTGAATGAATTAAACTCATATTTTTCAATTTGCTAATAATATATTTATAGCCGGTTCGAGAAATTTCAAGATATCCAAAACACATGTTTCCACTAACAGCGTGAGCGTCTGAACATTGTTAAATATAGAGTAACAATGGATAGACAGACCAGCTGGCAGTTTTGGAAAAATGTGAATTGTAACTTTTGAAATTTTCGGATGGGGGGAGCGATGTAGTGATGCAAACACACCAATTGTGTATGCATAACTGCTATCATGAACCTATATGATTGTGTGTAAGTAACATTCAAAGTTAGTTACCGATCGGCTCGCACGAGATACACACCTTATCTCAAGTCTTAGTTATTGAGACCTTTACTTGTGAGCGTTTTAGTGAAGTTACACAGTGTATTTACCATTGCTTGATAAATGAATATATTCTCTTTAAAGTGTTAATTATACTAAGTTATTATCCTAAATACAGTTAAGCTTGGACCAGAGGCCTGAGGTCGGAACCATATTGGCAAGGTGGTTCTAGGGCATGGTACCATGAGTATTTAGTAGAAAGAGATATATTGAGAAAAAGGAATCCGAAAATAGTAAACAGAGTAAGATTCTAATCACACGTAACCCATACAGTGAACCGTTATAAGGTTTCACAGTTGATGAGATAACCCCACAGGGGGACCCGTCACAGTTCTGAATCAAAACCAATATGGTTTCCGACCTGGGAAATCAACTGCTGATGTCATTTTACGCATGTTGGATGCGTGTTCAACTGCTTTAGATGACAGGAAGTATTTGATTGCTGTCTTGTTGGACTTCAACAAGGCTTTCGATACTATTAGTCATGAGATTCTGCTAAGCAAGCTTGAACGTTATGGATTCAGAAGTACTATCTTATCTTGGTTTAGATCTTAATTATCAGATAGGGCTGGAAGAGTCATAGTAAATAGTGAGTTTTCTGATTATGTAACTTATGATATTGGAGTTCCCCTAGGATCTGTCTTGGGACCTTTGTTGTTCATTCTCCATTTCAATGATTTGTATAGAACAGCCAATGATCTCTTTCATACACTATGCTGACGATACAACTGTGATGTCAGTGGGGGATGATTTGTTGGAAGTTAGTGCTCAACTAACTCAATCATTGTTAACTATTGATCATTGGCTGAGCCTAAATAGACTCATTGAATTTATCCAAAACTTCTTATATGATTTTTACTCATAGACCCATCAGCCTGCCCTTACCTGAGATATTACTTAGAGGGACTCCTATTGTAAGAGTAAGAAGTGCTAAGTTTCTGGGAGTTATACTCGATGATAGGTTGTCATTTAGTGATCATATTGCTGATATTTCAACTAAAATATCAAGGTCTCTAGGTGTAATGTACAGTGTCTCTCTTTGTTCACCTTACAATGTATTAAAAACAATCTATTATTCTCTTGTATATTCTTATTTGTCATATTGTGCATCTGTTTGGGGTGCCAGTGGTTCGTGCAATGTGGCAAGGGTTAGTGGCCTTCAAAGGCGGGCCTTCAAGCTATTAAATAAGTCTAATCCTAACTCTTGTGACAACTATATGAATTTCAATTCTTTATATAGGTATTTCGTGTCTCACAAAATGTATATTTACTTCATAAATGATTCAGATTCTTATTTTCATAATAAATATATTCAGTTAATCCCCAATCATAATCACCGTACGAGATTCAGAGAATTTGACATTTTAAATATGCCAATAGTCAGAAAATCAATTTCACAAAAGAACTTCTTCTACCAATCAATTTTAGTGAGGAATTCACTGCCTCTCGAATTTAGACATTGCATAACGTATAAACTTTTTAAACATCATGTAAAGAAGCATTTAATCCTGTAAAATCATTATAATGTCCTACTGTTCCTTGAAATGTTCCGGAGTTTGTATTATGTGTCCATTTCTTTATTAGTGGCTTCATTCAGACAATGTGTTAGTTAGGTAATGGAATGCATTTTTCTGTAATTATTTTTTAGTTCTGTTTTCATTATAGTCTTTCAATAATTTCTCACTGTCATACGATTTTTTTGTTTTGTTTAAATCACTTATGCAGAATCCTTTATTTACTTTGAATTGCCCGAATAACATTTTTTATGTTACCATAGGGCTTTTTTCAATCTAATAAATTCTTCCTTTAAACAAATGAACTTTGAGAAAACTCTGTATGATTGATCAAATAAACTTTTTATTATTATAATAATTAAAAACCTACAAGATAAACGTATACTTATCTATGAACTTGCAAATGAAGCCACAACAAGATGGCGACCGGTGAACGCCGGCAGTCAGCAAATGCGCGCGCAGCACATACACCTAACAACCACACAAGCCACGTACAAATAGTCAACTGATGTGCATATACAAGCCACGTACTACCTAGTCTTTCTCGCATAGTCCCTTGTCTACGCCGTAAGGAAAGATCAAGAATATCATGTGAAGTAATCCTGTTGAATGATCTGGAGAAATTAAAAAATACCGAACTGTCACAGACTTTTGGCAAACAGAAGGAGAAGTAGTTGAAAAGTTCAAGAGAGTGTCTCCAACCATATTGTAGATGTTCATGAACATGATTCGAACTTATTTCCAAATTGCGCACATGACCCTATACCTCCAGAAAAGCGTTTAAATGGTTGAAAAAGTTTAACTGTATATGTTCCACATCATTCGCCGATTTGCACAATCTTGAAAGTGCACTGCGCGTTTATAGGATCATGGACCAAGCAGGACCAACGGTGATGGAGTAGATAATCAATTATTAATGCATATAATTTGTCTATTTTATCAAAATAAGATAGTTGAAGTTATTCATACCTTTGTAATACATTGGTTACTTACGAAAACTTCAACAAAACTACTTGTACTTTAATTTTACAGAGATATCAAACATTCTACCAAATATTTGGAATTAACCTCATTTGTTTTACCCTTTTTAATTTAAAAATACTGTTTTATAAGTTTAGTAAAATTCCATGCAAGAATGTGCTGCGCATTTTCAAGATCGTAAAAATGGGCAGCGCATTCTTGAGAATGTGCAAAATCGGTAGATTACATTAACATACTTATTAGGTACTAGATCTTTTACAGTAGTGGAGAAAAATATGTGACTTTACTTTCTTCGAATTTCGTAGAAGAAACTACAAAACCTAATACTTGTGATTAGTTCAGTTTGATTTGGATTCTATGATAAAAACTAAGTTTTTTGAAATGTACATCATGACAGTGACTCTTTTCTCTGATAGTACAACATCACAGTGCCTTTTCTCTGATAGTACATCATCACCGTGACTCTTTTCTCTGATAGTACATCATCACAGTGCCTTTTCTGTGGCAGTACATCATCACAGTGGCCCTTTTCTCTGATAGTACAACATCACAGTGCCTTTTCTCTGACAGTACATCATCACAGTGACTCTTTTCTCTGATAGTACATCATCAAAGTGGCCCTTTTCTCTGATAGTACATCATCAAAGTGGCCCTTTTCTCTGATAGTACATCATCACAGTGGCCCTTTTCTCTGATAGTACATCACCATTCACCAGTGACTGTTTTCTCTGATAGTACATTATATTTCACGGGGACTTCTCAATAGTCCCCAATAGTCCGACAGTTCCATCTTTCTGTGTTATTTTTGTTTTTTGATTAAAATAAAAAATACGATTAAATAGGTTTACTCAATTAATAACTAATCTAAATAATAAATTAATTTTTCATTTCTTTCATTTTTAAAATTTTATATTACTCTTTTATTTTACTTTATTTCTAATAGTAATTTATGATGCAATCCATCACTTTATTTCTTCATTTAATGTAGTTTGTTGTATCTGCTAGTTTGTTGTACTGCACACCTCATGATTGTTCAATGACCTGGCAAGGGGGTTCGAGGTACGGTCAAGACCCCCCCCCCTCTCCCTATTTTTAGTCCTTATTTATCTAGTTAGACAAATGAAGAACTACTTAAGCCCCGTCCAGACGGTCAAATTTTTCAGAGAAGTGACAAACTTAATGACAAACTAATTGACGATAACTTCCTAGCGTCAGCAAACCGTCAAACTTTTCATCAGTTTTTTTTATTCCAACATGTTGGATATCGTCAACAAAAAGTTTGTCAAACTATTTGCTGACGATAAAGTTTGAAGTACATACTGACTTTCCGGCAATAATATTTTTTTATTTGCGCGTCATTTTAGTTTATTACAGCTAAGTACACCTACAAAAACCTCATTTTTCTCAAACTTCGTATCTATGTATCTAGTTACAATGGCTGACAACAGACTCTTTAATACTTGGTTGTATTAGATCTAAGTTATAGGTAGGCTACCTACGTTGTGAATTGTTTTCTATGATCTATTATTGACTATCCTTTTCAACACGATATTTTTGGACATTTAACTGATGTAAGAAGATTAATTGATGAATATTTAGGCAACAGTTGCAATCTTAAGGACTTAAATAAGCGTTAGGTGGAGCGCGTACTAGATGCGTGCACTCTTCCTTCCTTGTTTCTCAAACTTCACCGAGCCGTGTGCGAATGCTCCCTGAACAGTCAGTCTCTCGCTAGGGTGACATCATATGTGTGCTGTGACGCCACCACACGATACAGCGAAACAACAAGGTGCTAAAGGGGCCTTTACACGGTAAGTGCTCAGTGCCACTTTGTGGTGACACTGCTCTATGCCACGCCCACTTTGCTACTTGCCCCACCCTTTTTGGCAAAACTTGGTGGTGACCAAGCTATCGCTCTGAGAGCGAACGCTCACCACAAAGTGCCACTGTCTGTCAGTAGCGATTGCCAGACAATCAACAACCCCTTTCATTGGCCTAGTTGAAGAGCACCCATGCCTATGGAAAATAAAATCTAAAGATTATAAAGATAAAACACTATCAGCGTTAGTGTTTAATAGCATATTAGATGCTAACCACAATACTAAAGTGTCAGTGCCCACCAAAGCAAGCACATTCTGTGTGGTGAATAGTGGTACTGACCAGTGCTCGTGTAAAGGCCCCTTAACACGATGATCACGCTTATACGTTGTTGGTTAGTCGTTACACCGCTCCCTTCTACTAGTACTTCCATGGATGTCACTCTGCGCGTCAGTCAAGAGAGCTTCTTTGGGCGCTTGTAATAAACAGCTGATGTGTACAAGCTCACTACCATGGCCGTGTATAGTTGATCAGGCCAGATTCCCGAAAATAACAGCTGTTCAAAGTGGTCCTAAAAATCAAAACAAATAGCAAACTTAGTCTGCATCCGTCTTTATAGTTGAACTATTTTAAGCCACCTATAACTGTGTAATGATGAAATAAACTATACCAATGGATTTGCAATTATTCAATTACTATAATAGTGACCTAATCTATTTAAAATTAGTCTATATACACAAGAGCTTGATGGCGTTACAATCAAAATTTAGAGTTGTCTGACGAAAGTTTAAATAGGGAATGAAAATACTGCCAAAGGCATAATTGATAGGACTGAAGATTTTTTTTCCGAATTTTCATCTGTAACTGATAAAATTTACGTACAGGGTGGAGCGTAAGTTTGGAAGTAAATGAAAGTGCATATTATAATCCAACGAAAAATATATTTAATAATTTACAGTTATGTATTATTACATAAGGGTTTTAAGAATTCAGAAATCATAAATTTATTCAAAATGTCCCCCCTTGTTTTTAATAACAGCCTCAAACTCCTCCTACTGCGGCACGCAACTGTTCTTGTGAAATTTCCTTCCAAGACCTCTGGAGCGAACGCTTTAAATCATCCACACTGCGATGGAATTTACCACAGGCCTTTGATTCAAGAATGGACCATACCGAAAAGTCCATAGGATTAACATCTGGGGAGCAGGGAGGTCACATTTCTTTGGACCAAAACCGTGGAAGATGGTCATGGCACCAGTTTTGAGTGACATTTGCAGTATGTGAAGTCGCGCAGTTTTGCTGAAATGTCCATAGAGTGTCATTACCGAAGTGATCCTTAGCTGACTCCAACATTGGCGTCAAAATATTCTCAATATAACATTTAGCATTGATTTTGGCGCCTTGTTCCACAAAAATTTAAGGAGATCTCCAAGTTTCTGAAACGGCGGCCCAGACCATTACTGAAGCAGGTTTCATGGTTCTGTGGACAGTTTTTTGATTGTATGGGATGTCTTTTGCACTTTTACCAATTATTCTGTCATTCCTCCGGTTGTGAGCCATTTCCACTGTGAAAATTTTTTCGTCAGACCAAACAATTTCACCAGCCGTGCCAGACTTCAATTCTCTCAGAAGTGCTTTGCTTCTCTCCAATCTCTTTTTCTTTACAACTTCTGTCTCTTTTGGAGGGTGAAAGAGGACATCTTTAGGTCTTCTTTGACAACTCTTCTCATTGTTCTGGGACTCACATTAGCTGTCTTGGCTAACAATCGTATTGACCTTTTCGGGTTCCTCCTGATCTTCTCTCGGGCACATTTTATCAGTTGTTTGGTGCGTTGTGAGCGTGGTCTACCACTTCTTGGACGATCAGTCAAGTCTCCTCTCTCATTAAAACGCTTCTCACACTTCCAAACAGTCGATCTCGCAATTGAGAGTCTTTGAAATGACGGAATCTGACTTCCCGGCACGGTGTAGAGCAATAATGGCTTCTCTTTTGTCGGACATTTTGAATAGACTAAATTTTTGTAAAAAATAACACTGCCACTTCATAATGTAGTGTCTCTACTATAGTTCAAACCCTATCACCTACTTAGGATCTTATTTTTAAGAATTATATTAATGTTTGAAAAATTACTTCCAAACTTACGCCCCACCCTGCATATAAAATTGAACTAGCTGAACCTAGACCATATTACTGAGTATGGCAGTTAAAGCCAATCAATTAGCTTACATTTCAAATGTTAAAACTTAGATTGATCTAATTGCCTTGAAAATTTGAATGAATTCTATGCTAATTTTGGCTTGAAATCATCAAGTATGAGCCAAATTGACTAGGATCAGAAGTACTGCGAAAATTGTAGCTGTAAATTGGCATACAGTTTGCCAGCCTCTGAAATATGGAATAAGTAGTGCTAAAGAATACTAAATTACCACTTAATTAGGTTTATCAGTCGTAATTAACATACTACGTAACTTAGTTAACATAACTACACAAGTAGAAAGGTTGAATCTTAAAAGTAGGTGATAATAAGTTTATAATTAACTCTTTAAATTATCTAATTTGCCTCCATCGCCTGGCAACTTGTTCAGTTAAAAAACAGGTTTATATATAGTATGATTGATAAATTCATATAAATTTGATGGCAAATATTCTGGAACATTCCCCAATTTATATCATAGAAAACACAAGGCGAAAAAACCATCAAGAAGAGCGCAATGGCATAAAAACAGAAGAAAATATGTTGCGCGCCATCTTTATCCATTAATTTTAGCGACAGTAATTATATATCATAGGACCACTTTGAACAGCTGATTGAACTAAAAACGCCATGATGAAGCTGGCCTGATAAACTAACTATAGATGGCCTACGCACTACTCCATGGCGTGTGCACTCTCTCTCACTTCTGATACAACACAGAGTCTGAAGTAGTAACGGAAGTTACGGAACCCTTACCCAGGAACAGTTAGCTTCAAGATTCATAGACAATACAGATTTAACGAATAGGAAAAAAATTATCAGATGTACGATTTCTTGAAGAATTGTTGTGAAAAAGTGAGACAAATGCTTTTTTCTCTAAAACTATACATATTTGAATGGTAATTCCGTACTCTGAATTCTTTTAAATTAATTAATCTATCATACGATATAAAAAAATATTGATATAATTGTTTTTCCGCTGAAAAATAGACAAAAAACCAAGTGTGCCCTCCGCCGATTAGTGTGAGAAAAGAACAATTTATGTCTTTCTTCTCGTCTTAAACGGTAGATAAACTGGTGATTGATACAACCTAGAATAATTTCTTTAGAATTAAATAATCTGCCGAGTGATGTCCAGTTTTTTTAATAAACTTTTTTCCGCTGCAAAATATACAAAAACTAACTGCTATTCACTACGAAAACTAGCAATGGAAAGAACAATTTCTGACTTCCTTCTTGAAATCTTAAATGGTTGATTAAACACGTGCGTGATACGGGTGAAGAAGAAGGGAAGATATGGCCCGAGAACAAATTCTCGCCTAGAAGTTGGTGAAAATGACTGATAAGACAGAGATGTATTATGCTGATTGGAAGAAACCTAAGTAATGTACTAGATTGTGGGCTTTGACCAATTCCTACTTGAATTTCTTTAATAGACCAGTTTAGGAAACTTCTTCAAAGGAGTAGGAAGTCGTATGTTGTCGGAAGTAGGAACAATCTTGTTATAAACAAAGTTGTAGGTATTACTAGCAGTAGAATTTTGTAGGCGTTCATTTTGTAAAGAGTGCCAGTATTATGAAAACTGATAAAGTTGTAGATATTCCAAAGAAGTGAGAGAAGGAAGTTGTATGTAGTGAATAATGAGCTAGGTAAACAATAGTCAATATCTAAGTATTGTTTATAGGAAGGTAACAGGAGCTTTTCGCCCTCGAAAGTAAGTCCCATCACAGTATAAAGATTAGGGGAGTAGACCAATATGGGAGACATCTTTTTAAAACTGACCAATAGGGTTGCAAAAGAGACCGTTGGTGCGTGACGTCATGAGCGGGATTGAAACTACTGTATGTAGTATTGGTATTTTAACTAAATAAATGTTACATTTACCATTCAAGTATGTATAGTTATAGAGAAAAACGCATTTGTCTCACTTTTTCACAAAGTCCTGATAGGACTTTATATAAGGGCTTAAAAATGAGATTTTAATAATTTCCATTATTTTATTTAATGTAATCTTTTTCTTTTCAATAAATATCCTTATCCATTTATTAACAACTGTATGAAAGTATAATTCTAATTTGATAAGATAATTACTTGGGTTGTGACAATATGCGTTTTAAATCATAAACCTTAAGAATACCATACGAAAATTCAATCAGTTTATAATATTTTCAGGATCTACGATTCAAACTCTAATAAAACTTAAGTTTAAGAGAAACCTCAACTTAGTTTTGAATGGATTCAAAATCTTGGTGAATTGCCATCTTGATTCTTGAGAAATCGTCTCCACTGACATAGCAATTTTTGATAATGGTTATTGATTCAGCTACATTAGAGAGTTGCTGATTACAACAAATTTCTGTCCAATCTTTGCAATCATGTCTCCTAAAATTGTTTAAAAATTTAGAACTATTTTCTGCTTTATTCTTACTATCTTTACACATATACTAACCTCTTTCATGTGCATTTGCCATTGTTATTTGTTTGTGTCTAAAACTCCCCTTGGTTTGTCTACACTTTTCACTATCGTTTGACTCTGGGAGTCGCTGATTGGTTCAAAATTGCTGACGTCACGCACCATCCACTTGAAAAATAATAACACACAACTGGGCTACTCCCCTAATCTTTATACTTAGTCCGGTCAATCTAGCTGAAAAAGAGGCTGAATTGGAAAAGAATATTAGAAAGCTAATTTTTACATATGTTACTTTATAGGTGTTGTTATATCGCAGAAAAAAAGTTTACCACTTTATGTAATTGGATTTGAAAGTTATTGAAGAGATTCATTTTGAAAGGTGTTTCAATATCCGTGGAGTTTTTTTGAAGAACCTTTCTTGTTAAAACATGTCACTCCTTTGCTAATTGCGGCAAATGAATCGCATTTTATTTATATTTTTACACAGTACTATCAATTAAATCATATTCCATACAATTATACTCCTTTGCATTGACCACAAACAAATATTGGAGCATCGCAAGGAAATATCTGAATCAGGTACAACTTTTAGTACTACAATCCCCTTTACAGTTGCATCTGATCATTTTCAAGAGGGAATATGGAGCAGGGGGTTTGGAAGTGTAAATTGGCATCAGCCTTTCATTTTCAATTCTCCACCTAGATGCAAGAGGGTTCAAATCATTCCCTATCCTTGCTTGATCCTGATGGAAAACTCTCACCGAATGGAATGTTGGGCAGAGCATCTCAGGCTGGAGAGGTTTATTCCCAGTACACACTTCATTAATATATCTATGGTGATAGAGATTCGATAATTTTGTTACTCCATGTAATAAAAGCAATCTCTCACCATCATGCATGGGATATATCATCTTTCTGAGGTATACTGTTGAGAAAAGACATCATATCTTTTTGAAATTAGGATCAGTTCTTCACTTTTTCAGTTCTGCTCCCTTCCCAATAGAATGTACCCTAGAGGTTGTATAGCATCCTAGAAATGCATGTATTGGCAATATCAGTTTGGCAATGTACTCCGATTACATACTTTATGTTTCATATCTTACATGAATTACATTTGTCCGATATTAGCTTGATGTCATGTAAACCAGGTGAAGTGGCATTCACGTGATGGATCAGTAACACTAATAGATCAGTATCCTCTCAATAACCACTTTGTCGTGAGTTTCAGATGATCTTAGAATTGTTAATACAATCAGCAAATCCGCGTCATCCATTGCCTGAAGTGCCTTCACGTTATTGCTATTGAAGTCTTCTAGACGCAATTTAATGAATTGTTCTGTTTGCTCTCATTCTTCAATAAATCTTCTTTCTTAATAACAATCATCACCGCCTTTTTTCTGACTTCTATATTTGAACAACTGGTCTTTCCCTTCCAATGCCGGAAATGTGTCGCATCTTTGGTTGAGAGCTTACTTGTATAACATCGAAAACGACCGTTACATTTGTGAAAGTAATAAGCACATAGTTTGTAAATTGCGTACTATTTCTTAATTCAAAGGAGAGACCGTTCTGCCACGAGATTCGATGTATCAACTGTGAAATATGTGTGAATTGTGTACTTAACTATGATATGTAAAGATTTCACTACCTATTAGGACTGTTATATACAAAATATTCGTATGTCAACATGGAAGTACTAGTAGGAGGAAGGGGCGTAACTATTTCTCAACAACGTATAAGCGTGTGACCATCCTGTTAGCACCTTAGTGACTGATCATCAGTCAAAAGAGCTTCCTTGGCTCTCTGCGCGTCAGTCAAATGAGCTTCCTTGGCGTACAATATTAGATTAAATACTCTTGAGGAATATTACTTTAATCAAGTTTATTTTAACTCTTTACAAATAAAAATATTTATTCAAGGAGGTGATCTGAAGTACAAAGTAAAAATAATATTTATTTATTAAATAATTCTAGAGTTTCTATTCTTCGAAAACTCAGGCTTGTAGTAGTAAACAGTTGATGTTTACTCGCACACTAGTCAGCAAAATACTTTAGGTATCTGATCATTTTGCTAAATGATGTTTTATCTCATGGCATATAATTATTGATGTAAGAAGATTGATTGATGAATATTTAAGCAACAGATGCAATGTTAATGACTTAAAGAAGCGTTAGACGGAGCACGCGCAAGTTGCGTCCACTCGACCTCATGACTGAAATTGCTAACGTGTACTCGCTCGTTTCTAAAACTACACTGAGAAGATAACATGATTGTCACGCCTCGGAAGGGCTATGTTAGCCGCCTGTATGTCAAGTACTTTCTATAAAATCCTTGGAATATTATGCGAATTAGCTTAAAATCCTTAGAATTCCTTGAAATATGGCAACACTTATGCAGGTAAAGAGTAAGGAGCAGGACCGACAGTGATGGAGTAGATAATCAATTATTTATGCATTTAATTGGTCCATTTCATCAAAATATGATAGTTAAAGCTATACATAATAATTGGTATTATATTGATAATTAAGTTTGAGTTAGTTACTTAAAAAAAAAAAACTTTAACAAAACTAGTAATTTAATTTTACTGAGATATCGAACATTCTACCAAACGATTGGAATTCATGGAAAGATATCGTTTTAAATTAAATATAAAATTAAGAAAAGATGTCCATAAAATTACATGCGATAATACGCTATGCCTTTTCGGGATCTTGAAAAGGTGCGATTTTCGAGAACCTAAAAACGCGCGGTACATTCTGGAAATTGTGCAAAATCGGCAAATTGCGCGGACTATATGGAAAAAACGGAGAGAACTACATCTTCTTTCACTTCCAATAGGGGGAACTGAAGCAGATATAGCAATTTTAATTTTCATGAAAAAAAGGTTGATTGTAAAGAAAAAAGAATCAGAGTCGGGACTAAAATGGTTCGAGCAAACTGATTACACTGTTCAGTCTCAACGCCATGGTGCCAGCCTTTACCCGCCACTAGGACTTTTCCCCGCCGAATATAATATTTGTATTTTGGGCTATTAAGGCATAATTTTGATAAGACAAACAATTAATCAATAGATGACTTAAACAGTAATACAGTCTTATTTTTCATCTTTGATTCCTGTATGTGTCCATATTGGTCGTTTTGATCTTAAGACTGTGTTTATGTAAATCCACATTAAATTTGGGGAATCTACTATGTACAAACATTATGGCAATAGTAAGGGAATGCCAAATGTCGCAAGATACTTGAAGCAGCTGCGATTACTTCAATTTATCCCAGCTCTATAGTTTTACATATCGTGTATTTATTATTTTAATTGCCAGCTATTTTAAAAGATACCGATCCAATAACTAATTGTTCTAATTTTTGCTTTGCCAGAGAGTTAACAAATTTAGTTATATTTTATTAATTTGACATTAATAACCCAACTATAGATTTTTTTTACACTTAATATTGGAATCCTCATATAAGTGTTTTTTGTAATATGCATATTTAATATCTTTACCTTTATAACTTACAATGGTCTCACTATTATTATGAAAATACACACATAAGTTTTCTTTTTGAAGATGACCTTAAATTCTCCAATGAAAAGTAATTATCGAAGGAGTAACTAACACAAAATGGGTTCAAGGAGTTGGTAGAAAATTATTCTGTGTCGCAGTACTGTTTTATTGCTGGTAAAAGAATATAAACTATCGAAAAAAAAAATTATGAAACATTTAGTGAGCTTCTACTGTATCTTAATTATTTAAATATACGATCTTAAACATTTCAGTATTCAAAACTTTTTATATTCGTAGAAGTAAATTGGATCGGATCATTGGTAATAACTAATAAGGGGTGACCGGTATATTCCACCCCAGGTATGTTCCACTCCGATAAATTCCACCCCATTTTACAAGTTACACACAGAAAAATTTTTCTTTCTCCCAAAAGAAAAAAGTCACTTTATATATGCATTAATTAATTATTTTCTTTCTGGTAAAGAAATGTTCTAGTTTTGGGACAAATAAAATTTCTATTCACATATAAGATTTCTTTTCTTTGAGTCAAATAAAAAATACGATTTAAATTTTAGAATTTTCTTTGTAACAAATAAAATTAGTTATTTATTTCAAATCTAGGAGTGGTTTAGGAGAAATATATTATTTCTTCTCCATAAAGAAAACTTTTCATTGAATAGAATAAATGTTTTCTTTGCAATAAATGTATCTTTCTTTAGTATAAATGCATCAAAGATTTAATATAAAGTAATATTTATTTAAACCAATGAATTAGTATCTTAATTTATAATATAAATATTCTTTACATATAATAGAGCTTTCTTTCACTCTAATATAATGTATATTTATTAAAAAGTAATATTTTCTTTTATACTAACAAACTGGTTCTTCTTTCTAAAGACTTACATGCTTTACAATAAATATTTCTTTCTTTGAAGATAGTTTTGTAGATAGATTGGGGGAGAAATAACATAAATGAAGTTTTATATGCAACATATTGAAATAATTTAGCAATGAAATTACACTCAGCAGAAGCATAAGATCTTCTTCCCATTCAGAAGATGTATGTCTTCACACATTCACCCTATTCTTGATCTCCTACAGGTATAGGTGAAGCATACCTCCAGAATATATGAACTTGATATTCATCATCTGTAGAAAAAAAATCACTTTAAATTAACTGTTTCATATATCATATACAATAATAGATCCTAATGTATTGAATAAGTTGGCTTAGGTATAGGTAGCTATAACACACCTGAACAGTTGATCAGAAATTTTTGTGTCCTCTTAGAAACTTTTATCCTTTTCAAGACTTTAGAATAAAGTTCGGTGCACTTTCTCCCACTTGTGTGAATATGGTCAGTCTTTTTCTGTAGATATAATGCAGTGAAGTTCCACCTGAAAATAAAAAATTAAAGGTTTAAACAAAGTTAACTTCATTTCATATAATTTAAAGACATTTAATGCATCAAACATTAAATTTCAGGACTCAGGCAACTTAATTAATTTAAAAGAAATTGAAAACAAATGAATTATTTCACTATTTGTTAAAGAGGTTTTTAAAATATCCCATATTCTGCAGAGGACTAAGAGGAAATATAAGTTATATAACTATCTCAATTGTGACAATTTCCCCAACTAATAGAGTATGAGAATCCTAGCCAAGTAATTGCCAATAATTTGGTTAGGATAAATAAATCTGGAGAGCTACTCTGCATCAGCATCAGTGTGATATTTAACTATTATCATTGATTTTTGATTCTGGGAGCTGATGATTCCAATATTAATCATATAAAAACAAAAAAAGTAATCTCTGCTATTGTGAACACTTTACCAGTTTCAACAGATTGGCTTAGAAATTCCTAAGAATTAGGTATCTTCAAATTTTCAAATATAAATTAGATCTTATCAAATCATTAATAGCCTTATAAATAGCTATTATGTAGAAGTTTAGGAGCAATAGGTAATTTAATTTATATTGATTCAATAGTAAATAGTTTTTTTTCCTTTCTACACATATCCACCCATTTTTAATTCAAATTTTTTTTTATAGGTAACTTGGGAGCTAAAATAATGAAATTTCAGATTTTTTAAATTATCACTAAGTTTAGAAATATATTACCCTGCTCTGAATAATGTGACCATATGACTTTTGGTGATTTAAATTTGTGATAGTTACTCTCAGATGAAAATTCAAAAATTATCACTGATTATCTCTCTGAAATTTTGAGTATATAAAAATTCCTTCAGCAAAAATTAATGGTAACATAGGATTCAATTAAAGATATTCTTCAATGGTTCTAAAATATCCCTAAGATATTGTTTAGGTTCACCTCAGAAACTCTTTGAAAAATGTTCCATATTTTGCAGACTGGCACTTTGAAACACTGGAGCCACAATCTTAACTGAACTCTAGTTAGCCTAAGTTAGGTAGTTAACAAACTTTAAGTCATTACATACAATATATTGAATAATTGATAGTACTACTAGTTAAGGTAAACATTACAATAAGAACAAATAGCGATTAGGTATAGGTAGCTTAGGTTAGGTAAATAAACAATAAGAGTAGGTAGGGCTGGGATATAAAACTACCTACCTAACTTATTTCAGGCGCAGTGAGATAGATTTTCAGTTAAGTTGTAACTTACGTTAGCCTAGTTCATTACTAAAGGGTAATGAAAGGAAGAAGTCACCTATGAAATAGCATTTAAATTTCTCAAGTAAATAGGTAGCAGGACACTGTGAACCTATGAATACCTAGTTACCAGTATTAACATTTATAATTAAAGGAAAAATGCTGACCAAGTTCTAAAAACTATGCTTTGCCAACTAATAATTCAGTATAATTATATAAATAAATGAAAATATCTAATTTATATACGGAAGGATTCATAACTGAGCAACTAACTGAGAACCTACCTTGATCACTTCAAAGAACTTAATGATATGACGCTCACTTCAGAAAAGCCCGCGAAAATTTCAAAGCAATATTTCGATTTGAGACAATAACAGAACAGATTTGTAACAAAGAAATATTAGACTCATCAGTGAAAAAGCTCTAAGAAAAATAAATAAAAGGTTAATAGGAAAGAAATAATGCAAAATGCATCCAAAGAAAGCTACTTTCTTTAATCTAAAGCTCTAGTAACACTTTCAACCAAAGAAAATAAATTAAAGAAGATAGTTTTTCTTTAAAATATGCTTCAATTTCTCTGTGTGTAGGTTTGGTCAGTTATTAATATTAGTCATTTATTAATATTAAATGATACTAGGTAGCTTTTACTGGTTAAACACAAGCTGTTCATTTATCACTACACATGTGACAGAACAGCAGAAAGAAAGGTTATGTGAACGATCTTTATCAGTTGAGGTATTTACATTTTCAATCTCAAGCTTATTTTCTTCCCTATCGCCAACACAACAGCGATATTAATTGTAAGATGAGGTCATATAGTACTTCTTGTTATACTTATTCATTTTGAATTTGGTATTTTAACTTCTTGTAAGAGTGGTGGTTTTTGACCGAAAGTTTTTTTCATTTTTTTCTCTTTGGACCAAGAGGTTATCGATAGGGAGGTCAGGATTATTGTACAGAGTTTTAAGACTGGAAGGTTATTTCTTTTTTACATTTAGAGATTTTGACCACGGGGAATTTGGTCCTAGAATCCAAAACAGCAAGAGCGAAAACGTTGAATGGGTTATCTCTGACAGTCGACCCCTTCTACACTTCATCCAACCATTGTTGTAAGAGCACATATGCAGTTTTATGTTAAAAAGGAGTTGATATTAACTTGTTCAACACGTAAACTTCGAAATAAACTACCTTATTAAGAATATATGTAATTTTATTAGTGTATAATTTAATTGACTTGACCTACCTCTAAATATTGTCCAAATGTCTTAAGATATCGTTTGAGTTATTTTTTCTTCGGTACGAATTATTTAACAAATGACAATCTAAAAATAAAATATTTGAATTTTTATTGTCACCCAAATGAGCATTGTCAACGGGTGGAATTCACCGGGGTGGAATATACCTAGAACCCTAATAAGGACATTTGGTGTAAGAAATAACCTTTTTGAATAATTGAAAATGACAGATAATGATGTAGAACTTTAATTATGATTGAAATAAAATTATTTAATTAATGATTCGTTGTTACAACATTCAAAGATCTGGCCATAGAGATTGTATAAATCAGAAACATTTAGCAGAATATCCATTTATGATTTTAAATAGCATATTTAAATTCACTATTATTCTCTTTCTTTATATTGTTTTTGAATGATTAAATATTAATAATATATATTAAACTCCAAGTATACGTCACGGTACGGACGCATCCGATTCCAGTGTTGCTGGAAAGTTGAAAATACTGTAGCGTGACATCTTCTATATTCAATGATCTGTGGGGGACTGTTCTCATATTATAGTATAACCTGCCAGTCAATGTCTGTTGCAGGCGGCTAACCTAGCCGTTCCCAGCCGTTACAATCGTGTTAGCTTCTAGTGTAGATTTAGAAACGAGGGAGAGTACACGTGTGTGCGTCGCTCTCAGACCTGACTGAGTAAGTTGAGTAACGGTTCTCGTTAGCACAACAGCTGATGTTCATTTTGCTCAATAATTTTCTCATCTATGGACATTTAACTGATGTAAGAAGATTAATTGATGAATATTTAGGCAACAGATGCAATGTTTATGACTTAAATAAGCGTTAGGTGGAGCGTGTGCTAGATGCGTGCACCCTCCCTCGTTTCTCAAACGTCACTGGCCGTGTGCGAATGCTCCCTGAACTGTCAGTCTGTTGCTAGGGTGACGTCATATGTGTGCTTTGACGTCACCACACGACACAGCGGAACAACAACAAGACGCCAAGGAAGCTGTTTTGACTGAAGCGAAGAGAGACAAGGAAGCTCACTTGACTAATTGCTAACAACAAGGTGTTAACACGATGGTCCCGCTTATACGTTGTTGGTAAGCCGTACACCGCTTCCTTCTACTAGTACTTCCATGGTCTGTTGAAATGCGAGTAGATTTATTAATTTGAGTCACCAATATATTTCTTAGAATTAATATGTGCAGGTGATTGTAGTTGTACCTACCTGCTTATATTTAGCTCTAGGAGCTTCATTTGATATCAAATTAGTGTCCTGAAAACATTGAGCTTTACTCTACTCTCAAGATAAAGATGGTCTTTACTCTCAAGATAAAGATGGTCTTTACTCTCAAGATAAAGATGGTCTTTACTCTCAAGATAAAGATGGTCTTTACTCACAAGATAAAGATGGTCTTTATTCTTTATGATGATCTGTAAATTTTTATTGCGTTACCTAGGTGATAAACAGATCCTCTTTTAAATATTTCCTACCCACCAAATTCATCAAAGTTTGTTTTCAGAGTTGCATCATTAGAAAAGTGGAGACTAGAGGAGAAGCCATGTATCATCCCTGTTTTCTATTTCGGTACAGAATCTTCAGGCAGTTATTCACTGAACTTTCAGAAATTTGATAACTTCGGGAACTTTCGGTATAGAGTTTAGGTGTGCGAATTATCTTTTGGGAGATCCTTTCCTTTCCATACAAGTCGATTAGCTTTCAGTTTGAGGCTCAAACAAATTACACATCAAGTTACCATTGATCTAACGAATTCGTTTAGAGCAGGCGGCTAACATTTTGTTTATACGTGTCCTGTAGTTCAGTCCACTGCTAATACATGCATATTCACGGACTCACAGTATAGAGAATATAGTAGTGACAATTGATACTGTTAGTGTACGTGACGTCATCACAGCAACACTAAATTAAATTTAAGACAATCGAAGAGTGTTAAATTATGAAAAAATGTTTATTTATTGCCAATATAAGAAAAGAGTAATGGTGTATTCAGATATTAAAACTACTTGACCCTAATTTTCAATTTCAGTCTGTTGTCTTAATGACGTCACGATAACAAGTCACTCTATTGTCACTACTACGTATATAGTAGTGGACCGATAAACAGACCTAATAATGTAGCTGAGAGACGTTGTTATAGTTCCAGTACTATAACTTCCTTGGTTTAGAGAGTGTCAGATTATATTTTAGAAGTATTGTATGTTTATTGTCTGTGAAAATAGCACCGTATTAAAAATGCAGCTTAGAGTAGAGTTGTAGATGTTTGCACCCAGTAAAAAAGTTTAGCTATAGTTTCATACATATTATATTGATTTTTCTCATTTTATGACTATACAGGGTGTCCCAAAAAAACCGATACCCAAATTTCAAAGGCTGTAATTCAAAAACTATTAAACTTACAAAAAAATGAAAAATTACATTTTGTTTCTCAACATTTTTTTCTATTTCTGTACAAAAATATTAGAAGAATCGATTTAACGATTTTCTTTTAGCTGTATTTTTAGTGACCGATACCAAAAACCTGCTTGCGCACTTTCAGTGAAACACTTATTTCACAGTTCGAATTGTTCAAGAAGCACTTGCAGAAAAATTGCAAATTACTGCAATTAAAAAATTGATTACATCGTACTAAATCTACATTCAACAGATTTGTAACCTTAAATTTGAAGTGACATCCTTACAAGATGTACGAGCTAAACAAACACCTAAATACCTATCTTCGGCGGAAGAGTTATACTATAAACTGTTTTATTCTATTTTATTGACTAGTATATTTTATGGTTACATAGATTTTATTATTTACATATCGAGAGGATTATGTTGGTTATCATTTCCATGTTTATTTGTGTACTTTTATTTACCTAATTGAGATTCATTCTAAAAATTATCCTAGTTTGGACTAGAGCGGTTAGCAACGGCATGCCGCCGTCAGCCGTAGCTATGCCATCATGGGCCAGTGCTGGCCCACAGTAAAATACAGTTGGCTTTAGAGCGGTAAACATTGGCATGCCGTTGTCAGCCGTAGCTATGCCATCATGGGCCAATGCTGGCCCAACAATTAAATTACAGTGGTTGCTGGCCCATCAATTAAATTACAGTGGTTAGCATCGGCATGCCGTCGCTAGCCATTGTCAGCCGTTGCTATGCCAGCATGGGCCAATGCTGGCCAGCGGTGCAAAAGGCAGTGACCCGACGTTGGCCCACCGCCTTATTCAACGGCCGGACGTAATGGCCCTACGTTGGCCCAACACTGCAATGCTTCTGAGGATGCTCTGTGGAGCATAGTTTTAATTACACCGGTTTTGTATTGATGAGGGGCCAGTCCTAAGTAGTTTATGCATTCGATTGAGTCTGTAGGTTCTGTGTGCACTTTGGTTGTTATTTTTTGGTCACTGTTAGTAATTTGTACATCCAGAAGGGTTCTGTATTTTCTTTTTGAAGTTCATAAGTGAAATTCAGGATTGAATTGGTTTCGAATATTTCTTTTATGGTATCGAGTTGATTATAATTGTCAGTAATCATGAATATGTCGTCAACATGGTATCCGGCGAATTTTCCGAAAACGAATTTGTCGAAACCAAATTCGCCGAAAGACTTATTAAAACCAAATGTAAAAATATACAAAAAGTTACAGAAAAGAAACGAAATCATAACCCTTAGTTACACTATAATTGATCTTTTAATTATTCTATCTCTAACAGTTAATTTTTTTACCACTAAATGATTCTTTTTCTTTGTTCTTATTTTAAAGACGTTCAAGCTTTATTCAGTCAGTCAGTTTTGGATGCATGTTACATTTCATTCATTTGAGCGTTTAGCTTGCTTTTAGATTGTGTGTTACTATAACTTGTCTATTCATTTTTTTGTGAATAATCCATTTAAACTACTTTGTTCTGATGCAGGAATGATATGATAAATAAACTAGAGGTAAACAACTTTGTGTGATTACTAAACTAAAATTCTTTGTTTAAATACGCCATATAAAGAACGCACGGGATTCTTATTTTGGATTAAATTGTTGATAGTATTCCATACAGGTGTGTTGTGGCTGACATATTAATATTTATTCCATTTATTGCGTTTAGAATATAAAATTGTTATTAATGTTATTAATATAATAATGATTAGTTATGTTTATATCTTCCAAATATACCTCTGGCTTCAACGATAATATCACTTGCTTGAATAAATTTGTTTCAGTATAACATTGATGTCTATCAACCTTTTATTTGTAATGCCAATTAGCTGAACACAAATGTATATAACAATAGCAATGTCATATTCATATAAGAAATGTTTTTTTCTGCTTAATAAGATATAATGATGAGAACTACAAAGTTCCACAAAATGTTCTTTTCATTACATTAAATTAGATTTCGATAATCGTCATTCGGAAAATTTGTCCTTCGGCAAATCCGGGTTTCGGCAAACTCGTAATCTGAAAATCCGTTTCGGTGAATTAGTTTTCGGAAAATTTAGTTTCGGCCAATTCGTTTTCGGAAAATCAGCCTAGACACCCGTCAAGGTTTTGGTCCCGGGGTCATATGCTCAAGTGATTTCATTTCTAGGTTAGCCATGTAAAAGTAAGCAAACATGTGTCCCAACGGCGAACTCATAGACACGCCATCCACTTGCACAAAGTCACTAATATCTATGTGCCTGAAAGGTGTCTGTATGGTACATGTTTTAGGAACTGTATCAGAGTTTGCCTTTGGGATATCAGGTGGTTTGAAAATGGGATGATTGAAACTATTTTAATTATGATGTCTATTGTATCGGTGACCTGTACACTAGTGAACAAACTCTCCACGTCAAAGGAGGCCATTTTACCCTTAGCGTTGGTTGTATTTAATATGTTCATCTGTGGACTGGATACATGTATACAGTATACTGATGAAATATATCATATAATGAATTGATTTTTGTTTTGATACTGATTAAAAACTGTCTTCAACAAACAGGTCCTAGTTCTGTTCTATCATATAATCAAAAGAAAAGATTGGCAGACTATGTACTTTCAATGTCTCGAATTGGGTACTGCCTTAAATTATCAAGAAAGAACTACCTTCAATAGTGAAATCAGCTCTAGATGCTGGAGAAGAAACTCTTCGTTCTGCAGGCGTTTCTTGTGAAAAGAAATTTGAAGACAATTTGCCCTGTTGCTTCTGCTTCTTGAAAAGATCGTGGCCGGTAAATTCCACCGGCGTTAAATGCCAGATGTGGAAAATTCCATTATTTGGAAAATATATACAAATGAACAGTATAAATAAACAGTATAATTTAAAATGTATTTCCATGTCTAGGTAATAATTTGATAATTAAAAAATTATGAATGAATCTTTTTAAATATAAAACAATCGATAATCCGGCCATCATTAAGGCATTAAATATTTAACTGGTTAATCGTGACTGAATATGATGCTGGTATTGGATCACCAACCTGTGACAGCACTGATAAATTTAGCTTCTTGAATCTATCAACAGGAACACTTAATTTCAGATTTTGATGTTTGATACAAAATAATTTTTTTAGGTTTCATTATTGAAAAGGTTAATATTAAGCAGCAATATGACAAGCATGTTTTAAGAGACTATTTCTTTAGAGTCAATTTAAATCAGAAACTTGCTGAACCGAATTTATATTAAGATGTTGCATATCAAAAGAGACTCTATACGTGTTATGATTTATATATATTATGTGAGTTTTGGAGTTTTTTTTTTTTCGTGTGTCTGTGGTTGCAGGTCGAAACTAGTTAATGTATCGCAATTTTTCTGCCTAACCCTATGTTCAAAATTTAGTTGAAATGCATTATATTCAAACTTTAGTTTGTATTAGTTTCAATAGAATTGTTATACAGTTTCAGAAAGTTTCATCTTGATAATTTTTTTTTATAATAAAATATATCGATACTAATTGAATATTTTATTTCAGTACGTGTCAAATTTTTTTTTTAATTCCACTATTTATCGTCGCTGATTTAAATTGAAATATGTATTGGTATATTTAAAAACAAGGGTGATGGATAATATATATAAAATAAAATTTATATTACAAACAAAATATAATCCTTAATTTCAATCAAACGGAATCTTAATTGTTGGTCACTGGAGCATTGGAACTTTTTGTTGAATTTACACTATTTTCTGATAAATTGAATTGATTCATATTTATAAGACAGATTGAGCTGTCTTAATTTCGAATGTTTTCCTTAGCTTATCTTTTAGGCTTTCACTTAACATAACATACTCTTAAAATTAACTAATAAACTGTTGTTCGGTTACCACCAAAATAATTTTTCTTTGAATCAGTTTTATTTTGTAAATGAAATCCAGCATTATGCGGTGGAACTTTCCGTGGTGAAATTTTCCGCGGGGAAATTTACCTTAAACTTGAAAAGATGGCCTGAGATAGCTTCCAGAATGCCAGAAAACCTCGGTCATCAACGTGCATATATCACAGAAGAAAGGATAAGGAATTGCTTTGATAACCTGGAAGAATTCATGAGAAATGAGTACATAATTGAAGCTCGGAAGTTTTTCTGCACTGCTAATGATTCCAGAGTGTTTAATTTGGATGAAAGCGGCTTTCCATTGGCAGGTACAAATGGAAAGCTGAACCAACCGCGGATCTAAAATCGTATACAAACTTGCCCCAGATTCAAAGGAACAAGTGACAGTACTTTCTTGTGGGTTACTCCCTTATCATAAGTCTTACAGACAAAGAGACCATCAATGGTGAGACCGTGAGATCCCTGAACAAGAACGGATTGGCACAAATCATTGAATATAGGAAGATATTTCACTGCTACGTGGCCAAATAATTATTTAAGTGAGAGCCTATCAGCCAATCAAAGAGAGGGGTACCGTGACGTCACATAGGTACTACAAACGTATAAACAAACGAGAATATGTACATATATATAACGGTCAGAGCTACATTTTCTTTAACTACCAATAAGTGGAAACCAAAGTAGTAATGTATATTTTAATTTTCAGGAAAAAAGGTTAATTATAATTTAAGTTTAATATTTTAAAGTATATTTATTATAAATAGAAAACAAGAATCGAAGTCGGAACTAAAATTTTAACTCTGAATAGTGACTTAAACTGTTCAGTCTCAACGCCATCTTTAACCACAGATTGTAATCCTGTTTTCTGGACAAAAACAACTTGTACCGATCTTTAGATGTATTGATAAATGAACATTTTCGTACATTGCCAATTTCTCACTAGTTTAATATTTATGAAAGATAAAATAATTAGTAAATTAAGTCAGAGAATACAGCGTACGTCAGCATGCTAACAATATTGCATCAGAAATAAACTGACGCTCCAAATTCATACTGAACACACGTACAAAACATATACATAACGGAAATAATTAATTACTTAAAAAATATATAACTTTATTATCAGTTTAATAACATAAATAATAAATATTTTGATCTTGAATAGCATATTAAGTTCAATATCATTCTCTTAATGTCGTTTTTGAATAATTAAAAGTAAGTAATGTATCAATCGTAGGCAACTCAAGGATACGTCACGGTACGGACGATCCCGGTGCCAAGTGTCGCTAGAAAATTGAAATACTGTAGTGCGACATCTTCCTATATTCAATGATCTGTGGGATTGGCATGCTGCAAATATTTGAAAACTGAAATTCGAACCCAGTTTAAGACCAGGATCGAAAACAGATATGATTCAGAAAATGAAACAGATAGGGGTATCCTGTGGAAATGCTATAGGGACATGAAAACTGCTGTGGGTTGCAAATACTCAGAAACTAGTAAATCTCGATCGGGGGTGGCTCTATTCCTTCAAGCACACGATTCTTCAAGAGAGGAAAATGATTCAAACCTTGCAGTGAATGAAACACCACAAAATAACCAAAAGACGCCTCAAAGACTGCAATACAAACAAGATGAACCACAGCCCAGTGCCAGTGGGATTCAAACTGATGTAAGAAAACTTCTTTTCGATCAATGGGAGTACTTTCCATTCAAGAATCATCTTAAAATATCGGATCATGTCATCATCACACGAAAAGTAACTAAAACTAAACGAAAAACTCACCTGCAATTTCAGGCGAAGAATATTGTAATTTTCTACAAAAACAGCAACATGAAAAGTTACGCAAACTTAGAAAGAAAGTGCAAAGAAGACAAGACAGAATTAAGAAAGGGACCAAACGAAAGAGAACCGAAGGAGATGTAGAGGAAGAAAATCTAGAAATCAAGGAAGTTATAGTACTAAGGAAGCGGTGTAACGGCTAAACCAACAACGTATAAGTGGAACCATCGTGTTAACACCTTGTTGTTAGCAATTAGTCAAGTGAGCTTCCTTGTCTCTCTTCGCTTCAGTCAAAACAGCTTCCTTGGCGTCTTGTTGTTGTTCCGCTGTGTCGTGTGGTGACGTCACAGCACACATATGACGTCACCCTAGCAACAGACTGACAGTTCAGGGAGCATTCGCACACGGCCAGTGACGTTTGAGAAACGAGGGAGGGTGCACGCATGTATCACGTGCTCCACCAAACGCTTATTTAAGTCATTAACATTTCATCTGTTGCCTAAATATTCATCAATTAATCTTCTTACATCAGTTAAATGTCCATAGATGAGAAAATTATTGAGCAAAATGATCAGATACCTAAAGTATTTTGAAGAATAATGTGTAAGTTAACATCAGCTGTTGTGCTAACGAGAATCGTTACTCAACTTACTCAGTCAGGTCTGAGAGCGATGCACACACGTGTACTCTCCCTCGTTTCTAAATCTACACTAAGAAGCTAACACGATTGTAACGGCTCGGAACGGCTATGTTAGCCGCCTGCTAGAAATGGTGTTGTTGAGTGATGATGACGTCATTTTAGGACCAGATGCTGATGTTATGCTTTGCTTGTTTTGGCACTGAAAGATGGGAAAGATTTATCGAATCCAATTGTGAATTGGATTCGATAAATGGTATCACAAAGATTGTCTTTCGACAGCTATTTAAAATATAAAACAAGAGGGGTTGGTTGATTTTCCTTACTTTTGTTGCAAGATTTGCGAGAAAAAGACAACTTCGAAGAAGTGAATACTGATTAATCACCCATGATTATCTCATATTTTCTATTATTTTTCTTCGAATACATTACTTTTCATTGTTTCATGTTATTAATTAGTTTAGAAGGATTTATGAATTTTTGGGATATTTTATAGGGTAAAATCCAAATTATCGGTCAGTTCCACATTTAAGTCACGTTTAAAGAAAAAAGCGTAATTATTATTATTTAACCTTTACTTTTATTGATATTCATGATTCCTGCATCGTGTAATATCAATTTAAATAAAAGTCAAATAATAATAATTATATATTTTTTTCTTAAATGAGCGAAAATATGGAACTGACCAATAATTCGGAACTTTTCCTTCTCATATTATTGTTTATATGTAAGCATTGCCATTTGAATTAGGCATTTACATATTCATAGCTTATAAGATATATGCGTGTTCCATCAACTCGTTTTGTAAATGGAATTTATTAAATATACACTATAGCAACTCGTTTTTAAATATCGTCAAGTTAAACATCGGTCAGTTCCACATCTTCGGTGACATATGAAAAACAATATGATAATTTTAATTTAATTTCTATATTTTTTTTATATATGATCGAAGATGTGAAATTGAGCGATATTTTGTAACTTACCCTCAGATACAAGTTTATTATTTATTGAGTTCGATTTCAACGGAATTTTTCAACCTTAAGTTTTTTTTATAACAGATTGGAAATTAGCTCGTGATGATTACAGGACTCGATTTTAAATGTTTCGTTTTTGATTCAAATATAAAAGTTAAAAAGGTTAAATGGATTCATTTATCAATCAATATCACATTAAGCGTATCTTATCGGGAATTTAAAAGAATTGATCTAAATATTGTTAATATGTAATGATATCCGCTAATATGAAAAGTCGTTTCAGAACATCCGGCATCTTGAAAAAATTTTTCATGTTTGTCTGGTAAATGAGTTTGAAATGAAAATATAACCGGTAAAATTAAAAAAAACTACATTTTTATAATTAAAATTAAAAATCATGTAGATTTTTTTCCATCATAAATTGTCTACACTGGTTTACAAAATCAAAACTAATAACAATCGTACTTTGTTATTGTGCCTGGTTTGACGTGAAAAGACGCGTTGTTATTACTACTTTTGGTTGTTATTACTACTTAAATGGAAGGGTGTCCTAATCGTTCGGTAATTGAGTCGTTACCATAATTTACACTGAGGTGAGACTGCAGACGCTGATAGAATTGAAGCAAACTAATTTACTACTAAATTATATGATTGAATTACAGGTGGTCAATACTGTCCTCAACAGATATTGAATGCAGACGAGACAGTTTTGTTTTGTGAAAGAAGTCCAGCGAAGACATTCATAGAAAGTAGTGAAAGATCTGCTCCGGGACATAAACCTACAAAAGACAGATTGCCATTGTTGTTAGGAGCCAATTCGTCTGGTGACTGCAAATTGAAGCCAATGCTAGTTTATGGTTCTCACAATCCCAGAGCTTCAAAGGGTTTAGTGAAAGTATCTCTATATGGAAATAAAATAATAAAGCTTGGGTTACTCTATCGTTGTTTAATGAATGGTTTCTCAATTATTTTGTTCCTGAATGTGAAGTATACTGTAAGGATCAGAAGTTACTATTTAAAATGTTGCTTCTTTTGCAAATTTAGATGATATGCACCCTAAATGTGAAGGTAATTTATCTACCTCCCAATACAACATACATTCTGCAACCAACTATTTAAAAATAAAAGATGTTCCTTTCGTTATAAACAACACTTGGCGGGGCTGATTAATTTCGAATGTCCCATTTTAAAGCTTTCCTTAAATAGTGCAATACTTGCTTTCAACTATCCACACAAATTGTACTGATGCAACGAATTCTTTCATACCGATCCTGTAATTTTTATACCACTTTAAATAAACATATTGTTTTCGTTGACGCCACCCCCGGATAAGCCGGATTTATGGACCAGGACGGCCCCAGGCTTTGTTTTACGTCGCCCCCTGCCAATTTTGAAATGTGAGTGAATTACCCTGTTGACTTGGATTGAGATTCCTTACCTAGCCTTAGCTTCCATTTTACTTTTAAATAGTTAAACGTATCATTGAATATCAATTACTATTTGATTAACCATTTATTATATTATACACATTTTCCCTTTATTTCTTATATATAATAAAATCAAATAGTTTATTGAACAAAGAAACATTTTACATGAGAAACAACAATCATATCAACAAGATGACATCACATAGCTATACATAAAATAAAATCAAAAAACTCTTCATTCAAGCCCTTGTGGTAGCTCCAAGGCTAATCGGGCAAATTTATTCAAAATGGTACAATTAAAAAAACATAAATAATAAAATTTACAGCGAAAACACTCAAACTGAAATATATAGCTGTAAGTAGGGCTGTACCGATACTATCGGTATCGGTACTCGTTATATCGGCCTTTTTTCAGGTATCGGATCGGCAAATAATAATTCAAAATTACCGATACTATTAAAATGTCTTATTTTTATCAAACAATTACTTATAACGTTAAAGGTCCTCTCCAGGCTCCGGGAAAAAAAATGAGTTTATTATATAATATTATAGAACTAAGGTCTACGATCATTATTCCGCAAACCGCATACAACTCGGTTCAGTAGATATTTTATTATTTGCTTTTAAAGTTTTTTAATACTCTGTGAGCAACAATCGAGCGAATCTCCAACCTGACGCTGAGAAAGAAGATTGTACACTCTTTGTTTTGATATCAAATTTAGATTTTTAAACAAACGATGCGTTTTTGGCCTTCTTTTAAGATATTAATTGTTTCTAAAAGTATATAAACGTTTCTATAATAAATTTATCAAAATTTAAACCTTTAAACGAATAATAAATAGATTTATTTAACCAAATGCCTAGTTGACAATCAAAACAAATGGTGAACATTCTTCTTCTTCAGGCTGAAAATTAGAAAGTCGAAAGTAAAGTAGCTTTTGTAGAGTTTTGATTTTAAAAATCTTTAAAAGCATATAAAATTAAAAATACGCTACCAAATTCGATGCGGTTTGCAGCAAAATGATAAGGAACATTAATTAGCCTCATTAAATAAAGCAATAAAAATATTTGCTTGGAGGGGACCTTTAACGTCAAAGACAATGCTCAACTTGATAGGGCACATGCAGAAATAATAACAACCAATCAGAAACGATCTATGCGTTCAGTAGCATACGTCACACCAAACAATAACAAACTTACATTACCATTTTCACAAAGGGATAATCTCTAGCCTTAATTAAAGTCGCTAGAAATATATAAATATTCTCTACTGATTAGGGATTAGATAACTAACTAATTAAGTCTACAAGATTGCATATAAAGTTCAATTTAGGATTCTAAATATAATCTATCTAAGATTAGTCATAACTACAGTATGATCCACAATGAATGATACTAAAACAAAATTTTCTTAAAAATATTTAATAGCAAATAATTGATTGAAGAAGAAGTTTGATGGATTGTCAATGTTTGGACATTTATGTTATTATCAGCAAATGTTCAAAATGTCCTCCTAGTTGATCTCTACACAGCTCGGCTCATTTCTTCGTATGACGCACCATCTTGCAAATATCTTCCTCGCTCATGCTGACAGCAAAGTTTTCCACGACAGTCTTGAGTTCAGTTAGAGTGCGTGGTTCACATCTGATGACATGTTTCATAGTTTGCGACCAGAAAGAAAAGTCAAGAGGTGATAAGTCCGGAGATTAAGGAGGCCAATGGTGTTTCGTCCGGCGAGAAAATATCATTTCATCGAATTTTGAATGCAGAAATTCAAGGCATTCGGCAGTCACTTGGCAGCTGATGCCATCCTGCTGGAACCAATAATGACGTCTTGACGCCAAACAGAATTCAACTGAGTATTTTTAAGGACTTTCTCCAAGTACACATTTGAATTAACAGATCCCTCGAACCAAACAACAGGGAAAATCTTCCTGTCCACAATCCCCACCCATGCCATCACTTTTTCACCATGAGCTTTTTAGCATTCGATTACAGTGTGGAGATTAGTTGGTGCCCAGTGCCGATGTACCTGCTTGTTTGGTGACTGTTTCTGGACGAACTATTTTTCGTCTGACCATATGACCCTTTGAAACCACTCTTCTTCGAAGTTCAACCAAAAGGTGCATGCTGCCAACCTTGATTCCATATTGGCTTGACTCATACACTGAGTGAGGTGTGGCCTGTATGCTCTCCATTTAATATTTTTCCTCAAAAATCCTCCAAATTGCACCATAGCTCAAATAAAGAACTATTGCTGCTTCTCTTATATGGCACTTTGGATTTTGTTCGAAAAAAAATTTCACATCCTGTATGCTCTCCTGCATTGGTTCACGAGATCTGCCTATAGGAACTTGCGGTCGGAGGGCATTCTCTTCTCCAAATCACTGCAAGATTCTTCTGAAAGCCAGAATGTTGGGCACTTTACGTGGATTCTTTGGATGAAAATATCTTCTGAATGCCCTTTGGACCTCCTTGATGCTCCTGAAATCTTCAAACTTAGCGATGATAAACGAGGCTTGTTGACCATCGAAGGGAGAATTTTTTCTGAAGTGGCGACTTGGGCTGCGCAGTGCGCACTGGGTCCATTTTCGAGGGCCCAATCGTAGGCGATACAATGATGAATATCGAAAATCGTCTATTTTTATACAAATGTCCCAGTATCTGGGTAGAATGTATACGATTATTTGATTAATATTCGAAGCCCCGAAGAGAGCCTACACGTGGTGGCGGTGTGGCCCAGAATTTGGGTCCGAAAGACTCTTCAACCCCCCGTCCTCACTTTGTGAGGACGCGACCCGAGTGTCGCCCCGGGTTTTGCCCACCCTACACACACACAGCCCCAGAGCATCTTCTCCCCAAGGGGGGAGTGTGAGCCGGCATACTACCCCCCTTTAACTCTCCTACTCTTACTCTCCGGTGACATTGAAACCAATCCTGGCCCTTACTCGTGTCCAACGTGCAGTCTTCCCTGGACCCGCCGAACAGGCGGAATTCAGTGTGAAGCCTGTAGCAGCTGGACACACTATAATAAACGCTGCTCTGGGGTCCACCAACATAGACATATCCCACAGGGTTGGCGGTGTAAAAACTGTCACCCTTCACACAACATTACTCCAACAACGCCACTCCTCTCTCTCTTACTATCGCTACCGCCTCTCTTCCATCTACATCTCCTCTATAACTCATCCTATTCTTCCACCTGTACCTATAACTGCTCTCTCTACACCACCACATACAGAGCTATTTCCTCCTTCCCACCTAACTCCCTCCTAGGAGTTAGGCCCCCTCCTATTGACTCCAGTGAGGTTCAGCTCTAGCGTCGTGACAGGGTAACCCTGTCACGTCTCCGATGTGGACATCACCCTTCTTACAAACACAGAATTGGGAGGGAGGACTCGGATCTGTGCGAGTACTGCTCCACGGATTCGGGGACAATCTCCCACATTCTCACACAATGTCCAACACTACAGCAACATCGGACCACACACAACACGCACTCACTGGAACACCTATGGACCCGCCCTCAGGAAGTTATAGCCTTCCTGAGGGATATCGGGTTCACTTAGGCCCAAACCCCCCACACGTGTTTCGGGTGGCTTCTCCCGAGGCGCGTTCACTTGGTCGCCCCCTGCTCCCTGAGGGTCGGGAGGGGCTAAACAACAACGACTCTAAGTTGTAGGTATACGTTAACGTTGATTGGATTGGCTAGAATTTATGTCAGAGGTCTGACGTCAGGGCAAACATGCTCTGTATCATCATCACTAATTAATATTGTATGAAGCGTTTTCTTAAAATTGAAAACGAAACATGTTCAGTAACTGAACAAATTATGACTGACTTATTTAATGATGATATATGTAGTAATAATTACGATTCTATTTAAATATTATAAGTAAGAATTTAAAAAGTTCCAAAACCGTATGGGTATAAAATATATAAAATAATAATATAATTATAATATTATAGATCATAATTCATAAGTTCACGTACGTATGTTTGCAAATGTAAACAAAAGAATGTCGGGACATGTCCAAATTGGGTGTAGGTCATAAGCCCCCCCCCCCCTCCCGGTCACGAGCCCCTCTGTTTTTAAATCCTTATTTACCTATATTATTTAATCCTTATTGACAATTTTGTAGTTCATTACTGATTAGACATAAAATATATGTATATCGGGATGCGTGCCGCCTCCCGAACCCCCCTGCCAGGTCATTCATTAAGCAGTCATGAAGTGTGCAGTACAACAAACTAGCGGATACAACAGACTACATTAGCAACTCTCAGTTATTTCTATCTAAGTAGTTCTTCATTTGTTTAACTAGGTAAATAAGGATTAAAAAAACAGGGAGGGGGGGCTCGTGACCGGGGGGGGGGGGCTTATGACCTAGGGGGGGCTCATGACCGTACCGTCCAAATTGAATCCAAACAGACATTTATCGAACTTTTACTAAAAAGGTTAGATAGACTAAGTTGAATCCAACTATCCATAGTTCATACAAGAATAGTGTTCAATGAAATTTAATTAATCGTGTTTTTTAAATCATAGTAATTAAAAGTTAAAACTTACTTCAAATTTAAAAACAAACTTGTTGAAGCCACGAATATACCAATTCATTACATGTTGGGTGGGCTCTAGTACTATTCCACTCATACGTCATCGATGCTTCCAACCAATAGCAGAGCGCGCTCAGTCTTAAGATCATTGAATAGAAGTATTCGTAAGGCTTGCCGAATCTGATACTTATGAATCAGATTTGGTACTTTATTAGTTTGCATGTCAAAAACTGAATGAATATTTTTACTGTAGTGTTTACGAACAATGAAGTCAACAATGGGTAAAATTTGGTAAATTATTAAACATATATCCCTTTAGGTGACATTCATGACTCAATGAGTGTAACTTTTAACAAGTACATCGCATTACGTTTCATTTCATGGGAGAATAAAAAAATATGGTACTTTTAAGTCTCATCTGGTACTTTACAGTTGTACAAAGATACTTTTGCGGTACCTAGCTCGCTGCATAGACTTAGTTGTTTCCTTACATTGACGCGAGTATGGTTGTTGCTTCAATATTTTGTAAAATGTCCAGTGTTGTGTGGAAATTGTTTAAAAAGATGAAGATATAAGTAAGGCCATTTGCAATCTCTGTGGTGTCAGTGTTTCACGTGGTGGCAAAACTGTGAAGACTTTCAATACAAGCAATCTAAAAAATCATCTCGTTAAGATGCACAATGAAGCTTATCAAGAAGAAATCAAGAAAGAGTCACAAGAGAAGGAAGAAAGGCAGCGGACAGAACAAAAACGAGCGGCTGACATGAGCTCATTTATAAATGTTTCAAAAAGAACTAAAACTGACGGATCAACTGACAAAACTTCGACAGCTTCTACATCCACTTCAAATCGACTTACCATTACAGAAACTTTTTTTCTAAAAACACTGAGATATAAAGCCCCGTTTACATTGACACTCACATTGGAAGCTCACATCCACGGGCAAGTGCACGCTCAAAAAGAGTCTTGGCTGTTCACATTTGAAAAGCGTTTGGCGGGCAAATTGAGACGGTGCGAGAGTTCTTAGTTGGTATTCAGATTCGATGGCGAGAAGTGCTGTTACACTTCTTGTTACCAAAATATTGAATTTTGAAATTTATATTTTTTCAATTTTTTTTTTTCACTAAAAATTTCAATAATTCGAAAACCAATTCGAAAAATCAAAAAAACGCTTCCACAGTTTGTAGAGAATCTTGTGGAGAATCGAATGCAAAATACCATAATGTCATAGCTACTAAATTGTAGTATCCATTTATTAATTTACACACTGTTCGAAATTTGTTCGAAATTCGAATAACTCGTTTTTATGGGTCGAATCACAAAAATGTCAGGACACAAAAAAATCTTAGAATTCATTTTATATATGTGAACAAAGTTTCACAACCGAAGCTTCAATAATAAAAAACTTTTCAAATTCTGGGAACGGTGCCCTTAACAAGGGAATGAAAATATGAAAGTGAATGGATATTCCCTCGATATCAAAGGGAACAAGAGGGAATTAAAATATAAATATTCCTGGAATCTTCCCTGGATATCAAGGGAATATCAAAACAGTATCCCCTCGTTAACAAAGGAATGAAAATATGAAAGTGAATGGATATTCCTTCGATATCAAGGGGAACAAGAGGGAATTAAAATTTAAGTATTCCTGGAATATTCTCTGAATATCAAGGGAAGGGGAAATGAATCCTGAAATTACTATTCCTTCGTTAACAAGGAAATGAAAAAGGGTTAAATAGGGGATATCCCCTCAATATCAGGGGAAGGTGTAAAAATATCGAAGTTACTATTCCCTCAATATCAAAGGAATATATACGAGATACAGAAGAGATATTCCCTCAATTTCCAGGGATACAAGAGGAAATTTCAATATGAATATTCTTTGGGTATCAAGGGAATGAAAATAGGATGGATAAGGGATATTTCCTCAATATCTAGGAGAACCATAGGGAGTTATGTTCCCTTGGATATCAGTGTAAAGGGAATTGAGAAGGGATGTTCCTGCAATATGAAGAGAAGGAAAAATAATACTAAAACTTTTATTACTTAGTTATCAAGGGAATAAAAATGATATAGAGGGGCCATTGTCTCATCATCCAGGTGAACGAAACAGAAACTAAATAAATTTAATAATACATGGATATCCAGGAAAGAGAAATTGAAATACCAAAATATTCCTTCATTGATAGGTCATAAAATTGAGGAACAGAAGGTAGCAACTTGCACATTTTCAAAGATACTATGCTTCCTAATATATATAAACGTACTGCTGGAAGATTGGTAAAGCAATGTGCACAGATAAGGTGTCATGGATCTTTCATTCAGGTACATCCATGAACTCCCATCAGCGAAGCAATGCATGCACATCACCCACATAATTCAGTCTCTGTAAGTACAATGATGTAGGGATCTTGTATATGCTACTTTGTTGTGGAGGAAGAGTACAATTCTTCTATAATCTATGATGAAGTCCACTACAATGAAAACTGATTTGTAGATACCTCGGTAAAGAAATAGGATGTAAAATAAACATATTTGGATTAGTTTTTATGCTTTTCTTATCATAATGAACTAATCTAAAAATATAGTAGCTATTCTGCTGCATAGTGATATTGAATTTTAGTGCTGTGAATGAATTTATATATCAAACCGTGAACTAATGTCAAAATACAACTAATACAACAATGAACATCACACACATTTAATAATTAGCAATATAAAGTTGAAATTACTATTTATTTCAATTATCAACTTTCAAATATAGCTAACTTCAGTATGGGTAATGCTGAATATTTATAGCTATACACAATAGCTTTTATATAAACAGTTTATATTAGTATTAATTTTTCAATATGAAAACATAGTCAGTACTTACATCAGTTACATTCTAAATGTCAATAGTTACAAGAAGTTTCCGCTATTTAGGTGATTTTCAATTTCGATTCTCCCAGCCTATAGTATTTCATCAATCTGAAATTTAGTATTAGTTATTAATCATTTTGTTTTAAATATTACAGGAGCATTTCCACCAAATCTTTGTCAACAGTCCACCAATGTCAAGTTAGACTGGAACACATACAGTATTCTGTTGACACATGAGGCCTTCTGACTCGTTTGATCGTTGACTTTTTTTTCCGTGGAGTCTCACCATATAATTAATAAATTAATATAAGTCATAGTTTAACCACGCCTGTCACCAGGGAAGAATTTGTACTTGAAGGATTTAACATTGTTGATTAACCAACTGAATGTTGGTCACCATCAGTAAAAGATAAATTTAAATCAATTGGCAGAGAAAAGCAATTTGAAGAAAATTTGGCTCAGTCAACCTATATCATCAGTCAGTCACATTACTCTAACTAGGACCGTCAGCAAATTATAGAGCACTTTTTATTATCATCATATCTTGTTCTTTTCTTATTTCTAGTGTAGGTTTATTTTTTCTTAATCATTTTTGTTCCACAAACGACAGAATCACTCCAGGGGCCTCTATCCAGGGGTGGGGGGAGGACACACGGGGTCCAGTCACCACCCCGGTGGAAATCCATTCACACACCTCTCTCACACCACCACCTCAACACACTCGCGCTCATGGATTCAATAGTTATCCTTATCCATGTAATCATCTCGTTGGTGGTTTCCAATCCATTCATTTTATAAATCTATTATAGAAATCTAAATTAATTTGTAGCAATAATTCTAGTGATAAGTTACGTAATTAATCATAGAAGTATATGTGTATAGAGCGCGCGCGCGTAGAGAGTATAGTCAATCATGTATTTCAGCAGCCAATATCACTTACACCCTCTATACACTATACAGCATCACTATACACTATAGAGTATCACTATACACTATAGAGTATCACTATACAGTATTACTATACACTATCGCTATACACTATACAGTATCACAATACACTATACTATATTACTATACACTGTCGCTATACACTATACAGTATCATTTTACCCTCTAAACACTATACAGTATCATTAGAACCCACTATACAATATCATTTTCACACTCTAAATATTATATTTGTTTGTATATAATGTTTTCGTTTACTATATAGTAATTAGGGAATATATTATAGCCTTAGTGTCAACAATTGAACTATAAAAAATAACTTATACTTTCTCTAAATGTTCATTTTGTTTATATAACGGGGGAGGCATGCGCCGGAGCCAGCACTCGTTGTTTTGCACAACGAGTGCAAACAATTATAATATATAAGTGAATGTTAATCAATATTGCTATACATAAAATGAAACCAAAATAAAATAGACTATTAAAAATATAAACCATACAAAGTGACTCACAAAGATGTCTTGGAATTACAAACACATCTAGTCTAACGTCAATTCCAATAAAGCTAACGAATAGTTATGTTATGCTTAATAAATTCATATTCCTAAACTCATATTTACATGACAAATTCGGATAATAATATAGGCCACATAAGAAAGATCTCGTATAGGAAAACACAAGACTTGCAAATGAACTTTTTAGCATTTGAGTTGTGAAATATAACCTTCCAAAAATAATTCACTCTAATGCGCATTTTTATAAGGAACCAAATAAAACAAACCACATAACTCTAGCTATTATAGTTTTAAAGTTATACACAGTTCAGTATTTATCGTTCATGTGACTGTGTCCGATAATATGTAATGACCCCGAAATATGCTTGCAAAATGTAAACAAATGATGCGACGCCAAATTGTCGCCGATCTGAGAAAAAAAAGAGTTGTATACACACGATTATTTATTACCTAATGTAGAGTCGGCCTTTTTTTTATTGTTTGATTTAGAAGTTAAAGTTGCGCTCTTTCCAATGGTGTCATTCTCGAGTCTGTACGTCAATTGGTTCGGCCCCCAGAAGGGTCAGAAGAATGATCCCAAAAAGTCGGGGGTGGGGAATGGGCCCATACTCGTCACCCGTTTGGGTTACTGCTATAATTTATTATTCAAGGGGAACATAATGCAAGAAACCGCTAGTTTAAAAAGTGCAAAAAAGGGACTATTTTTAGAGGTTTTTGGCCTCTCACTCGGTAACCCTTGCGGCTATAATTACATATATACATGAAAAGATGCTTCTCGGGATGAGAAATGTCATAGAGTTAACCGCAAGTCTCTACCTAGCATAACTCAACTGTTATGATGATTTTAGTGGTTTTTTCAACTAATGATTTTTTGGGCGGTCCCCGATCAATATCTCCTCACCCATTGGGGATACCATCTTTCAAAACATCAAGAAACCTAATATCGGACTCGAGAAACACAATGAAATAAACCAGAACTCTCTAGCTATCATAGTTTGTCTCCTATCCCGCGATTCGCAAAGGAGTCGTCAAGACTTTCACCATTGGGGCTACCACTTTGAAAAAGTTTTTTCGGATTGAAACCGAAACGAGATAAACAATGGAAGAAACCACAATTCTGTAGTTATGATAGTCTAATAGTTTTGCATGTTCTAAAAATGATTTTTTTATGAAATTTGGGTTTTGGGCGGTTCCCGATCAATATCTCCTCAACCATCGGGGCTTCCTCATGTTGCAAAATTAAAATAATTAGTTTAACTACCGAGAAACTAAATAAAAGAAACTGGAACTCTAGCTAGTGTAGTTTGACCAGTATCCTTTGCTTAGCAAAAGAAGCGTTGGGGACTTCACCCTCGGAGCTACCTGTCCAAAAAAAAATTCAAGTCGTGGTCTTAAGGACGAAAAAAACAATGAAACAAACCAGAACCCTCTAGCTGTCACAGTTCAAGAGTAATCCTCGTTGAAAGTTTGATTTTACGGATTTTCAGTGGATTTCGGCCCATACCTCGGAAACCCTTGGGGGCTACCACTTGAATTTTCATTCAAAAGTTGCGCAAAAGTTTTAGGAAAGTCACGAATCAACACACAAGTCTCTACCTATCATGGTTCAATAGTTTTGCTGTTTCTCACCAAAGTATAGGTTCTCGAGACCCTGTGAGGGTTGATGGGCCATTGACTTTTTTGGAAGCTAGTTGGGACAATGGATATCCAATTTTCCAAACCAGAAGCTTCTAGCTGTCTCCGTGTGGATTTTAGAATCGCAAATTTCAATTTCTTGCATACATGATTTTTCCATTAAGGAGGTGAATAGGAATATCAAAAGCCCACAGGTTAATACGACAGTCACGGTGCTTCGCCTCCTTTTAAAACCGTGACGCACACAGAAATAAAATAGGATAGCCATTTCATAAACAGATTTTGAACTTTAAGAAAGAATTTGACACAAACATTACTGACTGCAATTTTTGGTAACTAAAGTGTTATGTGTAATTTAAACAACCACGTAGCTACCAAACTGAATCAGGCTTTAAATATAGTTTTAATATTAAATATTTTGAGGAATAATAATAGCATTGTAGATATTATTTTGAGAATTAGCTACAAATGAGGTTGGTAAAAATCAATTGAAGTCAGAGAGAAATTTTCAAAATAGTGGTTATATATAGATGAATAAACAAAAACAAATAACATTGATAGTACCATTAGCTACTATTTTAAAACTGAACTTATCTATGTGTAATAATAAAAAATGGAAATAAAAAACTTTTTTATTGAAAATCATACAAATAATGTTGAATAGCAGCTAAATACATATCAAAGAAAAATCGTAAAAGCTATTCGTGAACCAAAAAAATTACATATGAACCTATACGACTTTACATTAAATAACAGGATATCAAGCTGAATGCATTATTAACAATAGCTACTATATTTAGAAAGTAAAAAAAAATCACAAAAAACATTAGATACTTAGTTACATATAGATAAAAAATATAATTAACGAAATTAAATAAATAAAACATAAAAACTCAACTTCTACACTTAGCTACATCATTACACAATAAATCACAGGATTTTCAGGTCACAGTTTATAAAAATGAGCTTTTAACCAATACCCTTCCTTTTGGGAAAATGGATACTAAGATACTATCCTTCCAATTATTTGAAATTTTTGATAGTCAATCTGAAATAAATTTGAAAAAAGGTCAAATTATGAAAATGAACAAAGAATAGAATAGAATATTGTGAGTGGTCATTCTTTCATTGATTGAATTTATCACCTTGTTTTGTTTGTATTGAGAGATATACATTATGAATGTAAAGCAACAACTTAAAAAGAAAAAAAATGAGGATAAAGATAATAATCATGACTTTAAACATATAGCTAATAAGTAATAATAGCCTAATATCTATCATATTCTGGTGATCACATTTACAACTGAACATATTAGTGTAGCGATGACCTTGACTTACCTGCTTCACTTTTCAGTATCTGGAATATTTTCACCAGAGGTACTTTGAGTCTTCGACCTTCAGATAATTTCTTTAGCTTTTTTTTTTGGATTCTGTCAGAAGCGTGAGCCAAGTTACTGGCCATTATTTTCATCAATTCGGAATTTGATGAACCCTTACATCCTTCATGGTTGTTGAAAGTCTCTGAAATGAATATCATGGATTGAAATCATAAATATTAGAATAATTATTAGCATATGGAAACAATGAAACGAATTTATTGAGGAGTAAAAGAAACATAATACACATTAAAAGAATTAAAAGTAGGTATTACGTGTATACTTATTCAAGCCCTTTTATAAATTCCTGCATATTGCAGGACCTTTTCGGGCAAGTTTGGATACTATTGGTAATATGAAAAATAAAGCTAGGATAATTAAATGTTAAATGGATAAAGAGTAAATGAATATTAAAATATAAGGCTATTAAAGATGCATGTTAAATGGAAAAAGAGTAAATGAATATTAAAAAATAAGGCTATTATAGATGCATGTTAAATGGATTTCTTTACCAAGGACCCATTTATACAAGCTCAAATCCTTGAATGGTTTCTTATCTCTCGTCCCATGCATGCTAAATTTGACAGAAAAATTTCGTGTCATTAATTTGTTCATGCAATTATTGACTATTCCTCTTGTGGAACTGCCACCATTAACTGAGAGGTGGGACACTAAATTTTTTCTTTCTTCCTCACTTTCTTTTAGTATGTCTTCCATCAAGGAGAGATTACCTTCGTCATCGAGAGGCAATGATTGGAGATTACTTTCAGTAATGAAAGATTGACTATTTTCATTCAAAGATACAGATTTAACTGTTTTCTTTAAAATCTTGATATCTTCCCTCAGATCTAAGATTTGCGTTGGAATCTGGTCATACTAAATTCTATTTTTGAATTCATTTCTGCAATTCCCTTCTGAACGATCCTTTCAATTCTTCCTTCATGACTGTCAGCATCTTCAGCATTTCTTGCTTGCTCTTTATTGATTGAAACTAAAAATGAAAAATATTCATATTAAACAAACAAAATTAACAAATGAATGAATCACAACAATAAATGTTCAACAAAACAAATATCAAAGTACATTAATTGAGGAACTGGAGAGAAAATGTCAAATTCTTTCTGGTAATTAATTCCATTTACTAGATATGCACATTTCAATTCAGATTATTCTATGCACAAGGGAAATAACTCAAATTTTGCAGTTTAAAAATTATTTATAATCTAATTTTTTTCATAAAACTTTTTTTCATTTGGATTTCAGATGCTTCAGTCCTACAGTAATGCAAAACTAGTAAGAAATTCAGTTTTCAACATCAGCATTTTCCATTTACTATTTCTGATCATATTTTTGATGTTAAACAAAAATTAAATACAAGAGACTGGAAGAAGTAATGAAAAAGGAAGGAGGCTCCATATTAGCTACTCCATAAATGCAGTCAAGGAATTAGTAAATGAAGCCTACAAGTCTACCTCTTAAAAAAAATCTGGGAACAAAAACTTTTAAGAGAATAATGATAGTGCTATATTCTAAAGCTGCAAGTGATGTTAACAAATTAAAACTAAAAAATGTATAGAGATACTAAAAGGTACACAAAATATGATCTTTCCGATCTTAGCAAAAAAAAACTATTTTAATTAAGTAACATTTTGAACTCACCAATAGCCCTCTTCTTAGGTGGAGCTAAATCAGTATCTGTTGACAAGATTCTTTTTTTGGAGGTTAAGATTGGTATCTCATCACTTTAACTACTGTCACAGTTCGTAGTTACATTGAGAGCTTCAGCTCGTCTCTCTTTCATCAGATCATAAGTCTCTGCGGTAGATTTAACAATACATTTAAAAAGTTGCCAGTCACGTGATGGCTCCCTGGCCTTACGTACCATTTTGCTTATATCTGAACAATTCTTAGGCCAAAAGCAAAAAGTATCTTCACCAATGACTTTCAACCAAGATGAAGGTACCCCTTCACAGTCGCCATCTTCATTTAAGCATATAACTATTGAATACATGGAAATATTTTGATTGATCTGAAAGAGTTTAATTAAATCTGCTATATATTTTAATTAGCTGTAGCTATAACAAATAATTCTTTATTCTAGTAGAATGATAAATATGTTGTTGATATCATTATTCACAAATATATGAATTTGCTCAGAGCTACTTGCTATATCACAGACATGAAAAATATAAAATTAAGGAACTGGAAGAAAGACAAAGGAGAACTAGTCTCATAATAAGGCCAGACTAACATGTGTGCTACTCTTTTAGGCCTATCATATCCACTCTCAGTCACAGACTTGTACCGGGGGCTATAAATCTTAGTTTTCTAATGGATACAAAGGGAGACTGATGGTGGTCGTAGATAAAGGCAGGTTTTAACTCTATGTAGGTCTCCTCTTCTTCCATCTGCAACAATGCTCATAAATGCAGAATAACTGCTATGTGAATGCAGTCACTTATCAAAGATTGTGATAATAATAGGACAAGCACTGATGGCTGCACTCACAGATGGAAGAGAAAAAGGAAATAACAGTAAATAAATCCTATGAATCTCAATTTCAAATAATTTTAAGCTTTAAAAGTTGAAGATCATAACTCTAGTACTATGCTCTCAAAAATGCAAATAGAGTTATGTTAATAGAGATAAAGTATTTGAAATTAACGATTGATAATGTAAAATTCAAATTACAGTATTTTGGAACCAAATTAAGTGACGCTACAACTGTTTTCCTCTTGTAGCCATAGATAGCTGTAGGATTAGGATAGAACCACTGAGATTATGCGATTGAAATAATAGTTTCCAATTTATATTGAATTTGACTAATCTAGATTGTATTAAATGGTAAATCTTATCGACTCGTCAGTGTGATTCACCTACCTTCATACAAAAATATTACAGCAAAGTCTGGATATTAAACTAACAATTCTTATGTCACCAAGTTTCCTTGATGGATATACAAATCATAGCATATTAGCCAAATAATTGGAGACATTTTGTTGGATTTTGTCCTCAGCATTTGTTAGTCTGTGAAATTTGGTATAGCATAATTAAACAGCCTGGCAGATCAAAGAATAAATTAAACATAAAAACGTATTACAGAAGTTCAGGATCCAAAAGTCATCAGTTAAGTGAAAAATTAGAGACAGGTCGCCACAGTTTAGACCTTTTAAGAGAGAAATTAGGGTCTCTCGTCAAGATTTTCTACTTTAAAAGTTAAAATATTTTAAACAGTATTTTGAGAATAATATTGAATGTAAAAAGAAATTTTAATAGTAGGTTTTATTTATCCAATAATGATTTATATAGGAATTTATATTTATTGAAATTTGACGATGTTTATGATTATTTTTTATTGAAATTTTTTCGTAATGCTCTATATTTTAACTCGGACATTTTTAATACCTATTTTAGAGACCATATACCTACTCACTCCTACCAAACCAGATCAACTCATTTTAATGTCCCTAATTTTAGAACTGAAGTAGAAAGAAATTTTATCGTTTATAGGGCTATTGATCTTTTTAACAATATTCCTGAAAATATTAAACATCCAATGTCTGATTTTAAATTCAAAAAGATTTTTAAAGAATACTGTATTAATAAATATATTGAATGATTTTAGACTATACCACTGCATCGTCATTTTAATTTTTCGTTTAGTTTAGTATTTTGTATCATGTTTTAGTTTAGGATTTTGTATATATTTTAAATTTCCATAAGTTTGTGAAACTTTTTTCGGATGTAATAAAATAAAAATAAAATAAAATAAAATAAAACTGTTATTTTACATGCCTCCAAGAAAATACTTATTATATCCTTTATAAAGACAAAATAGTCATTTATAAAGTATAACCTTAATTCCACTCTTCAAATGTTGACAAAACTAATAAAAACTAGAAATTTATCTAAGTAATAAGTATGCACAATGCTAGACTCAGGTCATATAACTCAATAGAATTTGCTAACTCTCAAAAGAATTTACATTTTCCAGTGTGGTCATATCCCAGATTGTATTTCATGGTAATTCCCACAGACACGTTGGTGGAATTTTTACACCCTTGTGAACCACACTGGAATCTTTGGCAGCTTGCATCCGCACGGCACTTTTTACCAAACGGCACATTGGAAGTGGGATGCACGGTGCACGCCTTCCCCCCGTCAGTGATGCAGGGGTTGGGGCATATATACGGTTCAGAAATCAGAACCACAACATACTATACGTTAATTTAAATATTTCGATTCTCTAGGGCATTGGGCATTGGATGTGGTCACTTCAAACTATACGTAAATTTATAGGTACATCAATTTTTATTCATTATTCAAACTTTGTGTGAATAATGAATAGATTACAAGAAGAATATAATTATTAGTTGGCCTATACAGTTTTTTCTTATAGACCGAAGATGTGAATCTGACTGATAATTTAAAACTTACCCTAAACTAATTTTTCTTAATTTGTTGTACTGGTAGTAGAGATGGGATGATACAACAAGTTCTTCATACTTAGTAGGTTTGGTTTATTTTTTAAATAATGATGATATGAAAGTCAAGAAGAACCATTTTTGAGATGCAATCTATATAAAAAGAAAGCAAATTCTAGTAGCAATCGAAAACTATATCACTTTTTCCATTTTATGCACTATATAATATTTTATGTAACTTTTTATTGCGTGTCCTCAGCAAAATCTAATTCTCAGATAACTCGCTCATTTTAAGATCGATTTTTATGATAATATAGTGATAGATATATATTTTAATGCTCTTTCGATGTACTAGAATAACACAGCAATCATCATAAATTTAACAGCAACACCTCAAATCCGAGAGAAAAAGTATATTAAAGTTATTATTCTCTTACTACCTCTTCAATGCAAAGAGAAAGTGAAATTTCTGATATTTCGAAAATGTTTGATTACTAATCCTAGTGTGATTGAAACCGTTTGGCATTTTAACTGGGGGTTACTGATACCCAAGTGGTTACACAGGTTTTTTTTCAGCCGTCTATTCATCATAGTATTTATTCTAAAATTAAAAATGCATAAAAAGTGAATTATCAAATTTAAGGTTTTAACGTCATCGAAATTACAAAGTAGATTATTCAATTCCATGTTTGAAAAAATTCAAATATTATGTTATCATTAAACTCATAGAAGAATTCTCTATCAATTTCATATAATTATTTGATAGATACGACTCAAATGTAATGAATATCAAAAACGGGTTTGAACGTCATATCCACAACACGAATAATTAATTATTAGTATATGAATATGAAAGATACTATTACTATTCAGCGTATTAGCGAAACAATTTACTAGAATTATTAGTAAACAAATATTATAGAGTGCTAAAATTATATTTCAGATTCTTTTCAATTAGCTCTTCATTTGTTTTTTATCCTGTAGATTTGCGCGCAAGTTATTTTCATACCATGTGATTATCCATTAGCTGATTGTTAGAAACATTATGCAGCACATTAATTATTTAGCAAATTAAAATTGAAGTTATTTGGACGATGAGATAACTTGGTTTAAAATGACCCCTTAACAAATATATATGCTCAATTTGTCTAAGTTTCTACTCTTCCAATATTTCGGACATTTCATTCATCCGCTGAATAGTTTAAGTAAATGATGTCACATTGCCGCCAAAATTTATTTCTTATTGTCGTGATTCGTACGTAAATTTAGCTGCTCTAACTAGTTACTCCTTTGTTAAGGTAGGCTACCTACAAAAACTTTTGAAATAGTTTTGTACCTTAATAATAGTTATTATTACTACTAATGGACTAAAAATGTGAGTATTCCTTACTACCTAAGCCTACCTATTTACTATTCTCATCATCTGTGATAAGGTTCCTAACTAGTTAGCCTAATTGGTTAGGGTACCTAGTAACTAGTTAGGTACCTACCTAACTTAGAGTCTTAAACTAAGACCTAAGTTAGGTAATCAAACACGGATTCACTATAAGTAGAATTACATTGCCTAAGACTTAGACCTTAGTGTAAGTACATACCTAGCTAGTTATTTATTACTTCTTAACTATTCTGCAGAAATTATGAGAAATGGAGAAACTTGGTGTTCTCAAATTTTTTTTCCAAGCTGCAGAGCGTACAGCTGTGCTTGCTCAAGAGTCCAATACAGTGTCACAGTGGCTCTTGCCAGTTTGCAGAGTTGGGTAGTTAAGCTAAGCAGCAAGCTGGATAGTTGTCAGTGATCCACTCTGCAGAATATGGAACATTTTTCCAAGACTCTCTGAGACAAATCTGAACCCAAATTTAGAAATTTGAGATCTTGGAGGGAGATCTTGATTTAATTCCTATGTTACCATTAATTTAGCTGAGGGTGATTCTGAATTAATTCCTATGTTACCATTAATTTAGCTGAGGGAGATTCTGAATCTGCTGCTGAGAGCCTGAGAGTAACTCTATCTCCATTTGAAATCTCTGAGAGTCAGGAGACACATTATGCAGAGTGGGTCAGTGTCACTGGTCACCCAGTCAGAAGTCTGCTGCCTGCATTCCATGGCTATTTTGCCAGAAGCGTAATAGTTTAGTCAACTCCGACTCGGGTCATCAACAGAAACACTGGTGTTCATTTTCTCTCTTAACTGTGATAGTTTAGTCGGACCCGAGTTAGGTTGTCCGGGCGGCGGGCCCGTTGTTTTAAAGTAGGGCCAAAGTTGCCAATATATTAGCGACTTTGGTGAGCCAAAATTCAAATAAAATATCTTACTAAGATACTGGAGGACTTGTGAGGTTGTGAGGAATGAAATACACTGTAAAACATGTAAATAACTAGTAAATTACTCATAAAATAGTCTAAAAGGATGCACATCGCAGCGCATGCATCAGGCATGAAGTATAATGAATGATATTTACAGGCCATATCTAAAACACAGAAATCGATTTGAAGCGGCGTGAACGTGCACGCTCACGCCACTATCTAAAACGCGGAAAAAATGGAATTTATGGAATTTGCGTGATTGCTCACGCAGCACGCCACTGACTAAATATGATTTATTCTCTATTTCTCAAACTGACATTGATGAATGATATGAGTAATTTGCTAGCTAGCTACTTCTTTTTAATTGGTAAAACGTAAGGATGTTTTGGCAGCAAATCAATTTTCAGATTTCCTTTTTATCTTTGCTGTAACCAGGGAAATGAGATCCTCCAAACCAAAATTGTTTATTTTCCTGTTCAATGCAATGTTCTGTGATATTTCTTTCATTTTGGATCATTACTAATTAATGTGTGACTTTCAAATAACAGGAAGCAACTAAGCAGCAAGTGTGCTAATCGATCTCATAGGTTCAATATCATACAAAAAGGACTTGCTGTGCGTACCCCAATTCCAAAATACATAGTGAAGTCATTTGAAAAATATGGTACTCCAGTCCAGGTTCGTACTAATATAAGTTGAACTTTTAAATCATTAGGTACAATAAAACTATATAGCTAACTACTCCTTGTATTGCAGAAGCACCATTCAGATCTAAAACAATTCACTGTTTATTATGGATTTGTATAATACTTCATACTTCAAACAATACTTCTCTCTGTTACAGATGATACCCAACGAGATTGTACAAGCCATGTTAATTGGTAGTGCTGGAGTCACTTCCTCTCCACTTGAGGTTAGTTATCAAAGTTTCTCTAGTCTATTACTGTAGATGTCTTTCATTTTATAATGCAATCTCTTGTTTAAGTAGCTAGCTATATCAATACTTCTTTTTGTTACAGATGATGAAGGATGTTAACAGCATCCAAGGGAATGAGTTTGAAGAAGTTTTTGGAGTCGCTTCCTCTTCACTTGAGGTTAGTTATCAAAGGAATATACTGAAAAAGGATAGTAAAATAAAGAACACAATAAAAAGGTTGGGTGGAAGGATAGAAGGTAATCAAGTGCTGATATTATGGGTGAGGTTTGTTGAAGGAGAGACTGTTTGTGGTATGTGTGAGGAGGGGAAGAAAAGAAGTCTGAAGGACTTGAGGTTAAGATATGAGGTGAGGAGTGTGGTGCGGGTCATGTGTTTTGGATATAAAGAGAGGTGTGGGCAGTTGAAGTGAAATCGCAGAATAGTTTAGTTTAGCTGAGGAGTTCTGATTTTGAAGAGGGAAACATCTATAGTGAAGGTTCTGAGTGGTGATGAGAATCCGATAACCAAAAGGATACTGTACTAATTTACTGACTGCCACTTGTTAAGTGCCACTTAGGTATGAACAAGCTCTATCGTGATAGAGAACGTTATTAAACCTTGAATATACTTAACTATATAATAATTTAGGTAGCTAAATATCTTTTTTTTTCAAACGTAGATATTAACTAATCTTAGCTATATGAAGTTATATCTGAAAATATCAAATTTCTTTAATTGTAAACATCGAATCAAAATTAATAACTGGGAATTGACAATTGAATACCTATAATAAATTTTAGTGAAGATTGTCTTTTGAAATTCAATTCAGATTTTCCAAATCAAAAGTTTATTTATTCTGATTAATTCAATATTTTTTCTTGCAGGTTGATGAGCAGAAGATTGATAAAACTAATATCTACATTCCCAAACGCATCATACAACTGGAAGACGGTTCATTTGATATTGATCTGAGTGAAATCATGGTAAATACTCTATTAGTTGATTTTAAATTGGTAATTTATGGCTGAGAACAGTTTTGTTAATGGTACTGAAACACTTAAACCCTTAAGGCCCATTTACACGAGCAATCACAACAGAGGTGGTGAATAGAGGGCACCACCTCCAATCTTAATATTAAGTGCCACTTTCGTCCTTATGCATAGAGCTATAGACTATAGAGTTGAGTTTTCCAAACTATGGTCATATGCTCCCAGTGAAGGCATACTGTTCAGTATACCATTGCAATAATAATAATAATAGTAATTAATTAATAACTTTTTATAAATATTTTTAGGGTCATATCAATAAAAGTTTGGAAAACACTGCTATAGAGCAATCATGATGGCCATACACTAAGCGATCTAACGCTGTTTAATCGCTTCGTGTATGGCCATCATGATTGATCTACGAGCTAGAAGAGCGAAATTAGCTCGTAATATTGAGGAAAATTACATGAACAATCGTGATGGCCAACCATTATTGCTTCAATCAAAGTTGCTTTATAGTCTATGGCTCTATGCATATGGACTATAAGGGCGAAAGTAGCACGTAACCTTATGATTGAAGGTGGTGCCCTCCAATCACCACCCCTGTTGTGATTGCTCGTGTAAACGGACCTTTAGAAACGATGAGCTCTTTACTCAATTGTCCACTCTTGAATGCTATAGTTAAATAACTTAAATTCTAATGGAATGAGATAACTATAAGTCTATAACCATTCTCATAGTCAATATATAGCTAGCTACTGTATCATCCAATTATTTAGGAATCTCCATAGCTAGTGTGAAAGGTTATGTCAGTCTTCAGGAGAAGATAAGACTGAATTTGCGGAGGCTTCCGAAATATAGAATATTTCCGACTAACCTTTCGCACTATGGAAAATAAAAGGAATCCTCTTGTTTCTCAAATGAATAATCTCCATCACTCTGATGCAACTAGAGAATAGTAGCTATCCATACAACAATGTAGTTACATTTGAGGAATCAGACCTCGGTCTACGAAATGACGACAGGGCGTTGGAAATTTCCGATAATGAAGAGGCTGGGAAAAACTATAACTAAACAGCGCTAGCTAGATGGTCAATTTATACCACTGTTCTAACAAGAAATGATTGGGACACAACAGATGCCATTTTTGCTCCTCAAAAATTGTCTGTCCGGCCTCAATCGTTCCTTAATAACCACTAGATGCGAAATGCCAATATTCGTTTTGAACTACCCTAAACTTCGTCAGTAAAATTTCCAAACACTGTTATGTTATTTTGTTGCCATATCAATGGTTACTGAAATGATAACACATTGTATTATGTATAATGGGTACCATCCATTAAAATGAGTGGATTCTGTAATAATGAAGCATGGAAATCCTTTAGAGTGTAGACGGCCATTGTTTTCCCCTTTCCCTACTTGGTCCCTTATGGAGATGCACTTACTAGCTACCTACCTTATATAAATATGCATAGAGAAAATGGTTTTATGAAATTTTAGTTACTATTTCGTGTTTATTTTGTTTCAGAAACAAGCTAAACAGGGAAGAGAGGAGGAAAATCATGCTTCTTCAATAGAGGAGACCATCAGTTCACCAGTGGAGAAGAAAACTCACAAAAATAGAAGACGTAAGATGAAATGCCCGGAGTGCAATAAGTGGAGGGTTGAGCTTACTGTGCACATGTCAGTAATTCACAATTGGCCAAAAGAAAAAGCTGCTAAAGTAGCACTAATCTCAAATCAAAGAAAGCACAAAAGTAAGCTTCCACACCTGAATGCACGACGAAGGATAAATTGCCCAAAAAAGGGATGCTTCTCGGTTGTTCTCTCTCTAAGAGATCACTTCAGAAATAAACACCGTGATATGCTACCCAAGAAAAGTGTGACCAAATTTTATGGACAAAATGAAATCACTTCCACTAACGATGCTGTTCAAAATACCATCGAACTCGATGAGCAAGATGAGGTTATTCCCCAATCTGACCCCAAGAAGATAAAATTACTGAAATAGTTTTGGATTGTGTAGAAAATACAAAGTTACTACAGTTAAAAGAAAATGATAATGTATATCTCCTTCTTGAAGAGATGAACCAAATGATAAAAGATTTTGAATTGTGGCAATGTGGCCCTCAGGGAGGTGGGAACATGGCAGTCACAGCTTGTCAGAACTCCCAAATGATCAAACGCCTCTTTATAGAGATGGAAGCAGGTGAACTGATGGAAATAATGGATGACAATAAGCTTTGGAGACTGTTCCTGAAAAAAAAATGCTCAAAGTTGGAGCGGACAAACCACAAGAAGCTACATAGTCGCCATGAAGTAATTCATGTCATTCATAATCAGAGATGGTCGACGTCAAATATATACTTCAGAGAAGGAAAGAAATTGGGCAGTTACAACTCTCGCAGACCTGCCCAATTGGAGTAAAAGCTATAAGAACCAAATAGGTCTAGAGAGCATGAAAAGAAAATTTAGAAATTTGGACTCCCTGCTAGATTCAGACAAAATAAACCAATATAGAGCAAGTGAGGAACATAGGTCAGCCATCAAGCTCTTTGGCGAATGTGATAGTTCTGAATTTGTGTTGACAGCGAGGAGATTTACTCTCATGAGAAATTACCTCATATTTAACTTGAATTTAAGGAATGCCAATAGGGCGGGGGTTTTGGCAGAAATGAGCATATATGACTTTAACAAGAGGGTAAAGTTCCATAACAGAGTATATCATCACTATTATGGAACATAAAACGCTGGCTACTGCAGGGCCAGCGAAGATTGCCCTAAACGGGACTCTGAACACCCAAATGGTGCTCTTCGATCTATACATCAGAAATAAAATTGTACTCCAAGATTGCCAGGCTTTTTTCTCTACATACAAAGGAAATCCACTTTCATCCTCCTCAGCTATCGCTCAGTCTTTGAGCCGTCATGCAGTAGAGGCTGGCATTGGCCACATGACGTCAATTGATTGTAGGAGGTCAGCTGCAACCATTACCAGAGCAGTTGATCCTCAGATGGCGGGGTGATGGCAACCCATATGAACCACTCTGAAGAAACTGCGTCAAAAATTTATAACATTGCTGACAAGGACCTCAGAGCTACAAAGCGGCGCAATTCCTCGAAAATGTCTATTGTGGAAACTTGAAACAAGAAATCACTTTGGTTAAGGAAAGTGTAGAGACAAAGGGGAAATCCAAAGATTCTGATGAAGAAAAAAAGCAACGTCTGTTCAACTTCATGCAGCTACTGACTATGCTGGTGAGGAGGCAAATTGTTCTGATGGAGAGTCTCACACACAAGCAAACGTAGCAACTTCCTCTAACCAACTTGTCGATGGGCGTTCGGGATCGTCTACAAAAAGTCCAATTGATGTGTACTCTACATCACGCACATGTGAGTTCATCTTTGCACATGAATTGAATTGATTAAAAATGTTTTCAAAAATAATGATTATATCCTATGCTATATCCTTCCAACCACATTAATTTCAATTTTCTCCAATTCGCCTTGTTTTAGCTATATGTAATGATACTAAACAATCATTACTATTCAATTCAATGTCATATGTAGGACGCGAAGTGCAGATTGTCGAGACTAATTTAACTAGAACTTAATAAGTTACCGTCGACATCCCTCTTAAGGAACATAATTTAGAAATACTACCATTGTTTATCAATGAACGAACCAAATCAGACCTTGAATTTTAATTTTATCAACAATAGTTTATAAGAATATACTGTTTATAAAAACGAAAATCATGGATTCTTATATCCGAAATAGAAAGAATAATTTTTTTGATAGGAAAATTATTTTCTCCAACTGATTAACAAATTTTCCATTTCCAGACAAAGATCTCACCAGAGAACTGATTGAATCCTCCATCGTGTCTACGTCATCAGGAAGAACATTTTTAGAAGACGACAGGGAATCACTCAAAGAGCTCTTCGTCCCATTTTTCAAGGACAATAGATACCTCACTGGCCAGAAAGTTGATGTTGTCGTGAAGAGTGAACTGCCAGAAATTTTCAAACGTTATGGGTCGGTTAAAAAAAGAAATAAATATAGAGAATTTAAAGCGCGCTTCTTGAAATTAGGTAACATTTAGTTATTGCGAACTATCCTACCATGCTCATTCCAAAATTTGAGTTGCTATTTCAGATCTCTACTTAAAAGTCCATTTTTTTCTTTCTTTTGTTGTCTTTAATAACGGATTTGTAGCGGCTAGAAATGTTAAACTACATTATGAATAAAGTGTAAGTTTCGAATTATCGACCAGTTTCACATTTTCGTTCATTAATTTAAAATATAATTATTCTCTTTTTAAATTTAAATATGAACATTTTTCTGTTTTTGGTATCCATGATACATACCTGCAGGTATCACGGATACAAAATAAATAAATGGTTTTAATTTTAATTTAACAGAAATATTTTATTTCAAATTAATGGACGAAAATATGGAACGGGTCGATAATTCGGAACTTACCCTATTTTTTTTTATTACCATAGACAGCTTTATTTTATATTTACAGACAGTTTTATTTATTATAATTTTATAAATATTTTTATTCTTTTTTCGTTATATTTTATTTTATTATGAATTTCTTCTCTCTTAGTTAGGGTAACGATCCAAATGGTTACATAATGGGAAATTTTGTAGTAGTTTTCGCCTCTCCGGAAGTGAATATATCTTCCTTTATTTTCTTTTGGCTGGTGTGGTTAGCCACTATAATTAATTTTCATTCAAGTAGCTTCTTAACATATATACATTTTATTTAAAACGTTTTTGCTTTATATTATTTCTCACAAGTTCCTCAGTTTTTTAAGGGGCCTTAATATTATATATATATCGTTTTCTTGATTATTTTTTACGTTGCAACTAATTAGATACAATTTGGGTATTATGATCAATTATTTTAATTTACTATTTTCATTCTAATAAAAATGATAATAATTATGGTCGTATTGGAAAATTACAACATCTATCTGAATTAGTTGTAATAAACCTTTACATTGTAATAAACTTTGTTCTGGCAATATTCTATGTGAAGTTTCTTATGTGTTTTCGTTCGTCTATTTTTGTCTGACATGTTTATCATGTGTTTTGAATACATAGTTTGGAATTGAACAGATGATTTTGCTTTTTATTTGTTCCTATGTTATCACTATGATTTTATCATAGTAGTATAGATCTAATAATGTCAATAAACCAGATAAGCCAGTAATACTAAAATAAATTCTTGTTTATAATGGGCGACTTATATATTTAAAGGTTATCAACTTATCAGAGTTAAAATCACCCAAAAGAATACTCAATTATTAAACAAATTTGTGTACCAAACTTAAAAGAAGTTATGTCTGCGTTTCAAGTATACGTACATTATATTTACAATGCATATCCTCAACAATTATATAAAAGAATGAACTTTATATGAACAAATGAGTAATATAATATATCTCCTTCACCCATTTTAAAGTGTTACTTTCGGTAGATTCATAAACTTTTACTTTAGCTACATATGTCCAAAAAGCACTAAACTGATTGACTAGATTCAAACAATTTCTCCATTAATTGTGTGATACAGCAACATATTGATTAATTAATTTCTTTAGGAATATTAATGTTTCGTTTTATCGCTCACGAATGTTTTAATGTATTCAATAGGTCAATGTTGGTATAGAGTAATAGCATATATTTCACAATGGGCAAAGTACTTGCAGAGGTATGTTTTTTTATGAATTAGGAATACAAAGACATCATGGGGTATCAACAATATATTTAAGAGATAATTGCAGTCGCATAAAATAATCTTTGATTGGTTCATGTAGATCCAAGTTCAATACTACCTAAGAATCTATTTTATTAATTTTCCATGGCTGAATTTTTCGGCCACGGAATAATCAATAATATGATCAAATTCTGTAGCTGAGACAAAGATATGTAAGCAGATAAATAATGGCGATTCAGTTTAACAAAAATATGAATCTAATCATTGAAATTGACAATATATAATACAGACAATTTGCATGAAAAGAACTCAGAAATTTCAAATTCATGGATGCAGAGAAGCTACGCCTTGATACATAATATCGGCCAACGACTTCTCGTATAATGGATGCTAATTAAATTATAATGGGTGCTTCCTATAAACTAATTAATCATAAATTCTAAAAGTAGGTAACAGTTGTTGAACAGATACCATGCTGTTCGGCAGTCGACACGGGCAAGCACTACTATTTAAATTTGAAAGTGAAACAAAACAAAACCTCACAAATAATTAGCTGAATCACATTATGGAACCGAGCTGGTATAGGTGAACTCATCGATACTGATCAGTACATACTTTGATTTATAGTGAATCGAGTAGATACAAAACTAGTCGAGTATTTATTATTGCCGTAATATATATATAAATATTAAAAAAACATGATAACTAAAATTAACCCTGAAAAGAAGACTAATCAAGTTATTCATAGATCGCATGTTTGGCTGATTTTACAATTTTGACTGATATATGCTTAACAGGGCCCTGTAGGAAAAGGTGATTGATACATAAAATGAAGTTTATGTAATTTGATACTAATTGGTAATAATTTTTTTATCATTGGTTATCTCATATAGTTTTTGCAGCATCTGAATTGTGAATTTATCAACGGAAGAGAGCATGTTATAAACTTATAATGTAATTTTAGAGAGAATTCAATCTGCGAGTGCTGTCACTGGTGCTTGACTGAGTCTCTTTTTTACATTCCTTGATAAGTGACTGCATTCATGTTGTAGCTTTTCTGCATCCACCAACTGGTGGTAGCTGCATGGTAATGAAACATGGCCTTTCTTACTATACGCCTGGCGAGTTTATGACAATAATATGAGCATGATAAAGAAACCGTCCAACCTATATATTTTAAAGGTATGAGAATAATAGAATAACACATTATATATCATAAAATTAATAGAACAGCTGAAAATTCATAGAAAGAATGGGTCAGTGGTCTTATACCCGAGACAGCCTACAGCTTCGAACTTTTGGTCACTTTCCAGGATTTTGAAAAAACTGTTTAAAACATTCATTTACAGCCCGATCGATCTAAAATTTTAACTGAAGGTTTGTATCATTGGATACAATGTCCTTGTAAATTTTCATAATCTTACGTTTTATGGATTTTTCAGGAAAATTCAAAATGTCAAAAATTTTGGAACAACAAAACGGTTTGGCTGAATTTTTAACATAGAAATGGTATAAAAATTAAATTATAACCTCCTGATGATCTTGTATTTTGTATCAAAGATAAAGAATAACTTAAGACTATGAATGATGTATAATTTGAATAAATTCATATGAATTGAAAAAAATTCTTGGTCATTTATAAAAAGGTTTGGCTGATGTAAAAATGTTATATGGTGATAAAATAAAATTATATAATTTGGACAGCCAAAATAATTGCATTTTCGAAGTTTTCATAAAATTTCCAATAATTTGAGGGGCAGGTTTCATATACTCGGACCATTATTTGAAAAATATCAAAAATCAGGTTTAACCTCCTTATGAGCAACAAAATATTTAAATTATTAAATCATATTCAATAATTTATCATCATGCTTATAATCAAGGTATATTAACTTAACAAGGTATGCTACGCCTTGATACGAATTTTAGACTCCTCTGCGCATAAACAAATACGCACATACGAACACACGGCCGTGTGCCCCTGCAATAATAGATACATCGACTTAATTAGTTATTTGTAAATAAGAATTTTTGCCGTGGTTGTTTGTGCTGTGTGCGGATGCAATGAAAAAAGTGTAATTGTTCTGATTAAATTATTTAGGTTTTCTAAAAATGTAGGAATTAGGAAGAAATAGACAGGATAAGAAGAGACAGGATCGACAGCTCTTACATAAACATACTTTGAAGAAAAACAATACGTTTTTCCCTATTAAACCTTACTAAAAAATATATGAAAAGTTTTCACAATGCTGAATACAGCCAGTTTAGTCCAAAAAAACAAGTTGAAAGGCATTTTATTCGAAAAAGAATGAATAACAGACCTTGTTTATATGTAAAAATAATTATCATGGGGCACACGGCCGCACACCAGCCAGCGTTTTTCACAACAAAACTGTAATCATCTTGATATGAACCTGCGCAATACTCTTTCTTGTAGTTAATATACCTTGCTTATAATAGCTTGGAACCAAAAACTAACTGAAAAGAACAAGAACTCCAACTCGTACATTTGCTATACATAGTTATACTTCAACAGTCTACCCTTGATGCCACCTTCTGTTCACCCGAACTACTTCCGAGATTGGAGTGGGAAGTCATCTGCGAGAGGTTTGGAAGTGACCATTTTGTGATCGTGGTAAATGATATCATCCCGGTGACTGTACCTACCATAAAGAGATTTGCCCTACCCCGAGCGAACTGGACGAGATTCAAAGAACTAGCAATCATGGAAGCAGCTGACTTAAAGGACACTGAAGCCATGCTAGATATGTTGGAGAAAACGATAAATGATGCTGCTCTAAAGTCTATCCCTTTCACCCTTGGTGGAGTTGGTAGGATCCATGTCCCGTGGTGGAACCAGGAATGCAATGATACACGGCGCGAGAAAAAGATAGTACAGCGAAGGTACCATAGACATCGAACAACTGAAATCAAGATTTTATTGAATCAAACTAGATGCAATGCACGACGCACCCAGAGAAGAGCCAGGAAACAATGCTGGGTAGATTTTATAAACAAAATCACCCCCACAACCCCAAAAAATAACGTCTTCAAGACTATTAAGAAGATCCAGGGAAAATACAAGACTAGCCCATTGCCAGTTATCAGAAGCGGCCCAGAAACAATACTGGAACCTAAATCTGTCGCTAACAAATTAGGACAGATGTTCGCAAACACCAGCTCAAATCAATCGTATCCACCAGCCTTCCAAAACATTAAAAGGATAGAAGAATCTCGCCCCCTTAATTTTAGAGGGGAAGAGGATGAACCATATAATGACAAATTGTCCTTACCAGAACTGGAGGCAGCTCTGAGCTCTACCGGGAACACCGCGTGCGGTAGTGATGGTATATACTACCAAATGATAAAGAACGTACCCCACCAGACACTGCAATTCTTGCTTGCTATATTTAATAAGTGCTGGATAGAGGGAACTTTCCCAAATAGATGGAAGCAGGCGATCTTGCTCCCCTTCGTGAAACCAGGTAAACCCCCAACCGAGGCTGAAAGCTACAGACCAATAGCTCTCACAAGCTGTCTCTGCAAACTGCTAGAAAAAATAGTCAACGTCAGATTAATGCACTTCCTTGATAGAAACTCCTTTCTGAATGATTCACAGTATGGTTTCAGACGGATGAGAGGAACGGAAGATGCAATCGCCAGACTTGAAACAGCAATCTGCACGGCATTTGCAAGAGGAAAAATCCTCCATGCAGTCTTTTTCGACATTAGAAAATCGTATGATACAGCTTGGAAACACGGCATTCTAAAGACCCTACATGAGTGGGGCATAGAAGGACCACTCGGCTCCTTCATCAAGAACATTCTCCATGAAAGAACATTCCAAGTAAAGGTAGGCGATGCCTATTCGGAAATTTTCTGCCAGGAGCAAGGTGTCCCCCAGGGGAGCGTGCTCAGCTGCACGCTCTTTCTGGTGGCAATGAACAAACTACCTGCCGGAGTGCAAGCCACATTATGTGTGGATGTTAATGTTACTTCGTTATTTCCTAAAACATGAAAAAATCCCTTCAATACTTTACAGTGATATAGACAAAAATTTATCTATTGAGAAACTTAGAATATTAAAAAAATATAATATCTTTTATAGTGAAATTATAAAAAGAATAAAGCATTTAAATAAGACATTAATCTATTCTGTAACTAGCTTAAAGTTTCTTTGGTATAAAAAATTTATATTCTATAACTATACATTATTTATATTCTGAAATTTCATACAGATATGTAGCTAATCTACTAATAAATTACACCTGTACATTTTAAACTGTTTAAATATGTTAAAACAGCAGATAGTTGGCAACTGAATGACAGCAGCACGGATCCCGCTCCTATGATATGAAAATCAGCGTTACCGAAAATATTCGCTAAAGTTAAGAAATATCAGCCATACCTGAGATATCTCAGCCGGGGTACGGTCAAGGGCCCCCCTAGGTCATAAGCCCCCCCCCCCCGGTCACGAGCCCCCATCCATGTTTTTTTAATCCTTATTTACCTAGTTAAACAAATGAAGAACTACTTAGATAGAAATAACTGAGAGTTGCTAATGTAGTTTGTTGTATCCGCTAGATTGTTGTACTGCACACTTCATGATTGTTTAATGACCTAGCAGGGGGGTTCGGGGGGCGGCACGCCCCCCGATATACATATAGTTTATGTCTAATCAGTAATGAACTACAAAAGTGTCAATAAGGATCAAATAATATAGGTAAATAAGGATTTAAAAACAGGGGGGCTCTTGACCGGGGGGGGGGGGGCTTATGACCTACACCCATCTCAGCCATACCCACAGACTCTCAGCTAAACCTGCAATTTCTCAGCTAAACCTCGAGTTCTAAGATACACCCAATTTTTTTACTGATACCGATACCTAGATTTTCACCGATACCGATACCTAGATTTTCATCGATACTGATGCCGATACTTTAACTATTTAAATGAGATTAATTTTTTATTTGAAAATTAAGATTACCTACCTATATGAAATCAATGTTTCATCAATTTGAATTACAAAATTTCATTGTAATAGAAAAATAATTGATAATAAATTACATTTTAATTTTTTCAAATACTAGTGGTATCGGCAAAGCATCAACACTTTTTTACCTATACCGATACTATAAAAAAATGCCGATACCGATACAGAGTAGCGATACCAGAAAAATTGCCGATACCGAGTACCGATACTTCCTCCCATCTTTACTGGTAGTACCTTTCAAGTTAGAATTTTAAGTCAGTCTGGTACCTAAGTGATAACTGGAATGTGGAATTTGCTCAAATAACCAAATTGTTAGGTAGCCTATCATCATTATCAGTAAACTTAACTGAACATTAGACAACTGAAACTGTTATTTAAGAGAGGTTTACCGTATATATTACATTCTTAATAATATAATAACACAGATACGTATTTCACATTTTATACCTATGTAAATACTAAATAGCCTCAAAATAGGCTGGCAAATTGGGGGGGAAACATGAGAACAAGTGTCTGATATTTAGAACTTGTTCAGTCACTTCAAACTTCAGTGATGGTAATGTGAAGTATATATTATGACTAACATACCAGTTACAACTTCAACTTGATTTGGTGACGTCACAGTGAAGCCCAGTCTGCAAAGCATGCACAATTAGTCTCCAGATATTTAATTTTTGGGGCAATTTGTCTCCAAAGATTTTCAAATTTCTCTTCAAAATACCCAAAAATATACAAATTCTCTCCACTAATTACATGCAAACATAGGAATTAATAAGAAGATTGTCGCCAGATAATTCAGGAGACTAATTTCAAAGCCTTAATAGTGGCCGGATAAACTTCATGCATCTTTTGCAGACTGGACTGTGAAGCTATGTAATGATGTTTGCTTTTAGATATGTATATTCTGTTTTGACCGTTCAGTGTGTTTCAGAAGTAATTTAATAACAATTAAGTGTGAGTATATGTATAAGCGCACACATCTGAAGACTGATGATATTTGAAAAATCGCACGTCTGCGATGAATATAAACTGCGTTTATCGCTTTATTGCAGATCACTATTTTGTGAATAATTTCAATAATATTGATCGCACAGTAGTGAAACTTTGGTCACTGGAAGATTGCTTCTATGTTAGTATCTTGCTGAAATATTTTTTCAATCCATGAGAAAATTGGAAAGTTATGAACGTTTATGTATTTTGAAGTCATTTTAACTGTTCATCGCTTCATTGCAGCTCTGTGAAAAAGCCAAAAAATGGGCGATTAACTTCTACCGAGAGGGTAAAATTGTAGCAGGTCCTGCAGAATTGAGGACTCTTCTATATTTAGCTTTATAACTTGGAAGGGATAAGAGAACAATAGTTTATTTTGTGGAAAATTCCGACACAAACCCAAGGAGAGATGAGGGTAAGAGAAAAAGAATTTCCCCTCGAAATACGTGAAAAATACGCAGGCAGGTCATAAGGCAGCTAAATGATACTAGTGCCTCCATTTTTGACAAGGCTGTCATTGGTCTTACGTCAAAACAGTCCTGATGTAATGTCTCAAATGAAACGGTCGGAAATGCTCAATGGGGCTTAAGACCAGAGAACAGGGCAATCAAGTCATGTGAGTCTCTCACTTGATGCCCAGAGATGTGGGGAAAGAAGTTGTAACCCTTCAAGCATGAGTTTGTTCGAAGTAATACAAGAAAATCATCTTTTGCCAACGAGATAATTGCAAACTATTAGGACAAGGGAACAAGTACTCAACAAAAGAGGCAATGTAGGATTGGATTGTTAGGTTTACACCCTCTGGTACTCGGAGAGGGTCAATTAACGTTTCAACAATGATGCCCGCTTAAAACATAAAGCCACAGCCTCCTTGTTGACGACGAAACCAGTGTGGATAAACAGCTCCATTAGGATTCAAACTTTAACCCATCCATCCAGACAATCAAGTGTGGCTCTTTCCTCATCTGTTAAAAGAACAAGTAGGAAGTTTGTTTTCATGTAATTCTGTGTACATCGAATGCCTTTTTCCTTATGGGTCTTGTCCATAGGAGGCCTGGAAATGGGCTTAACGTTCCTCTTCGTCTCATTTAAGACACTGTTTGGACGAATAACCAATGACAGCCTTGTCGAAAATTGAGGCACTAGTGTTATTTGGCTGCCTTATAACCTGCCTGGGTAGTTTTTGCATATTTCGAGGGAAAAAGCTTTTCCTCGTACCCTCATCTCTCCTTGGGTTGGTGTCGGGATTTTCCACAAAATAAACTATTGTTCTCTTATCCCTTCCAAATTATAAAGCTAAATATAGAAGAGTTCTCCCTTCTGCAGGACCTGCTACAATTTTATCCTCTCGGTAGAAGTTAATCGCCCATTTTTTGGCTTTTTCACAGAGCTGCAATAAAGCGATGGACAGTTAAAATGACTTCAAAATACATAAACAATCATAACTTTCCAAATTTCTCATGGATTCAAAAAATATTTCAGCAAGATACTAACATAGAAGCAATCTTCCAGTGACTAAAGTTTCACTACTGTGCGATCAATATTATTGAAATTATTCACAAAATAGTGATCTGCAATAAAGCGATAAACGCAGTTTATGCGGACGTCATCAAATAATTAGGGTGATTTTGAGCTTTCAAGGCGCATGGCAGATATTACATTTTTTGCCAAAGATTACAGTGGGGCTTGAAAACAATAATCTAGCAAAGTTAATGGAATTTTAGCTATTTATAAATTATTCCAATGTTACCATTAATTTTCATTGGAAATGTTTGTGGATTAGCCAAAATATTAGGAAAATCATGGTGGATTTTTACTTTTTTTTTAAAGTCATAATTATTTTAATTTATATTAAATGCTCTAAGTTATAGGTACAGTCACTTTATCTTCTATTGCCCGACCATAATTTTCTCCCTAGGTGAAGTCATTCTATCTCGTATGGCATACCTAATTACCCTACAGTAACAATATTTTACTTCAACCATGAAATTTCAAGGATGGTTACCTAACTAGGCCGTAGGAGAAAGGGGTAAAGTTCGCGATGTCCACCACAGAACAATGTCTACCTCAGAGCCAAAGACAATATAAGATAGACGCTCAACTTGATAGGGCACATGCAAAAATAATAACAACCAATCAGAAGCGATCAGTAGCATACGTCACACCAAACAATAATAAACGTAAGAACAGGCTACGATAATTACTAAACAGGAGTGTTTCCAAACTGTATAAAGATTGATTCTTATAGATTTAAACATTCTAAGAACAATTTATTCGTATGAAAAATTGTCTATGATGCCGAATATTCATGTTATTAGTAAATAATGTTTTAAATGCTTATATCGTTAGCTTTCATTGTCACCCATTTGAATCAAGGTAAGAAAATTGATATTATTTATTTATTAAGCATATGAGAATCACCTAAACTAATAACAGAATGTCTGAGATTAGTGATTAGTAGAGCTAGGACATTGGGGCACTTAAAAAAGATCAGTAGTAGCGGTCAAAACGAGCACATGTAGCGCTATAAATGTGCAGTAGCAGCGATAGAAAAGATCATTTGGGGCACTTATCGGGGCATTTGGTGCACTTATCGGGGCATTTTGAGCATTTATCGGAGCATTTGAAGCACTTATCAGTGCATTTGGGGACAGTTATTGGTGCATTTGAGGCAGTTTTCGGAGAGTTTCATGCACCGAAAGAAAAAGCGTGTTACTTATCAAAGTAAGAATTTTAACGAGGTTTTGTTTTGAAGAGTTTATGGATGAAATATACACATGAATTATCTTTAATTTTATCCATAAATAATTCATTTTGAAAAATCATTATGTAAATATGTAAGGCTCAAAAAGTATTGTGCAATACTTGAAAAAACATAAGAAAAAGAACAATAGATGTTGAAACCAAAATGAACGTATACAGTACATATAATAATTGGAATCTATATTGAGTCTATAATGTTACAGAAAATTTTAGCATCACATGTTGTTGAAGTTTATTAACAAGATAAAACCATTACTTCCTTAACATTTTTTTGACACTTCATCGTCTATCTGACCAAATATTTCAATAAAAAGAATAATCTCTACTTCTTTGGAAGTAACAGGGGCACTAGCATAGCGGGAAACATCTTAGGGAGTCAATTCGTGAAATATTTCAGTCTGTTTTCTTCACTACGCCTTGCAAAACATTCAACCCAGCATTTACTTACTCAAACAAATGTACGAAAAAATAAGGTATGTAAAAAAACAAAGATATTAGCAGCTAAATAGATATGAATTACGTGAAAATCTAGGGTTAATATTAGAATAGTTACACCTCTTTTAATTTTTATAGAACTTTTCTAATCAAAGAAAATGTATAGGAAAAGGGTAACAAAATTAAATTATTAAAAAAACTGAACAACAATACATTAACTCATTAAGTGAATGTAATCAAATTAAATCAATGCATGACTAGATTAATGGTAGACATAGAATATATTTGTTAAACCATATAATTTAAAGTTGTCATTGTAAGAACTACATGGTCCTTATAGAACGGATATTTTTTGCACGATAAAAGATCGTCCGCTGTACGAGCTTTATCTGTAATATGATTTCTCTTCAACATTTGAAATTAGTTAACTATCTAAAAATAATTACGGATACAATTTCTTTGACTGTACCTAGGTAATAGCACACAAACACATACCCTGGTATTTCACTGAAGCTATCTCTCTATCAATATCAAATTCGCATTTTAATCTAATTTTAGTTTAAGTATATTTATACGAACTAATTATTGGTAATATGAAGGATGGGGAAAGAAATGTATAAATTAAAAAGGCTACATAAATAAACAGTCTCATTAATCACTGGCAGATAGCTATGTGAAATTAGTTCGATCATGAACCATTAAATACACTTAAAAGTGCAGTTGTCCACCCGGTAAGAATGATACAGTTATTTGACATTACTCAATCTTGGTGCGCAATAGAAGTCAACCAGAGTACATATGGAGCATTTTGGGGCGTTTATAGCGTTTGGAGCATTATGAGCGCTAGTGGCATTTAACTTATAAATGCTCCAATGTCCGAGCCTTAGTGATTAGACATAAAATATATGTATATAGGGGGGCGTGCCGCCCCCCGAACCCCCCTGCCAGGTCATTAAACAATCATGAAGTGTGCAGTACAACAATCTAGAGGATACAACAAACTACATTAGCAACTCTCAGTTATTTCTATCTAAGTAGTTCTTCATTTGTTTAACTACTCACATACTTAATAAATAAATGATATCAATTTTCTTACCTTGATTCAAATGGGTGACAATAAAAGCTAACGATATAAGCATTTAAAACATCATTTACTAATAACATGAATATTCGGCATCATAGACAATTGTTCATACGAATAAAATGTTCTTAGAATGTTTAAATCTATAAGAATCAATCTTTATAGTGTTTGGAAACACTCCTGTTTAGTAATTATCGTAGCCTGTTCTGTGGTAGACATTGTTCTGTGGTGGACAGCTGCTGTGGACATCGCGAACTTTACCCCTTTAAGGGCCGTAGGGTAAGTTCCGAATTATCGGTCAGTTCCACATCTTCGGATATATAAAAAAAACGATAAAATAGAAATAATTATTATTTCAGTATGATAGGTTGAGTACTCAATTATATCGTTTTATCTTATATGTTTGAAGATGTGGAACTGACCGATAATTCGGAACTTACCCTATCTAGGTAGCTAAATTCTTTTCATTTTAGGCTACCTATCTTGTTTATAATCTTATAACTTACCTTACTTAACAGGGCTTAAACAATTAATAGACACTTTCACACATCTGTTATAAGCAATTAGACTCATTAAGGGGATGGTTTCCGGTATTTAGGATGTACCAATAATACTTGTCCGATTGAGCTGAGATTTTAACATAAGGTGTAAAGTGAAAAGAAATCATATGCTCTCTTTTGAGATTTTTTCATTTTGGGGCCCCCCTCCCCCGTGGGGGTCGAAAAACCTTCTTTTTCGACCCCCCCCCCCCCGGGAAACTATAGAACGGCTTGGGGGTTGGTGCTACAGAAAAATTTATTGATGCTAATATGTTCTCTACTACTATCCTAAGGTCGTGGTGCAGCTTTTTTTTTGAATTTCTATCTGAAAAAATTTTTATTTGAATTTTAAAAAAAATTGTCATATTTTATTTTATTTTTTTTTGTTTTTCAAAAAAAATTAAGTTTATAGAAGAAGTTATAGGAAAAGGGCTTCACCACGACCTTAGGAATTTCGGTCTGAACATATTAGCTCTTATACATTTTTCTGTAGCACCAACCCCCAAAAAGTTCTATACATTTGAACGTGGAGAATTTGAGAAAAAATGGTACTGAGATAATGGAGGAAGAAAAGTATTTTTCAATAAATTTTTTAAATTTAAAAAAAAACTATATGCTTTTCGTCCCAGCCAAGAAGACTGGGACTCTTCAGTTATAACTGAAGAGCAAAACGAGCGCGCACAGAGATTGTTAGTGGGTGAAACCCACTCTCTATAAGAGAATAACTCCCTAACCCCCAAACTGAGAAGCGCGTTTGACACACGTACAAACGTACTAGGTGAATGGAATTTTTTATAGTTTTCTTTGGTAGATTTGCAGGGTAACTAAATTAAAAAAAAAAAAAACGAAAAAATGGAAAATACCGGAAACCATTCCCTTAAGAAACAAAATACCTAGTTGCTTTTTTGGAGAAAATAGGTAAGCACAGCTCAACATCACAGTGAGGAATTTAAAACTAACTGTTAATGTTTTCTGAACTGCGGAAAAGTTCAGTGAGTGGACACTGAATGAGATTAATAGAGAATAGGAAATATAGATAAAAGGTTATCAATGTTTGGCTAATTTTAAAAGAAATAACACCACGCTATCATAAATATCATAAACTACACTTTAAACTGTATTTAACATGAATCAATTAGGTATTTTAGTTTTATAATTTCATAGTTTCGGTTTTTCTGCGTGAGATGTAACACAATTTAATTAAAATAAAAACCTTCAAAGAGTCCGAAAATGATTGTTTAAAGTACAGAATCGGATTCGGAAGGTTAAAAATAGCCTATGTTTGAATTATCTCAAACACTCCATTTTGAAAATATGAAAAATATACTTTTTTTAAAAAGTTCAATTTTGTAAAACGATCATCCAGAGCTTATCTGACTTCACAGATCGATTTGGAAGGCTCATTTTAGTAAGAATTGGTACCTTTTGAAATAATATCTGTTCGAAATTGGTCGTGATTTTCGTATTTGAGATTCAATTTTTTATTTTTGTGCATAAAATTGAAGAAATTCAACTCGTCATAATTTTTTATTCAATGTTTCGATTTTTTTGAAACCTAATGTATAGATAGAATTTTGGACGTTGATTTGCAGAAATTCGATCTGGTTTTTGAAATACAAGAGGGTTTTCAAATATAGGTGTGATTTCGACACCCCCGTTCAAATTCAGAACTTTTTTTACGGGATTGTAGCTTAATAATATATTAATATAATGTACTCAATCCCGTTCGAAAATCACCATGCATTCGAAATTTATAGACGTTCGAACAATTTAATATCTCTTATCTTTCGAATCAGGCGAAATTTCGGAAAAAAACTCGTGAATAAAATAAATTTTGATGAGGTTTGTTAAAATTTTTCTGGAATCAGATTTCTAAAAAAATTCTCAATAAAGGATTTCAGAGGTCAAACGCGCATCGACCCCGTGTCCGAAAGCCAATCAAGGAATTCGAAAAATAGTCATACTAAAAGATGCGTATTAAAGAGTTCTTCCATACAATTAAAAAAAAATTAATTTGGACAATAAACAAAAATCTGATTTGAGAAAAACCTTTATGCAGATCATGCACAAACCAGTCATGCTAATCTAGTTAGCTCAGTAGATGTCAACCTCATTTTGTGGCGTATCTTAGAAAGGGAAGGAAGAGAGAGAGGTTAGTCTGTTGAGCACTCATCCGATTCGTCTTCAAACGCTGATCACGAAACTATTTTCAAAATGGTCGAAATTTAACTAGCCCGTACACGACTTTTGGGCACCTAGGTAGACAGCAAAAATGGTGATGTGGAATATCAGCAAAATTAGGGTTGCCTTACATCAAAATTTGCGTCTCCGTGAGCTCTATCTAATGATGAGGGTCAAATAGGGGTGGGAGTTGGGGGTAAGGAGTAAGGCGGGAGAATAGGTTTAGTTAGCTGCGCACGATCAGTCTGTGTACTACAGTAGACGGGTGAGGTGTGTGGCTGGGGCTGCACACGCTAGCTGTGTACCTAGGTAGACAGTTTGTACTTAGTAGCCACTGAGTGTATATAAAGATGGAGGTAGCATAGTGCAGGCAAAAGTGATGCCAAAAAGTGGCGCCATGGGCGTGTCTTAACCCCAGTATATAGAATATGTAGAGACAATCGAGACGTTTAATACGTGACGTCATCACAGCAACACTATAAAAGGAAAATTGTCACTACTTATCACGCTATTGTTATTACTATGTATATTTTTTATACTGTGGTCTAAACCAATGGCGCCCCTCCCACTCACATCAGTTTAACAGAATGCACGGAAAGGAGATGATGTGCGTGTTAGACTCGCTCTACCTCATGCACAACTCGAAACCCTATTTTTTAAAGATTCAACAGTTACTTAAGAATACAGATTATTAACTTTGCTTTGATATCTCACTAAAACTATAATTTTATTACAGTAATAACGAGATGATCTGAGAGAATGTATGCTCAAATCATGATAAATTCACAGCAAAAAGTATTATTAAACCATAAAAATTATAAGAATTTATCCATTGGTCAAAGCATATACTTCTCAAAAAGAAAGACAATGCTACTGACTATTTTCGACTAATTTATTGCACGAAAGTTTGTGATTAAATTACATCCTAAGAAAAAAGAAGCAATGGCGGCCCATACACGTATATCCAGAAACTTAGTGTGACGTCACGACTTGATCATTTTATTAGATTGAATGTAAAATTTAAATATACTTCTAACTCTTGTTGACATCTGATCAGCATGGAGAAAATATATGTATTAATTACCGTACAACGGAAGTAAATGAAAAATAAAAGTATTTTATGTACAGATGCAATCAATATATCGCGTGTTTGCGAGTACAGTAACATAACTTCAAAAAAGCTGTTTTTCAGGAGAGGCGTATTAGTACTTGTAATGTACGTACATTTAATGGTATATCGTTAGGACATTTAGCATCTCTAGCGGTATATTTTAAAGTTTCAATGATGATTTTTTTACCAAAATAATCAGCATTTTATGATTAATAATATCTATATGGATAACTCTAAAATACATGTTTTTGTACTTATGACGTTGTTGCTGCAAACAAGCGATATATGAAAGGGGTTTAACTTACCCTTTTTGTTACATATGTTACATGGTGGGATAATACGTAAACCACCATAAAAATATCATTCATGAACATAAGTTGCATGGTGGGATTAAATATCTCCCACCTTATAATGCATCATTTTATTTTCATTTACATTCAGTACTATTGAGTTTATTAATATAAAATGATAAGAACCACCAATGCAACTTGGTACTTTTTTATTCTCAATTCTTATGACTCAAAGAATTGATGTCTGTTTCGGATCCAAAAACTATATCGCTAACATCAAATGGAAGTTAGATACAAGGGACTCGAAGAGTCAGTCAGAAAGGAGAGTGGCTCAGTGAACAAATTTATCTACCACGATTCGTTGGCCAAGCTCATGAATGAAGAAAATCAGTTTGCTTAATTAAAAAGAATGTGTTTGCAAAAGATGAAACTGACAGATGGAAGAGGAAAATGAAGAGTTGAAGTCAATGAAACCTAATTTCCTACCTAGCAAAAACTGTAAGAGGAAAATGAGAAGAGATAGTAAATGAAGCATGCAAGCCTACATTAGCATTAGTGTTAAAAATGAGTTGTGATTAAAACAATTATGATAGTTTAATCTTTTTAATTTAACTTTTAATATAATAAAATGAGACCCAACTACAAAAAATAATGTTTTCATAAATCTCCCCAATTGCGTGAGATTTCACAATTGGTAAATAATTTGTTATCAAAATTGGGATAGCTACAAACAGTACAGAACAGCATAACCTCCCTCGACTGTTACTCAATTAGCACTGAGCATTGGAGGAGGGGCATACGACCCCATTGAACCAAGTGGCAGGGGTGCATTGGGGGAAGACACGCCCATGGCGCCACTTTTTGGCATCACTTTTCCTTGCAAGACATGATGCCTCCATACCTATATATACTCAGTGTTAGTAGCGCACGCATGGCCCGTCTACTCTGGTACACAGTGCTGGTGTTAGGCTGCGCTTGCAGGTGTATACTAAAGTACACAGTGTTTTTGTTATATATATTTTGCGTTATATTATTATTCATTATATGCTAGTTGTGTACTTTCTACGTCAGTTTTAGTTATTCTATAGAGTACTTGTATTAGTTGTCAATATTTAATTCAAGGTTATATCCTTTTCTCTTGTACCTATTTTATGTAATATCGACATTATTATTTTTTGTTATACTTATGCACACATAATATATATTATTTTAGTAATTTGAAGAGGAAATAAGTAAATTTTTTATTGAAATAATGCTGCCTGCCTCTCAATAATCCCTTTCATCACTTACAGATAAATTGGTATTTTTAACTTTATAAACTTGTTACCTATAAGCTAATAACTATGGCCCCACCCAAGTCTAAACTGCAGCAGGGCATGACGTCTGAGGAGATTCGTGAAATGGTTGAACATTTGAATGAAGAGTATGAAACTCCTCAGGTGATTCAAGAGTTGGAGAGGGCTGCCGAGCAACTGGAATACTCGGATGAGGACGTTTTCGCCTCCGCACTGATTAGAGCTACCACTGTGTCATTTCCGTCACTACAACCGCTTGAGGAAATGCAGCCAGAAGGTGAAAATGAGCCCATTGTTGAGACGGAATTCCTGCAATTAGGCGCCCCAACAGCTGACCCACTTGTAGGCACGACCACTGACCCACAGCCGGGCACGTCTGTAATAGTTGTAGATTTCTCAAGCGATGAAGAAGATCACCTTGAGTCGCAGGACGAATTGTTGCCAACGAGCGTACTTGCTGCTGCTGTTTCTCTTCGGGCCCGAATCCCAACCGAGAACGAAGGGGGCGACATTTCTGCTGGGAGCAGAGTGAGAGAGAGGAAGCTCATCCTACCACTGAGCAGTAGGGAGAGGCTAAACTGGAAGAAAGCTACAGGAAAGGACAGCTCCTCGCTCCTTGACGTTCAAACCCAGTAACACGGGGATTCAGGTGCCCATCCCCGATGACTTTGATGAGCTGGCTGCGTTGATGTTATTCTTGCACGACGACCTATGGAAAATCATTGCCGATGAAAGCAACAGATATTACCACCAGAAGAAGAAAGAAAATGCTGTGAAAGCCCCTATCACAACAGCAGAGGCTCGTTGCTACATTGGGATTATGATCCTATTTGGTCTTCAAACCCCTCCTAACATCCGGACACCGTGGTCACGTGACTCTACATTCCGTAATGACATCATCTCATCCAGCATGTCATTGAACAGATTCCTGCATATCCACGAACATTTCCACCTTGTAGATAATAGTACTCTGCCGACCAGTGACACAACTGAGTACAAGACAAGTCGCGTCATGTCATTACTTGGGCCACTACAGGAAAAATGCTGCTCTGTATACAAGGCGGAGTCTCGGGAACTGGCAATTGACGAAGGCAGCATGGGATGGAAAGGACACGGTGCCATGCGACAGTATAATCCGAATAGCTTGTGGAGACCAGAACAGGGTACCTCTCCAACATCCTTCTTCATGACAACACGAAGAGGACTGTAGATGAAGTTGTGTTGACACTCCTTGACTGCTCTCCTTACAAGAAGCATGAAGGCTACGCCCTATACACCGACAGATTCTACACATCATCTGATCTGTTTTGGCACCTGCGGTCTAAACTTGGCTTCGATGCAACAGGGACCTGCATGTCAAACAGGCATCAATACCCTAAAGATCTGAAGATCGGTAAGGGAACAGCCAAGACACCCAAGGGTGAAGTTACTAGCTTCACAACAGCAAAAGGAGGGCACCGTATGATTGCCATGAAGTGGAGAGATTCAAAAGATGTGTTTATGCTCTCCACTGAGCACAGTGAGACTATCTTGGATTGTACCAGTCAAAAAAGTCGTGTACCAGCGAGGAAACCTGAAATGGTACTGGAGTACAACAAGTACATGGGCGGCGTGGATCTCAATGACTATCTGGAATCGAAGTACTCTCCCTGTCGTGCCACACGGAAAATGTGGAAGAAGCTCGCATTGTACCTCATTAGTACGGCCATTACTAATGAGTACATTATTTACCGGATGGTCAAGAAGGAATTACAGGTGTCGCAGAGCGCTCACTATGCCTTCATTGATAGACTCGGCAACATGATGATGGCAATGTCTGACAGCAATGTCTTAGGAATGGTGCCACCCGTGAATGTCAGCATTGGACACATTCCCGCGGCATACGCTCCAGTCCCCAATTCAGTCCACAAGTCCTCAACATGTGAGACAAAACGAGCACAGCACCGCTGCCAGATGCAAGGATGCAAATCCAAGTCTATTTTCTACTGCGTTGAATGCAATAAATGCCTGTGCATCAAAGGCAACAGCATGTGTTTCAGTCGCTACCACAAAGAGCTGAAACACATTGCACGAGTCGCAGTGGCACCTCCAGCTCCTCAGGAGGAGGATTCGCCCTCAGCAGAGGAGGAGCGCCATATAAACAATCATCCACAACGTCGCTCTCTTCCTCTTCGTCGTGGAACAAAAAGACCTGCTCCACCTGACACCGAACCTGCACCTTCCCCATCCGGCGGCGAAAAGAGGCAATCTGGCCGAAATAAAAAATGTGTCAACTTGTCTGGGGACAACCAGTAGGAGTGAAGATGTCAGGGGCAGAGGGGTGTGAAGGGACACTTGTTTACTCTAATTTACAGGATTTTGTACATTCATATGATTTACCATTTATTTTTGTTGGTTATATATTGTTTTCTGCATTTTTATTTTATTTTACACCTTGTTCTACGAATATGGTCACAGTTACCAATAAATTAACATCTGCATCGTGTAGAGCACTAATTTATTATTATATGTAACTTTAACATGTATACCAGTGATATTAAACGTCTGATTGTTTTTACAGTAAAACATTTTAGGCAGTTATTATGAATATACATATTTTTCCAGAAAATTGCTCATAATTTCTGAATTATTAGAGTTAGAGGAAAAATGAAGACATCGTCAGATTTAGCATAAAAAACTCTATTTAAATACATCATAAAATATCATGAAAATACCATATAAAAAAATGGCATATGTTCTCCAAAACATATTTTATTCGATCATCTGCGGACTTTGGGCCATTATTTCACAAATTTTGTCAAACTTTCAGAATTTCGGTTCTGATTTTTAAAGTTAAATCGTTCTTATAACGCTTATAAGCCTCAAAATTAATAATGTCATTTTTATAGTCCTATAAAGAGTGCATGCTTTTTGTTATTATCAATCAGCATGCAGTCCGTAATCCACGGCTTACTCAATCTGCCCCGTGAAAGCTGCTTTCGACGAACTGGACATGTAAGGTTATAAATATTATTAAGACATGAAGATAACTCTACATCAAGCAGATCTACATCGTTGAGATAGTCAAAAACTAATTCAAATCTTCTACTCAAGTTATTAAGACTTGCACTAGAGTGGTCTCTGAAAAATTTCGTAAATCTATGATGAATTGATTCATTCACATTACATTTGATTACAGTAATTACAGGATAATGATCAGTAATGTTTATCAAGAAAATTCTGGACAGAGTATCATTGAGTTCATTCATCCATATATGTATGGTCTAAACAACTTCCACCGTTGTTACTTGGTCTGGTGACATCGTCATTAGTGGAATGAAAAACAATGAAAAAAAATTATTAAGAAGATCAGAACTAGACGACTGAGATCTCAGAATATCACCACTGACACATACGGGAACAAACGAATGCATAAGAGTTGAAATATCAAATAAGAAAAATTATCAATAACACCACTTTGGGGTTTGTGCAGGCCTATTACCCTTAACTTATCATGGTTTCCAATAGATACCACGCAGAGCAAATTTTAACATCTGAGTTACACTTGTTAAAGCCAGTTTACACATATATCGAAATACCGCCACCCAACCTGTGTCTCTGATACTACTATTATACTTGGTTTAATGTGAAGCCTGTCTATGAAATCAGTAAAAGAGTCATAATTAGCACGCAATGATCATACATTCTGGTGCAGCAAAAACAAATCTCTACTATCACGAGAATTATCATTAAACAGATCAACAGAGTACGTATCACATGAATTAGTCGTCAACATTACTCAATTCTCTCAGATTTCCTATTTCCTAGGGAACTGTTTAACTTGGAATTGAGTTTTTGAGTAAAAAATATCCACAGGCAAAGATATAGCATTGTCAAAAATAGATGAACTGTTAGAATTGTTCCCAGATAAGTATTCAACACACTCCAATTCCTCCATTGATTCGCTAACAATCACTTATTTTCCTTCATTCGCTAGTTTCCGTACGTTCTTTTTGGTAATTTTCTTTGTGAAATCAGACCTCTTGAAGATTGCAATTGATGAGCAGGTACTACTGTTTCTCTTTTCAGGTGTAGAAGGGGGAGTAGTACGAAGGGGGGTATCGTCGTTAAGGGTATCTTCCATGATTAAAGGGTGGAGCAGGGGCAATGTATGGATGAATTTAGTAACGGATAAGGGGGGTTTGTTCTTAAATGTTGAGAGAGAAGACAACTTTACTTGGGGAAGAATATTTTCTTCCAATAGTGCATTCAGAAGGGATATCAATAGTTTTCTCAAGCGCAATAGCAACAAGAATCCTCGCTTTGATAGTATAATTCACCATCATTTCACCGGTTCTACAGCCTCAGAGTAACTTGAAAACGCCTTACCATGTCCTATAGCTCCGTAGTAACTTGTAGCCGCTTCAGGTAATTTGTAACTTTTCTTATGGGACAGCTAAATGCCAGTGTATGATGTGTAGAGTTGCGGCAGTTTACACATTTTCTAACATTAGGTGTAGGACAGCTTCTATGATCATGTTCGATACTGCTACAGTTCGAGCAAATCTGATAAGTGGATTGGAATGTACAATTTGCAACCAAATGCTCCCCGATGGCACAGCATCTATAGCAAAAAGAAATCTGCACATATGCTTCAATTTTCAAGTCCTTTAGATTTATACTGAGATTGAACAGATAAAATGCTTCTAATAGAGATTTATGGGCAATGTCCTCGAAATATCCTCAAACTATCACTCCATACGCCAGCATTAATTTCACTGCATTCAATTTTCACACGAGGCATCACGATTCACGAAATCAGAGGATTGTTTATTAGTAGTGAATGAGGGCACTGGCTGGCAGTGAATTAAGCCTAGCTTAGGAAAGGCTAGGACTAAGTAGGTATATACCGCCAGGTGAAGATATGTATATACACCACTAAAAAAGCAACACTTTATATATTTGAGAGGAAAAGTTTTGCATGTATATTCTCATCATTTTGTAATATTTTGACCCTAATATGTCATAATTTGTCTTTTTTTTCAGTATTTCAATTTTTATAAAATTTTATTTTAATATTTTTTAATTTTATAAAATTTATCTACCAGAAGGTCTGTCATTCGAGGCAGTCTTCGTACTATAATACGTATACGTGCCTCAATAAAACATTGTTTTATAGTCATTTAAGATGGTTCCCGGAAAGATGCTCACAGGATGAGTGCCCACGCAGAAAAAAGCCCATAATGAAAAAACTTACAGGCATAAAAACCCACAAGGAAAAAGTCTACACTAGAGGTGAAACTTAAATTATACAATTTCTCACAGATATATATGACAACGATATCAAAAACGATATCGGTAGCCATTTATGATAGCTATGCCTATCAGCTTTGTTATTGTTTTGAATTTTTCCGAGACATCTTAGTCTTTTTCTTCTCTTGAAATTCAAAGTGTAGAAAAAAAAATAACTTAAATTACATATAATAAAAATAAAGAACCAAATTTGACAAAGTTTGCAGTTTTATAATCAGTAACCTTAGTTCCAATGAATAGATAAACATATCAAAACTCTAACTGAATATTTAGAAGTTGTGGCATTTTTTCCTTGCGATTAAAAAAAATAATTAATTTAACTTATTATATAAAATGGAATAATCAAAAACTTTCAAAATTTTAATAAGGTTTTCGTAATAAAGTTCCATGGATGTGTTAAATTGAAAATGATCATAATTATTCATTTGCATTGTAATTTTTATCATATACAAATTCCTCCAAAATGTTGTATGATCTGAGGTAGTGCAGCCTCTCCTAAATTTGGTGAGTATTCACACCAATTTCTTATTATTTTTTAAAATATGCCATATATAATTTACCTTGTATGAATTGCTTTTAAACTAAATTCTTTAGCCCCACCATAAAACTGCATGAGTGAAATCCAACGTGAACCAATTCTTCACAATATTTATGATAGTAATCATGCAGTTGAATAAATTATATTTACAAAAAAAAAATTATTTCGTGTTCTCGAAATTATACGAAATCTGTTTAATATTTTCACAGTCCTAAGAAATACAAATATTTATATGAGACATGGCTCATTGAAGAGATGATGAGCAGTGATTTTAGAAAATTTCCTAAAGTTCTTTACAGCGAATTTATATGTATATAAATATATCTTATCAAACAAAAATGTTCATCTCGTTCAGCAAAATATTTTCAGTTATTCAACATACCTTTGTTACATCATAAATGTTAATTTTAGAATATAGCGAAAGGAATTCCGAATCAACTCCTTGCATTAGAGTACCAAACAAAGGTTAATATTACGCATAATGACAATGGTAAACTGTAGTTTTCTTTAGAATATTCTTTCAGTTCTTTTCGAATGGTGACAATTTCTCTGGCAAGGTGTTTAATACTCTCACGAGGGTAATAATAGGAGAATTGTATCGAATGATCTCATTAACTATTGCAATTGAAGCGGAAACATTTGTAATGGCAATGAGTTGCCGTGAAGTAAATAGAAAGAAACTTCATTTAGTGAATATTATATTATAAATGAGGGAAACTTGACCTATGATCATCCATATAATTTTTAAAAGTCCCCTCCAGGCACCGGAAAAGGAAATTATTAATTAATATTGTAGAAAGGTCTATTCAAATAAAAATAAAATAAATTATATTTTGTTAGGCATGGTATTTGTAGGGAATTTTAATCTTTTATATCAACAAGTTAATTAAACTCAACGTTGAAGGTTTTTGCTTTCAAGCTTTAAAATAGAGAGATTTCTATTCGAAAGCTTGAAAACAAAAATAAAACCTTCAACGTTGAGTTTATATAACCTCTTGATAATTGATATATGAGTATGAATCTTTTCAATCAAATTTTTATCTATTCTTCTCTGTTGATTTTGGTAGTTATATTTAAGTATAATTTAGCAGCATGATCCATGACAATTATTCTCATTCTAATTTTTCTCTACAAACTAATGTGTTTGAACATCTCAGACAGTTTAGGAGTGTCTGAATTTCTCGTAAGAGTAACACCATTTCTTCTTGCTGAGGAGGTGTCCGTAATGGTGTGTGGGACACTCCTAATGTCCTTCCTTTATAGGTCCTATTGTGTCCTTCCATCTATTAGGAATAACCTGAGCAAATGAGCTGAAAAATTTAGGAACCACCGACAATTTCCAGAGAATTTCAGGCTTTAAAATGTCGCTTCTACATTTCAAGCTGCAAGTCTTCGGTATAAAATTTTACGATTTCTTCTGGAAAATAAAACAGGGATTTTAATTTGATTGAATTTCTCCTCTCTTGAAATGACACAGCTGCTCTTTTTTCTTTTTATTTATACCGGACTTTCATAAAATAATAACATATTTCGATCAGACTGATTCAAATTTCATCAATTTAAACGATAATTATTGTAAATAAACTGTAAATGAACTTCCGATGAAATGCATTAAAAAATGAAAATTTACATGATTGATGAGGTATTTGATTAACTGAAATGAATTAGTATTCACTGAAAGTAGAAGCTTCATTTAAGTATCACATATTCCTAATCTATCAATAATATACTAAATAATTTATATAAAATATCACATCTGGTATCATTGCCCAGCTAAATTATTGATTAATAATATTGATTTTATTAAATTGGTCAATTCAGACATATTTATTCACTGTAGATATAATTAAAAAGGTTATGTTAATTTGTCACATTTATTATTTACTAATTCTTGATCAAACTATTTCTAATAGTTCGATAAACCAAGTACTCGATATTGATGTTATTTTATAATCGAATTGCATCCAAAAGACGGAATTAATGTTTTCTAGCCAAAGGTCATCCATTAGTCGTTCTAGCAGACTGCTAATAAAAGTTTCGCTCTCCACAAACCTTACTTTAGCTAATCAAAGCAACGTGTCGCAGTAAATTCTTTCACCTCCTCTGTATTCAATTAATTTCTTCTGATTCAACAAATTCTACACAACAAGAAATGAATTGCCACAGTTTCTAACGAATTGAAAAACACACACAATGGGTTAAATATAGGTGACTAGAGAAAGAAATTTAATCGAATTTTCCTTATAAAAGAATTTTGTCACGTGCCTGATCATTTTCTATTCATTGAAGTTTTGAAATGATAAACCTGACAATCTTGGAGAGAAGAAAGCGTGAAATAAGCTTGTCGTATTCCATAGTTTTTCTCAGTCACTTGGAAACAGGAATATCCTGTTTTTGGTAGATGATCCGGTATATTCTCAGTTTAGTACGCACACAAAAAGCTTCTTGAGTCTGTGTTTTTGGTTATTGCATTTCTAAGAACAAGCAGATCGATTCACAACAAAAACTAGAAAATTGCAATGTTTTTAACCGTAAGAATGCAGTTCTGTGACTGTTGAAGCTGCCATAAAATTGGAGGACTGAAAATGGATGAATTAGACCCACGAAATATCTTCATTTCGTGGGTCTCATTACCTTAATATCTCATGTATTGAAGAATGCATAGCCATCGATTATTTCCAGCTTATTTTCTGCACAATAATTGGATTTAAGAATAGACAATTACCAAAATCCCATAAATGAAATCTCAGATTCAAAGTCCCACTCCCTCTCTCTTGCATCATTAAACTACATGCATGTTATAGAAGCGTAATTAAATACACATGTCTGTTTATCTTAATAGTAAGGGAAGATATAGACATAAACGCAAAGACAGCTCTTTTATAAAAAATACAAATCTGAGTACAGGAAGAATGATTTTAATAATATATGAAAAAATATTGGCACCGACAGATCTAAACTGTACTAAGTATTGAACGAATAAATCAATGAATCTGAAGTTATTGAAACTTATATGTGACATCGAATGTTTAAATACCGAGGCCTGATCGCACAAAACTTTACAGTTCACCATCCATACAATATCTATTTTCAATGAATATAAATAATAAGGAAAATGAAAAGACTGATTTGAAATATTATTACTTACTTACTTACTTTGAATACTGAAATACAATTTACTTAGAACACTGAATTTTTATCGTTATTGTTGTTATAATTTAACAAGTGAAGCACAAATGTACTCTTCTAATTGGAAATAAAATCAAGTAAATCATAGAAGTTAACTTAGACTAGAGAAATAATCAATAGCTTTTAAATTAACTGTAAGTCTAATTATAAAAACATACTCGTTTCTTCTCTATATTGAATTCATTATAACTTTTAAATTAAATTAGCTACACATTTTGATGAAAAAGTGAGAGGAATTATTGCACGGATTAATCCTTATCTTGAAAATGAATTCTTTTCAATGAATTATATGAAAACAAATGTTCGAAATTGAAAAATCAGAAATAATGCGAACTGCTTTCAATATTATCGAGAATAGGAAATTTTATTCATTCCATGATATGAATGAATAAAAAGAGTTCGTTCATCTTACATTACCTCAGTCTTATTCTCATTATTTTTCATAAACTGAAGACTTTCAAAGGAACTGTGAATAAATCAGTGAAATTGAGCAACTATTTTTGAATGAAAATGAGAGTATTTTTGTAAGGTTTGGGAAATTCTATCTTGAATAATTAGTTGTGGCAGTTCAAAAAATAATTTCTGGTTTTATGGTAAAATACTTGGTGATATTCTATCTATTTAAAAGCCTAATAATATTATTTATATCATTATTATATTAGGTATATCATTATTAAGATGATATATTATATCATTAATAGATTTTAAATTGGGACTGTGAAAGAACTTAACCCTACAATAAAACACAAAGTTGTTTGAAAATTACTACCAATTACTTACAGTAATAGTGACAAGATATTTCATTTTAATAATCAAGGGGGGAGGGGGGTTTTTCTCTCCTCCCTTTTTCAGAATGACTTATCAGCCATGCATCGACAGATTTTGCCATCTTTAATTACCACTCGAGGCTCGATTTGTTGATCCAAGTAGTAATGTTCGATTGGATTCAGATCGGGGTTATTGGCTGACCAGTTCATTAACAAGTCATTTATGAATTCATTACCCTTCAACCAATCTTCTGCGTACTTAGATCCATAACATTGCCTTGCATAAATTCCAATCTTCCTCTTCTGTTGTTTCCTTGAACTTTGAGCCAAAAAAGTATAATTATCTAAAAACATTGCAGAATTAAGTTTTGCACCATTTTTAACATTAAATGGGCCGTTAACCTCGTTTCCAACAATTATTCCTTAAGATTATTTTCAATAGATGGTGTAAAAATTAATTCTGTTGACTATTGTCATCCTTGGCTCAATGCTCAAGGAAACAACAGAAAAGAAAGATTGAAATTTATACAAGACAATGCTCACAGTCATGGATCTAAGTACACAGAAGATTGGTTGAAGGATAAAGACTTCATAAATGACTTGTTAATGAACTGTTCAGCCAATAGCCCTAATCTGAATCCAATAGATAATTACTGTAGCATCCCTAAATCTGTGGTTTGCAAAGATGTTAAGCAATAGTACTCATTAAGTTGACAAAATCCGTCGATACATGGCTGATAAGTCACTCAGTAAAAGGGTATGAGTGTAAACTAATTACAACCTTAAAACTGCGGTAAAGCCAGCTGGTTATATCTTATCAAAGTTGTAATACAAATGTAATGATAATTTATGTTTTTTCATTGCTTAATGTTTTTTTTATATTTCTTGTTTTATAATCCATAAATTATGAATTTGCAAAAGAACTCGGAACAGTGAATTTTTATGTTTGTCTAATAATATTAAGAAATATAATAAATTATGAATTTTCACTATTATTTTTTCATATAACCTTTAGAAAAGAATTTTTTCAAATAATATAATGAAGAAGTTGTTAAATTTGGGAACAGGACAAAATCCCCCTCTGGATGCAGACAGACAGACTTTAATAAGTTTGGAAGTCATGTTGTTTACAAACAAAGTATCAAGAAGATGCTGACTTTACAGTTAAGATGCGTATGATAGCAGCATTATCTTTTGTTCTTCCTGACGATATTGAAACTGTGTTTTACACGTTATCGGATCTAATACCAGAAGGAGGAGTTCAGATATTGAATTATTTTGAGGATGTTTATATTGGGAGGCAATAACGTGAAACCAGTCGGCCTCCATCATTTATAGTATCTTTGTGGAACACCCACTGTAGAACTAATGACCATCAACCTCGAACTAATAACATCGTCGAAGCTGGGCACAGACGGTTTTTTCTCATTGTGTGGTTATTCACATCAACATATTTTTAAGTTCTTTGACTTAATTAAAACAGAAATGAAATATCAGGACTGCCGGGTGACTCAACATTGTTCTGGTCATGAGCCTCAACCACGCAGAAAAAAACGAATAAAGAAGATTACGGCCCGATGTTAAAAATATTCCTATATGAAGATTTTTTGCAAAACATTGAAAGCAACTTAATTAAAAAACCTTTCCTCCATTTTACGTTTGACTGTATCAAATATTTTGTCTTGAATTCTTTAATGTTTTAATATTTATTAACTCCAGATAATAAACTGAAGATACTGAACTCCATATACTCATCTATATTATTTGAATTTGATTGCAGCACTGTCCCTTCTAGTTTAGAAGGTAATAGCGATATTATTATTTAAAGAAAAGTTGTTGTAAATACTTAACTGTACTAAAGGCACTTTAACTATTGTTATAATGTAATAATACAAGGCAAATTATATGATACATTGCCAAATCGCATTTTTATTTCATTATGTTGGACATGGGCATGAATTAATTAACTATATTACTATATCATAGTTACCCTGAAAAATCAATGAGACAGTTTTAAATAAAAATTAACAAAATAAACTGATTCTTTATTAGTAAATTTTAAAATTAAATCATTAAACTGTTTATATGACAAATCCTAACTTTAATTGATATAAAGACCCAAGGGGGATTTCGTCCGGCGGGGGATTTTGTCCGAATGGGGTATTTGTCCGGATGGGGTATTTGTCTGAATGGGGTATTTGTCCGGAGGGGGTATTTGTCCGAAGGAGGTAATTGTCCGCAGGGGGTATTTGTCCGGAGGGGGATTTTGTCCGGAGGGGGGTTTTGTCCGGATTTACTAGACCAATAAATTTACAATCTGTTTACATTTTATGTAGAAAAAACCCGGCGTAGTTTATATCCTCATATATTATTTGCTCTCTATCATTTAAATATTTTGTAGGAACGTTATTGTGATTTATTATTAGAAGATTTGTATCTGAGAGAAATATATGTTATTTGTATTAAGAAAATTACCTATTAATTTGTACAACTATGTGAATAACTTACCTGCAATGAAAACTAACACAAAATATGAGTGATTAACTTCCAACAAAAATTAATTGGAAGAATTCAAACAACGAACAAACCTGCATGGTGTACGAACAATTTCTTGCATTTCAGTATGGTATTTACCTGCATATAGTATATAGTAAATTCACGCCTTTCAGTATGTAGTATTGAAAATGACGAAATAGGTTCAGTTGACTGGAACACTGAATATATGGAAACTTATGAAGAGTTTGGAAATTGGGACATTTCTTAGACGTTGAAATAACATTTGCTCAGTTTCTTCATAAATTTACAAATTATCAAAATCTAAATTTTGATACATCTAAAATCTAAGATAATCTACTATAATAAAATCTAAGTGTTAATACATAATAATACTTCCTAATATAATTATTATTGTTATTTTTATTAAAAAATATTGTCTTTTGAAACAAAAAAAAAATCCTCGAAAATTTTATATAATTACATTTACAAAATAATTTTTTTGACAAACGTAAATTTTTAACAAATATGGAATGATTTTTATACCTACATTCCTCAGTATAAAGAGATGGTGGAGTAATGCAAGGAGATGGTGGAGTAATGCAAGGAGATGGTGGAGTAAAGCAAGGAGATGGTGGAGCAAAGCAAGGAGATGGTGGAGTAATACAAGGAGATGGTGGAGTAAAGCGAGGAGATGGTGGAGTAATGCAAGGAGATGGTGGAGTAAAGCAAGGAGATGGTGGAGTAAAGCAAGGAGATGGTGGAGTAATGCAAGGAGATGGTGGAGTAATACAATGAGATGGTGGAGTAATGCAAATAAAAGGCGGAGTGGAGGAGGAGAGAGATGCTCACCAGTTGGATCTCCAAGAGTAATCACACCAATTAGTTCTTATAATAACATTTGTTCCTTTCAATGGCCTGAGAATATCAATAGAGAGAATGTTTTTCTCTGGTGATTTCTACCCCTTCTGACAGTGTGTTTCCATTACTTAATGGCTCTAACTTAAATAGTAATATTTTCGAATTAAAAAAGATGTGTAATAAATACAAAAATCTGCAAAAATTAGACAGTCATCAAAAAATTAGTTCATCTTTTATAAATATAATCATTTAGTTTAAATTATTAAAAAAAAACAGTGTTATCAGAATTCTAAATTCTTCATATGATATGAAAACACTTGAAGTCAAAGTAATGACCACCTCTGCATCCTATATTACATTATAACTTATTTACCTTACGACTAAATAGATATTTTTATAAATACAATATCTTTCCATTAAAAAGAAGAAACCGTGACTCTATTCTCAAGTCGATATATCCACTAGAATACTAATTGTCTATTGAGTAAAATGTACCCTGCAAATATATTACAAATAACGAGAGAATAGAACTGCAGGCGAAATTTAATTTCTCAGTCTGTTCCATATCTCAAGATTATCTTAGAAAATAGAGTTTTGCGATTTACCGGAAGTGCTAAATTGGAGGGTAGTTTTTCTCTTTTCGCAGCGTAAGCAATAACAAGAAATTTAATGGCCTCTGTTGATCTGCTAGAACACACCAAGGTAGTAATAATCTGTCGGGGAGTAAAGCGATGGTGGGATTTACACACTATGGATGTTTTCAACACCAAATTGTATAATACCGAAAAAAAAAAACGGAAAACCGTAATAAACTGATACATCCGTAAGAATATAACAAAAGGAAAACAAAAAATATACAGAAACCGAACAATTGGGGGAAAATGGAATCTCCTGAAAAAATGAAAAACGGAAGAGAAAATTTACCCTCTGCCTTAATTAGAATGAAATTCTGTTATTTACAGTTTCCCTTTGAATGAACCAACATGTCGCTTCAGCCATTACATACAAATTTATGAAGATTTCAATTTGAGATGAAAATATACTACACGGTACACACGTGACAAATATGTGTAATAAAACCGTGGAATATCCACGGGTACTGCTTGTTATATAATAAACTGCATAAGTGGAACTAGTAACCTATTCTACTGATATTGTAACGCGTTTAATAGTAAAAATAACGTATTTTACCACTCGTTTTATAAATCGAAAGAAGTACAGGTATAGCTCATACAGTGGCTGAACTTTAAAAATTATCCGAACTTCGGGCCATGCTGCTCCTACAACGACCTCTTTATATTATATAGTTTAACAAATATTTTGTTCGTCTATCAAGTATCTTGTCAATCATTACAATTTACAAAGAGGTGTAACTATTCTACAGGGTGTCCGAACACTTTTGTTGTCAAACTTGAACATAATTATAATTGCATTTGTCGAAATAAACACTTTTTATTCTATGAAGGTGTGGTCTAAAATGCTTAGTTAGAGAGTTACAAGGTTAGGAAAGTAGTATCTGTACCATTTATTATTATTAGTTAACGTCATTTTTTTAATGTTGCGATAAGAAATAAAACATTTTTAACAGTAATTATAGGGAGCACTAAAAAGATAATCTTAAATTAGGATACATTTTTACAGAATGTGTTCAATTTGCCGCCCATTTGTTGCGATGCAAGCGTTCAAACGTTTGTCCCGCAAGGATTCGTGAAACTCCTGGTGTCTGCACGCGTCCGCCAATCAATAGACAAACGTTTGAACGGCTGCATCGCAACAAATGGGAGGCAGTTTGAACACATTTTGCAAACATGTAACCTAATTTCTTGTGCTCATAATAGTTACTGTTAAAAATATTTTGTTTCTTATCGCAACATTAAAAAAATGACGTTGACTAATAATAATAAATGGTACATATACTACTTTCCTAACCTTGTAACTCTTTAACTAAGCATTTTAGACCACACCTTCATGGAATAAAAAGTGTTTATTTCGACAAATGCAACCATATGTTAAAGTTTGGCAACAAAAGTGTCGGTCACCCTGTATATTTTTTTTAAGCAAACCTTCTTTAAATAATTAAAAAAAAACAATCATCTTTATTAAGACAATGAACATTAAAAAAATAAAAGATAAGCTTCTCTGCTCTGACTATCGCGAATGGTAGTGGCCTCCAACCGACTATGAGGTGCCTATAACAGGTCACAGGGCAACACCCAAACTGCGGTCATCATACTTCTCATTGACTGACGTCAGGATACTGAAAGCATTGCTCCTCTGAACTGCCAAACCAACTCTCTGCTCTAACCAAAAGGTCTCTCTCATATCATCAGTGACGTTGATAATGCGACGGCCGATTTCAGCAAGGAGAGCGCCTGTCGTTTCACCATAGCTACCTGCCGTTTCCACCGCTATAGGTTAGAACCGATATCGAATGCCAAGAGCCGCATATTTGCGTCGCTTCCTCCCCTCCGCCTCCTTGGCTGCGCTACCAGGTGACAATGCCGAGTCGATCAAGTGAGACGCCGCGTAAGTGTCTACACATGTTGCATCCCAACAAAGACACCTCCCATCTGTAAAAGGGAAGACTGATATACCATTAGGCCGCTTACCATCACCCCTATCAACTCCCAGAGGCTCAAGCACTGAAGGGATACCAGCCGAAATCAAAGCTCTCCTAATAACATCATTCAGGGCTGCGTGTCTCGGATGGCGTCCAGCACTGTAGCGACATGATAGACCGTGAAGTCCCCTTGAATCCACTCTCTGGCCGCATCGGCACACGTGTGGCTCACAGATGTCCGCACCAACACGCAGCGCAATCGAAACCCGAAAAGACTCTGCGTCGAGTAGCGTTCCAAGTGTGGAAACTGGAAGCGCATGTAGCCAAAGTCCGCTCTCTCTACATGCAGATGCCAGCAAACGTGCCCTAGACAATTGATCAGCCTCCTCGAGCAGTCTGGCCACAGTGGCTACCGACTTAGGGTCATCCCATGACCTATGCCAATTCTCATTAGCTCCTTCAGCTAAGGCAAAACCCTCACTTTGCCATTTCTCCACTGCTGCTCCAAGTTCACGGTCATCCCCAAACTGTGTTCTGCACAGAATGGATCGAACCAAATCCTCGGTAGCATGGAGGGAAGAAATGAATGCGGGTAGCGCAATGTCCTTAGACATCCTGATTCCTAACCCCCCAAACCGTACGGGCAACGATGCCTGCACAAGTGAGTCTCCCTCAAACTTAACGTTGGTTACCATCGAAAGAGCTGATACAATGACCCTGTCGAACTGTGAAAGATCCTCACTATTCTTGTAAGCTGGTGAAGCACGGAGGATATATTGGAGCTTAGGCAAGGCAAAACAGTTCTTGAGCAGAGCAAAAGCTTGATGGTTCTCAATCAGTATAATTATGCCTTAGTTATTATACCAAAAAAAAAATAGAATCTGGAAATTAAATAGTTCATTTTTATATCGTTTTCAGTTTAAATAAATGACGATTAATATTATGCTATGTATATGAGTTTGCATGTAGACATATATATCAAAGATTTTCATTAAAATTTTCATTTAAAAATAATCTGAGATTGTTCAACTTAACTTTACTTCAATGCTGTCAAAGAAAACTTACACAGTTTAAATCCCCAACTGAACTAATCATTCAAATTATTAGCATAACTCTAAAAGTATTCAACCCATTTGCCTGAAATTTGGTAAGACGATTGGACATTATCCGGGAACCATCAGGTAGAATGTTGGAAGTGGTCAGGTCAAAGGTCAAGGTCATTCATAACTCAAAAAGTATACAACCAAATTACCTGAAATTTGGTGGGACGATGGTTTATTATCCAGGAGCCAGTTTATAAGATTTTTGGAGGGACCAGGTCAAGGTCATTTATATATCAAAAAGTATTCAACCAAATTGCCTGAAATTTGGTTGGAAGAGGTCAAAGTCATATATAACTCAAGGATTATTGTTAGGTTAAGCTCATTTATAAGTGATGGCGAAGGTAGCACGTCATCTAGTATTTTTTATCATATACCAGATTCTATCCAATAGAACGATTACCAACTTTTTCTCTGGATTTTACCGTTTCACCATCAGAAATTTCCTATTATCAGCCAAATTCATTATCTAAATAAAGATAATTGTTTTTTAAAATTATTTAAAGAATGTCTGATTCTTCTGACAGGGGGCCTTTTTTGAAAACAATTCTTCATGATCTTTCACCTACGTTATAATTATGTTACTTTAATTATTTTGTCCCAAAATAACTTTCTCGCAGAGTGAACTGCAACGTGAACCAATTTCGTGATAATAATGTTCAGTTATTCAACATACCTTTGTTACATCATAAATGTTAATTTTAGAATATAGCGAAAGGAATTCCGAATCAACTTCTTGCATTAGAGTACCAAACAAAGGTTAATATTGCGCATAATGACAATGGTAAACTGTTGTTTTCTTTAGAATATTCTTTCAGTTCTCTTCGAATGGTGACAATTTCTCTGGCAAGGTGTTTAAAGGTCCCCTCCAAGCAAATTTTTTTATTGCTTAAATCAACGAGGCTAATATTTCTCATCATTTTACTGCAAACCCCATAAAATTTGATAGCATATTTTTAATTTTATATACCTTTAAAGATTTTTATAATTCAAACTCTACAAAACCTACTTTACTTCCGACTTTCTAATTTTCAGTCTGAAGAAGAAGAATGTACACCATTTGTTTTGATTGTCAACTAGGTATTTGGTTTAATAATTCTATTTATTATTCGTTTAAAGGTTTAAATTTAGATAAACTTATTATAGAAACGTTTATATACTTTTAGAAACAATTAATATCTAAAAAGAAGGCCAAAAACGCATTGTTAGTTTAAAAATCTAAATTTGAAATCAAACAAATAGTGTACAATCTTCTTTCTCAGCGTCAGGTTGGAGATTCGCTCGATTGTTACTCACAGAGTATTAAAAAACTTTAAAAGTAAATAGTAAAATATATACTGAACCATATTGTATGCGGTTTGCGGAATAATGATCGTAGACCTTAGTTCTATAATATTATGTAATAAACTCATTTTTTCTCCGGAGCCTGGAGAGGACCTTTAATACTCTCACGAGGGTAATAATAGGAGAACTGCATCAAATGATCTCATTAACTATTGCAATTGAAGCGATAACATTTGTAATGGAAATGAGTTGCCGTGAAGTAAATAGAAAGAAACTTCATTTAGTGAATACTATACAGTGTGTCAACAAAAAAGGTATCCGCTGCCATTGAATAAAGTACTATTTACAATTCATTAATTAATCTACGTATCTATGGTACCAATATATCATTCATGTTATCGTAGAATGATGAATCATGTAGATTCAATGTAGTGGATACATTTTCTGTGGACACACTGTACTATAAATGAACAAAAATTGCTTTGTAGAGATTTTTATATTCTTTTAGAAGTCCTTTCCAGGCACTGAAAACAAGAACTTCATTTCTTTATATTGTACACCTAAGGTCTGTTCAAATAAAGAATAACGCATTAAATAACATTTTGTTAGACATGATAACTGAAAGGAATAGTAATCTTATATTTTCCGTAGAATTTAGTAGTTATAGCTAATAAAAATAATTTAGCAGCATGGATCCACGACAATAATTCTCATTGGAATTCTCTCTGCAAACTAATGTCCTTCCTTTATAGATCCTATAGTTTGAAAAGATTCTTACTCAACGGGAAATCCATACTACCAATTGGCTATTTAAACTCAACGTTGAAGGTTTATTTAGGTTTCAAGCTTTCGAATAGAATTTTTTATTCATCATCAGGACAGGATTGTAAAACCTGGACCTGGCAATGAATTTTATGATCAACTGTTGTATGTTGGATACCATCTTTCTATTTAAGCTCTATATCCTATAGTAACTACTGTTTCAGTATTTTATTATTAATTAATCTATTAAATTTGAAAAATAAATTCTCTAGATTCTTTTTACTTTCATTATATCTATAACAAAAAATAGGGGTAAACGATTAAAGGCTTGTTCACACACATCAGAAATCTATCCGTGCCGTGTCCATTCCGTGTCTTCTCAGTACTTCAGTGTCAGTGGAAAAATATTTCGTTACTTTAAATTCAACGGACACGCTCACACACTCCAGGTTCAGTACCGTATCCTCTCAGCTAAAAAATCACTGAAAAGCACCGAGAGAACACGATACGGATGTGTGTGAACAAGCCTTAAAACTATCAGTATAACTGCTCTAATATCATACAATTTAAGTGATTTAAAACTAATGTAAGAGGCTCGACTTACTCCATCCGACAACCCCTTAAAGCTAAAAAGAGATACAATCAAAACCATCCGTCAATCTATACAGCTCAAGGTATGTATATTAAGATATAGCTCAAGGGTGACCGGTATATTCCACCCCTGTATATTCCACCCCGGTAAATTCCACCCCGGTATATTCTACCCTAGGTATATTCCACCCCACTTTACGGGTTAGGATTGTTAGTTATAAATATTAACCATTTATTAATCTTTTATATAATACTATGTAACATGCATTTTCATTGTAGCAAATTAAGCCTTTTGCTGATCAATCACAAACTATTAAGTATTTATTTTTCACTACACATGTAACAGAACAGCAGAGGGAGAGGTTGTGTGAACGCTCTTTATCAGTTGAGGTATTTAGTTTTTCAATCACGAGTTGATTATCTTCACTATCACTAACACAACAGCGATATTAAATGTAAGATGGTGTCATAGAGTACTTCGTGTTAACTTATTTTTATTTTGAATTTTGTATTTTGACTTCGAGTAAAAGTGATGTAAAATAGTTTCTGACCGAAGACTATTTTTTACATCGAGAGTATTTTACATGTTTTTTTTTAAACAGAAGGTGGAAATTATTGTACAGGGTTTTAAGACTGGGGATATTATTGCCTTATTTTACATAGAGAGATTTTGTCCACGGAAGATTAGTCGTAGAATCCAAAACAGAAAATTATAAGCAAAAAGATAAAAGCAGAATCCCTCCACGCCTCTTCCAACTATTGTTGTAAGAGGCGAACATATACTGAAGTTTCATGTTAAGGAGGAATTAATTTTAACTTGCTCAACATGTAAACTTTCAAATATAAATACCATATAATTTTAATTTGTATTTTGATCTATTAGGATAAAATTTAAATATTGTCCAAATTTGAATATTGCCCAAATCTTCCGGGATATCGTCTGACTTATTTCTCAAAACTACTTAGTATTTAACATATAGCCATCTAAAAATTTAATCTTTGACTTTATATTTTCAACCAAATGAGCATTTCCATTGGGGTGGAATTTACCGGGGTGGAATATACCTAGGGTGGAATATACCGGGGTGGAATTTACCGGGGTGGAATATACCTAGGGTGGAATATACTGGGGTGAAATATACCGGGGTGGAATTTACCGGGGTGGAATATACCGGGCCACTCTGGAAAATAGCTTTGGCTAACAGATGAATTTTAGAGGCTAAATGCTGCGGATTATGCAGTTTCCATTAATTTATTACTGTATTTTAAGGTTTGCTAAACTCCAACAGAGTAATTGATCCATCAGAAAAGACCACTTTTTCCAGAGTGGATACCGGGGTGGAATTTACCGGGATAGAATATACCGAGGTAAAATATACCTAGAACCTAGCTCAAGGTATGTATATTAAGGTACACGGTAAATTGCCAGGTGAAAAACTACCGAAGCGAAAAACTGTCAGTTAGTAACTGAGTAACTTAAAATTAAAAAAATACATAAGTGCCCAGTAAGTGGCTGGCAGTTTTCCGGACACTGTATATTAACTACAAGGTAGAGTTTTTGCGAAGGTTCATATCAAGATGATTACAGTTCTGTAGTGAAATGCGCACATACGAACGCAATTCTGTGACCCTGCATGTTCCATAACATACTTTATATGTAAACTACGGTGTCCGGAAAACTGCCAGTCACTTACTGGGGTTCATTTATGTATTTTTTTTTCTGAATTATTATTTAGTTGTAAACACATTCTAAGAACATTTAAATTTATAAAAAAAATGCGTTAGCTGTTCGTTAAAGGGACATTCCTTTTTACAGTAATAAATATATTAAACTCACTGTACTTTATTAAACACACTGTAAACCAAATTTCAGTACTCACAAAGAAATTATAATTACCCTTTTGAACTTATTTGGTAAGAAACTTACATTTTCAAAACATGTTAAGTTACGTATATAGATATCTACACAGGATCTTATATATTTATAATAATTATAATATATATCTTATATTATTATATTAGTTATATATTATAAATCAAGTGAATGTTAAATAAACTTATTCATGTTCAATATTCATCACATTAACATTTTTATTGTCTATGTCATTAAAGCCTTCATTCCTACAATTTTCATTTATATGTAAAAAGTACTATTGATTAATATGCAATCCAATTCGATCGATTGAAATTGTCAGAGAATTGTTTATAATACCAGTTTAATAATCATAGATGTTGGGTTGCAAATTCTAGATATTTCGCAAACATCGATCGAAGTTAATTTATAATGAGTACAAGCGAATATTAGGCTTGAAGACTTGTTCTATTCTCAAATTATTAACACAAAAAGAAATAATTAGACACTGAACTCGTTATGAACTGATAATGTAAAGATGCGTTGTGTAAACTGAGAAAGATTACACTGTACCATACAATCAATTCTGTTTCTTCTCTTAGTATCTTCTAAAAAAAGTTTTCAGTTCTTAAGTTCTACATTATATTCGATATAATTCTGTAATATTTATATAATAATGTATTGCACATAGTTCTCAAATAATTTTGTCTACATTTCAATATTGTTTTTGTTTTGTATACTAGGTAAAAATGAATGTCCCCTTAACTCTTTAGCGGGCAAGTATCACTCGAGTGATACACCATTATTTTTAGTTCATTATTTTTCTCACATGTTTTTCTACCATTAAATTGTATTAATAAACCACAGACAATAACAGACATTGTTGTCTTTCAAATAATCAATAAAAAATACAATAGAAAAATCAGTTAAAAAAAAAATTTTTTTTAAAGAAATCCACACGAATAAAAATATCTTGAAAACTATGACATACTAAAAATTTAGAACAATCTGACGAGTTTATCGGTCAGTGCCCGCTAAAGGGTTAACTCCTTACCAAGGGGCGAAGGCCATTTATTTTATAAATTAAAATGTTATTAGTGACTAAAGTCATTAAATTGTCAATATAAGTGACTGGCAATTTTCCGCCTGACAGTTTTCCGCCTGGCAGTTTTCCGCTTCGGCAGTTTTCCGCCTGGCAGTTTTCCGCTTCGGCAGTTTTCCGCCTGGCAGTTTTCCGTGTACCGTAAACTACATAGCGGGTTAAACAGTTATTTGCATATAAGGATTTTGCCATGGCATTTTGCTTGAGCTTGATCTTTGTTTGTGCAGTGTATATGAAGATGCTATGAAAAAAGGAGTTAACCCGCAGTATAGTATATTGAGCATGTAATCTAATTTAGCACAGCTAAATATTAACTCTAAGTTAATTCATCTTGAAAATTGCAGGGTCACAGAATTGCGATAGTATGTGCGTATTTGTTTTTTTGCAGAAGAGCCTAAAAACGTATGTAGGCGTAGCATATACCTTGTAAGTTGATATATCTTGCTATAGTTATGCTTGAAATATATATCCTTTCAATTTATTTCCTTTTTTTTTCTTTCAAATATCCCCATAGAATAAATATGTCCTATATTGGTTTTAAGTGCCATATTGATCCTAAAGTGTCCTCATTTTCCTAGAGTCTTCTATTAGTACCTAAGTGTTTCCTCTTGTTCCTGTGTGTCCTCTAGATCCTACGTGCTCCTTTGCCCCTGTGTGTGTCTTATTCTTCTTAAGTGCCTTCTTGTAACTATGTGTCCTCTTGTTTCTAAGTGTGTCCTCTTGCTTTTAAGTGTGTCCTCTTTTTCCTAGTGTGTCCCTATGTGTCTTATTGTTCTTAAGTGCTGTCTTGTACCTATGTGTCCTCTTGTTCCTAAGTGTGTCCTCTTGTTCCTAAGTGGGTCCTTTTGTTCCTAAGTGTGTCCTCTTGTTCCTAAGTGTGTCCTCTTGCTTATAAGTTTGTCCTATTGTTCCTAATGTGTCCCCATGTGTCTTATTGTTATTAAAGCTATCATGTACCTATGTGTCCTCTTGTTCCTAAGTGTGTCCTCTTGCTTTTAAGTGTATCCTCTTGTTTCTAATGTGTGTCCTCTAAATCCTACGTTTCATTTTGTCCCTATGTGGCTTATTGTACCTATGTGTATTCTTGTTCTTTAGTGCGTCTTCTTGCTTCTAAGTGTGTATTCTTTTTCATAATGAGTGTTCTCTGAATCCTAAGTGTATCATCTTGTTCCTAATTGTGTCCATCATATGGCCCTAGGTGTCTGTTGTCCCTAGTTGTCCTTTTGTTCCTAAGTGTCCTCTTTTCAATGCCTTGTACTTGAGTAAGTGTCCTGTTGATAACAGGACATCTAGGAACAAGAGGACACAATTGATGGACGCAACCCAATAAAGGAAGAACATTATAGGAGTGTCCCACACACCAATACGGACACCTCCTAAACTGTCTGAGATGTTCCAACACATTAGTTTGTAGTGAAAATAATTGTCATGGATCCATGCTGCTAAATTAAAAAAATTGTATATTATAACTACTAAATTCTACAGAAAATGTAATAAATGCAAAATGTTTTTCAATATTATATTTTTTGATTTGAACAGATCTTAGTTCTACAATATATAGTATCTAGAAAGGGCACTCGGTAGAACGCATACCTTCGCTGTTGTTTATAAATGACTTTGACCATCCAATAATCCTTGAATTAAAAATTACTTTACTCCCAAAATTTTGCAAAATGTGCCTGGATAATGACATATCTTCCCATCAAATTTCAGGCAATTTGGTTGAATACTTTTGAGTTATTGAGTTACAAATGGCCTTGACCACGAACTTTGACCTGATCACTTCCAAACTCTTATAAGCTGGTTCTTGAACATTGACCAAAAGTTCCACCAAATTTCAGGAAATTTGGGTCAATATTCTTTAAGTTATTTATTACCTTGACCTTTGACCGGATCGCCCCCTAAATTCTCCCTAAGGGAGACCGGATCGTTCCCTTGTGTGAATAACAAGATGATGAATGAATAAAAGCCGCCTAAAACAGCACCTTACCTACTAAAACATTAAAACAATCCATTTTCCCGGCGCCTGAAAATGACAATTAAAAATTATACATATAGGCAAGTTTCCCTCCTTTAATATAAAGTATTTACTAAATGAAGTTTCTTTCTATTTACTTCACGGCAACTCATTTCCATTACAAATGTTTCCGCTTCAATTGCAATAGTTAATGAGATCATTCGATACAATTCTCCTATTATTACCCTCGTGAGAGTATTAAACACCTTGCCAGAGAAACTGTCACCATTCGAAAAGAACTGAAAGAATATTCTAAAGAAAACAGCACTTTACTATTGTCATTATGCGCAATATTAACCTTTTTATTGGAACTCTTAATACAAGAAATTGCTTTGGAATTCCTTTCGCTGTATTCTAAAATTAACATTTGTGATGTAACAAAGGTATGTTGAATAAAGGCATTTATGTTCCGATTTATAGATTTATACTTTGAACTTGACTTGAGTACGTCTTGCATGCAGCGATTGTTGTAATCATCGTCCAGCAATATTGAGCTATAGTGGTTTTCGATGATTGCAAAAATTTCTGCATACGAAACGTACCTTAAGACGTATTTAAATGAAATCAATGAAAATAGTGCAGCATAGTGATCAACAATTTTCCAAAATATGGTGCAGTTTTATCTAAGGTTAAAACAATGCAGCACACTCTCGAGATTACGCAATTCGATAAAATACAGTATAAACCGAATAAATTTTTGGAATGAGATGATAATTTTTGCTAGTTATCAAATATTGTGACGAAAGTGAGAAAGCTATGATGGAACCTAAGAAGATTAAGAGTAACATTTTTAACAGATGTATGACATAACGACATATTATGATATTTTAGAAAAGAATGCATAATCATAGAAGAAATTGGTGTATTATTACATTAATAATAGTGTGCAACGTCACCGTTGATTTTAGAAAGTTTCTGATAACAAAACAGTAAAAACAAAAGAGAAAGTTGGTAATAGTTTTATTGAATAGAAACCGGTATATGGAAAAAAGGGATAATAAGAACCACCATATACAATTAGAGGAAGGAACTTTATTATGAAAAAGGTGATTTACATTCACTATGTTTTTTTATCAGTTCATTTGTAAATATTTAAGTGATACAATTAAATTTTCAGTCAATCTATAATTCTATAAGTATAAGTATAAATATAAGTTATCTAAATCTTTAATTCCATAAAAAGTACAGAACACACATCTTTAAAATTTTGCTCGTAATTTCATATAGAGCTCATATGTATTCATATGAAATTTCAAAGCATTTGGACAAATATTCTAGGAATAGTTTTATATTTCACTTCAAACACTAAATTTTGTTATGGTCAAAAGTTAAGGGTAGCCATCATAAACTTTGAAATATTCGCGGATATTGGAAATTAACCTAATAATTTTTGAATATCACTTCAATACATCTTCTACCACAAAATTTCACAAATTGGGCACAATATGAAGAAGTTATCCATCTTCTATTCATCCTCGAGAAATGTCCACAATTCTTCCACATTTCTTGTGTTTCTTCTCTGAGTACAGTCTCCAATTATTATCCAAACAATCTCAATTCGATTGAGGTCAGGACTCTGTGAAGGCCAGTTCATTAGAGCAATTTCTTCATCTTCTAATAGAGTCGTAACTCTTTTTATCTGAGTAGTCGGGTACGTTGTCCTGCTTGAAACTCTGTGGTTGAGGGTCAGCTGCTTGTTGATAGGGGAGAGTATGATGATGAAAGAGCTGTCTTATAATTCTGCAATAACTCCTCCTTGAAGACGAAAAATGAGACCAGGTCCAGCACTCTTCCTCCTCCAAAATTAACCGTTTTCTTGACGCAGTTCAGAGTTAACATTTCCCCTACTTTACGTTTAATTCGTACTTTCCCATTGGAACCAAAGATTTCTATCTTCTTCCATTAATCACTAGAATGTACTTTTGCCCACTGATCGGGGCAAACGACATGTTCATGATAAAACACAAGTCACACTTTCAGTTTCTTTTTTGAGATTGAAATCTTTGATGCAGGAGCAAATGATTGTAAACTAACTTGTTGAAGTCGAAGCAAAAAAGTAGACCGGGACACCGTACCACCAGACATGACATCCATCTCACGAACAATTTGACCAGAAGTGTTGAAACTACCTTGCAAGCTACTTTGAAGCCTTGCATGATCTTCTTTCAGCAATGCTTTGGGAAGTCTACCATTCTTCAGTTTGGAATCAACAACTCCATACTGCTTATACTGAGATACAAAATGTTGCACAATCCTTTTGGACCTTCATTTGGCAATAGAAATATCTCGCAACGACAAATGGAGACTGTATCAGTGAGGAAACTTGTGGACATTTCTTGAGGATGAATAGAATAAACTCCTTCATATTGTGCCAAATTTGTGAGATTTTGTGGTAGAAGATGTATTGAAGTGATATAGCAAAGACTTATTCACAAATTATAAAGTTAATTGCCAATATCCGCGAATATTTTAAAGTTTATGATGGCTACCCTTAACTTCTGACCAGAGTAAAATATAGAACTATTCCTAGAATATTTGTCCAAATGCTTTGAAATTTCATACGACTACACATGAGCTCTAGATGAAAAAACGTGCAGAATTTCAATAATGTGCGTTTTGTACTTTTTATGAAATTAAAGATTTAGATAACTTGTAATTGCCTACCCTTATATTTTGTCCACTACTGTATTTGCAGAGTAATTTTCGAATGACTATAAAACAAATATAAACTCGTGATAATTTAGATAAAATAGTTTCTAACTACTTCTATTATTACATCAATATTACTCAACCCCTCACTCGTAGTTCCTGAAGGAATTTCCTCTTCTGTAAAGATTTTATCCTTCTTGTTTTTTAATGGAAAAATATTGTCTTTTTAAAAAAAAAAAAAAAAAAAAAAAAAAAATACTTCTTTTGATTAATAAAAAAAAGTGGTAAAATACGTTAATTTTTACTATTAAACGCGTTAGAATATCAGTAGAAAAGGTTACTAGTTCCAATGCCTGTTATGAAGTTTATTATACAATTTAGTGTTGAAAACATCCATAGTATGTAAATCCCACCATCGCTTTACCCCCCGACAGATTATTACTACCTTGGTGTGTTCTAGCAGATCAACAGAGGCCATTAAATTTCTTGTTATTGCTTACGCTGCGAAAAGAGTGAACAACTACCCTCCAATTTAGCACTTCCGGTAAATCGCAAAACTCTATTTTCTAAAATAACCTTGAGATATGGAACAGACTGAGAAATTAAATTTTGCCTGCAGTTCTATTCTCTCGTTATTTGTTATATATTTGCAGGGTACATTTTACTCAATAGACAATTAGTATTCTAGTGGATATATCGACTTGAGAATAGAGTCACGGTTTCTTCTTTTTAATGGAAAGATATTGTATTTATAAGAATATCTATTTAGTCGTAAGTTAATTAAGTTATAATGTAATATAGGATGCAGAGGTGGTCATTACTTTGACTTCAAGTGTTTTCATATCATATGAAGAATTTAGAATTCTGATAACACTGTTTTTTTAATAATTTAAACTAAATGATTATATTTATAAAAGATGAACTAATTTTTTGATGACTGTCTAATTTTTGCAGATTTTTGTATTTATTACTCATCCTTATTAATTCTAAAATATTACTATTTAAGTTAGTGTCATTAAGTAATGGAAACGCTCTGTCAGGAGGGGTATCTTTATTGATATTTTCAGGCCATTGAAAGGAACTGTTAGTCATTTTGGTGTGTAAAAGATTCTGATGCTGTTTGCCAATGATTTTTACGTTAATAGGACAAAGGTGAAGGTAAATGTTATTATAATGACTAATTGGTGTGATTACTATTGGATATCATCCTGGTGAGCATCTCTCTCCTCCTCCATGGAGCTAATTCTCTCCTCCACTCCGTCTTCTACTTGCATTACTCCACCATCTCCTTGCATTACTCCACCATCTCCTTGTATTACTCCACCATCTCCTTGTATTACTCCACCATCTCCTTGCATTACTCCACCATCTCCTTGCATTACTCCACCATCTCCTTGCATTACTCCACCATCTCCTTGCTTTACTCCACCATCTCTTTGCATTACTCCATCATCTCCTTGCATTACTCCACCATCTCCTTGCATTACTCCACCATCTCCTTGTATTATTCCACCATCTCTTTGCTTTACTCCACCATCTCCTTGCATTACTCCACCATCTCCTTGAATCCAACGGGGGTATTTGTTCTTACATCTATTAGGAATAACCTGAGCAAATGAGCTGAAAAATTTAGAAACCACCGACAATTTCAGGCTTTAAAATGTCGCTTCTACATTTCAAGCTGCAAGTCTTCGGTATAAAATTTTACGATTTATTTTGAACAAAAACAGGGATTTTAATTTGATTGAATTTCTCCTCTCTTAAAATGACACAGCTGCTGTTTTTTCTTTTTATTCATACCAAACTTTCATAAAATAATAACATGTAGATAAAGTGAACACCTATTAAATTCTTTATAGTTGATCTCTATAATTACCTTCGCAAATTTGCGGAAGGTTATATTTTACCCGGCATTTATTTATTTATCATCTTGTTATTTGCAAAACTGAAAAAGTGTTCAACCAAATTGCCTGAAATTTAGTGAAAGTATTGGTCAATGACCACTGATCTTCTGGTAGAACTTTGGGAGTGACCTGGTCAAAGATCAAGCTCATGGTCATTTTAAACTCAAAAATTATTGAACCATATTGCATGAAACTTAGTGGGACGATTGGTACAGGAAACCTTTTGTTAAATTTTATGAGCGATCTTGTTGTAGGTCAAAGATCAAGGTCAAGGCCATTAACTCAAAAAGTATTCAACCAAATTGTCTGAAATTTGATGGGACGGTTGGTTAAGGTCCAGGAATCATCTGGTAGAATTTTGGGAGCGATCTGGTCAAAGGTCAAGGTCACTTATAACTCAAAAATTATTGAACCATATTGCATGGAACTTGGTGGAACGATTGTTAATTATTCAGTTACTAGTTTATTAAATTTTGGGAGATAACGGGTGAAAGTGGCGGCGAAGGTATGCGCTCTAACGAGTGCATGTAATCTAGTTTGCATAGTGTTATTGACCTGATTTCCATACCTACAACACTTGCAATATTTCACTAATTTTTGCTCCTTTACATTCATTCGAAATCCCAAAACTGTACAAACTATAGCTTCATATTTATGGAATGTTTTGTCATCTGCTCTGATGGAGCATGGAATTCTAGTGTCTTTTACAAACAAATCGAAAGTGAATTTATTTGGAAGATGTTAAGTTTTTATTATTTTTGCATACTCCTCCCACTCTATCTTTAATTTCAATAGTACTAGTAAAGTCAGGTATTTTTTATTATTAGCTCTTTTAAAATTAGCTTACTATATCACATTTTACTAATATACATTAATTACCCTTTTTATTTTATATTGCATGGCCTTGAATGAAAGGTCAATTGCCCTACTTGGCCTAAATATTCATGTATATATTTACGTATATATTTTTCTGCAATCCTGTATTATCATGAGATGAGGATATTGATATTCCCAGAACTTTCTCAGAATATCACATGAGTATCCTTTCTTAATATTGAAGGAAACGTCATTTTTGTCACTTTTATGGAATAATGCCATAAATCACGAGGGAAGATCTATTCTAAGGCAACAAAGAAGTGGAGTTCAATAGAATGAAGAGGAAGTGCCAATGAAATAAGACATCTATAGGAAGGGACAATAAACGGGGACTATCAAAGGAAAGAGACATCCCAAAAGATTTCCTTGAAAATCCCGTGAGGCAGGATATAGCTACATGATTATGGCCATAAAATATAGTACGTAAATTAAAGAAATCTCTTACAGGAATATATTAATATTTAAATTCTTTTCATTCATATAGGCAAGGTAAGGCCATCAAAACAGTATATATATATCCGCCAAAGTGAAGTGAGTTGGGTTCCTTCTTAGAATATTGGCGAAATATTCGGACTGGGAAAAAATTAGGTAGTAGGACATCTATTACAGCTGACTATTTACTTAATCTTGAAAAATTTTAAGTCGATATTTCGATACCTGATATCGAAACGCATTCATTGCTACAAAGTTCATTGAAATGTATATCGCTCAAGTTATGAGCAATTTAATTGGAAGAGACAAATCCGTAGATTAGGTAATAGATACAAATCTTTTTACGCGAGAAATTATAAAGATTGTTTACCAAATAACATAAAGTTCTCTCAGATTTGGGAGTTGAGTATAACTAAAATAAGAATGACTTGAAAACGAGCTAAGAAAGCCGCATGAAATATTGTTTAGTAAAATATAGATCTCTACAAAATTTTACCGGTATCAGCAGACTGTACACATTGATTCACATTAACAGATATTTTAAAATGAATAAGGCTAAACATAAGTTAAAATTTTTCATGATTTATAAAATCTGACGTTTTGATTCATAACGAGAATAATTTTCAAAGAATCTGTGATATGTGTTAAAAATGTTACACACAATTTATTGGAAATAAATAAATAATATAAAAGTGACTGAAAAGAATAAATTAAAGTTTCAAAAAACATATAAAATACATTCGCAAATGTAAGAAGTAAAATCCGTGCAGTAAAATAAAGGTGGTTAATTGCTTGATTAGCGAAAATAATATAATGAACTTCAACACTTTTTGGAGGAATAAAATAATTATTGGAATTCAAACGTGTTTGACGGTAAAAAATGAACGTATATTACATCTCATTTTAATAACCGATTGAAATAGTCATAGATTATTTCATCATATAATTATAGTGAGTTTTAATTGACGAGTCAAGATCGGTACTTCAATAATGAAGAAATAAAAGACCTTTGATTTCTTCTCACAAATTAAGAACTCTTGAATTTATTTCTCGAGTAGCTTCACATTGACAATTTCTGGTGATGATTTTATCGACAACTTGAAGTTAATCAGACGTTCCAGTGAATTAAATCCCTCTTTCTGACATTAAAATTCCACTTCTGTTCAAATGTACAACAGGAAAAGCAAGATCAGCTGAGGGAGTTTTCCGGAGAGGAAGTGCTCAAAGGTGACGACTTCAAGAGGTACATCAACACACTCAGGACCAAGAGTTCGATGTACAAAATGAAGAGAGCCGAACTCAACGATCTGAGGGCAGAGTTCGGAATACTCAGTCGAACTCAAGACATTTTGAAGGCGAAGGAAGCTCAGTTAAATTAACAAATGGTGAGTAGTGATGTACTACAATAACTATAACACAAATGGTGAGTAGTGATGTACTACAATAACTATAAATCAAATGGTGAGTAGTGATGTACTACAATAACTATAACACAAATGGTGAGTATTGATGTACTACAATAATAAAAATAGAGGTGATTATATGATTTCTTTCTATTTTCCTAAATTATTAGTCTATTATAGTACCTATTGAAAATATTTTAATTCGCTCTTTTTTCATTGCTTTTTTTACCACTTTTGTGTTTCCTGATAGCCTTTCACTTAAGATATTTTGAACCTGTCCGTTTGGTAAATTACGATAGTACCTAAAATTCCTAGTTCAATTTCAATACATTTATCACGTTAAAAGGATTGCAATATTTTAGTTGATAGAACTTCCTATCAATACTTCTCGCTACCATTGCTACTTTTTGCTACCATTTGTAGCATTCTGAATTAGCTAAAAATATATTATAAAATCTTAGATCTGAAACAAATCATAAAGTAATGGAATGTGGTTTCTTTCCCACGGAGTAATAAAAGATTTAATGATGTGTAAGGACAGCTTAGAAATTCTTGTAATAATATTGATCTATTTTCTATGTGAGCCAATAATTAGTTTACGACCTAGAGATTCTCGTGGTTTGTGAGCTGTGATAATTGGTTAGAGTTAGCCATGATGTAGCCGGCTAATGAGAGTTCCGGTGGGATGACTGTAGTTTAAAAGAATGATAGTATATACTCATGAAAAAAATATTTTCTATCAAAAATATTCATTTTTCATGACGAAAATATTTTTTTATGTAAGGAATAGTTTTATTTTAAATATACTCAAGACCTTATTTTTTTTATATAAAACGCATATTGTCACAACCCAAGTTATTATAGTGGCAATGATCTTTAATTAAGTTAATACATTAAACTCTGAAAAATGGGCAAACAATATAATTGTCTCTGGACCCAATTATCCGGGGCCCAATTGTCTTGAGCCCAACTGTCGGTCCACGATCTCTACTATATTTGTGTCACCTCTAACTGTACTGAAATGCTGTATTCAAGTTGGTAATAATACATCCCTTTTTGAGAGCTGGATTACTACCTTCATTTAACTCCACCAATCACCATCCTTATACCATTGCTACTTTTCGCTACCATTGCTACTTTTCGCTACCATTACTACTTTCGCCACCATTGCTACTTTTCGCTACCATTGCTACTTTCGCTACCATTGCTACTTTTCACTACCATTGCTACTTTTAGCTACCATTGCTACTTTTAGCTACCATTGCTACTTTTCGCTACCATTGCTACCTTTCGCTACACTCTGTCCCGTGTAACACTACCTGACGAATAACTGCAATTCCACTCCGTACTTTGGATGAAATTGCAAAGCAACTAAAGAGTTCGTCGCAAGTTTAATGGCAGACATTCTTTTATTTCTAGTAGAGTTTCGAAAAAAAGAAAGGGAAAAACTACTAAAACTAAAAAAAAGTAGATTGAAAAATTAAAATGTACATAAAGTTTGAAGAGATGCTTAGTCTATGAACCTCTGTTCTATCTGTGAACCTTTGTACTACATGTAAACCTTTGTACTATCTGTAAACCTTTGTACTATGTGTAAACCTTTGTACTATCTGTAAACCTTTGCACTACCTGTAAACCTTTGTACTATCCATAAACCTTTGTACTATCTATAAACCTTTGTTTTATCTATAAACCTTTGTACTATCTGTAAACCTTTGTACACTCTGTAAACCTGCCTGTGTACTATCTATAAACCTTTGTACTATCTGTAAACCTTTGTACTATCCATAAACCTTTGTACTATCTATAAACCTTTGTACTATCTATAAACCTTTGTACTATTTGTAAACCTTTGTACACTCTGTAAACCTGCCTGTGTACTATCTATAAACCTTTGTACTATCTGTAAACCTTTGTACTATCCATAAACCTTTGTACTATCTATAAACCTTTGTACTATCTATAAACCTTTGTACTATCTGTAAACCTTTGTACACTCTGTAAACCTGCCTGTGTACTATCTATAAACCTTTGTACTATCTGTAAACCTTTGTACTATCTATAAACCTTTGTACTATCTGTAAACCTTTGTACTATCTACATATAAACCCTTTGTACTATCTATAAACCTTTGTACTATCCATAAACCTTTGTACTATCTGTAAACCTTTGTACTATCTGTAAACCTCTGTTCTATCTGTGAACCTTTTTACTCTATGTAAACCTTTGTACTATCTGTAAACCTTTGTACTATCTGTAAACCTATGTACTATCTGTAAACCTTTGTACTATCTATAAACCTTTGTACTATCCATAAACCTTTGTACTATCTATAAACCTTTGTACTATCTATAAACCTTTGTACTATCTGTAACCCTTTGTACTATCCATAAACCTTTGTACTATCTGTAACCCTTTGTACTATCTGTAACCCTTTGTACTATCTATAAACCTTTGTACTATCTGTAACCCTTTGTACTATCCATAAACCTTTGTACTATCTGTAACCCTTTGTACTATCTGTAACCCTTTGTACTATCTATAAACCTTTGTACTATCTGTAACCCTTTGTACTATCTGTAACCCTTTGTACTATCTATAAACCTTTGTACTATCTGTAACCCTTTGTACTATCTGTAACCCTTTGTACTATCTGTAACCCTTTGTACTATCTATAAACCTTTGTACTATCTGTAACCCTTTGTACTATCCATAAACCTTTGTACTATCTGTAACCCTTTGTACTATCTGTAAACCTTTGTACTATCTGTAAACCTTTGTACTATCTGTGACCCTTTGTACTATCTGTAAACCTGTGTACTATCTGTGCAATAATTGCTTTCATCGGTTTGAATGCAGTTAACTTGACAGTGTTTTGCTTATTGATCATATCTTTATCTTCATCATTGTTAATTCTATTTACAAATTTCTAGAATGACTTAATGAACAGAAACAAATAGTCTGAATTTATATTTATTTAAAATACCATTAAAATAGCTTACATTTTCCGTGGCTGTTTTTGAGAATCCAACGAGAGATTTTAGAATCTGATTCTTGCATCATTTATTACCATATTTTATTGCTAAATGATATTATCTTTGTTTTGCATTTCTTTTCACGACTGACTATTCATCACGATGAATATTAACTTCTGAATCTTGAACAAACGCCATTCCTCCCCCTTTTGCAATTACTGATTTTCCACGTAAATAGTTTAATTCTAACAGCATCACAAGTCTTGCTGTCAGAGGTACTAAATATGGCTTGGTGTTTCAGAGTTCCATGGAAGCAGAGCAAGGAATTACTGGTTTCAGACACACCACCGAGACAATGGAGGCCGTCTCATCCCAGAAAGCCAATCTGGACAGTCAGAAGGGGGAGACTTTGGAGGACATGAGTCAGATGGTCATGGAACTCAACAGAAAGATTGGCGAGAGGAAATCTCGCTTGGCTCCCATCATCAAAGGTACAACCGCATTATTTCATTTTAGCCCACACATAATTGGCTTACTGATTCACTTGATTTCCAGAGTCAGTGAATTCGCTTAACCTCGAAAGACTGAAATTCCTTCGCAATCCAATTTGAAATTCAAAAAGCCATTTTCTGTAGGATGCAGCGTATTGTTTTCTGGGCAAACCTAATTATGAGGGCAGAATATGGATTTTTGCATAAATCTTCTGTCAAAGTTTTTGTACAAAGAAATATATTATATATGAATATATGTATGAGTTTCTAACCAGTCATTGGAATCAAAAGAATTGTAATAAATAATATCTTAATTTTGGATGGATTATTAAATCACATTGATATTACTGACTCTAAAAATAAAGAAGGAAATTATTAGACTATAAAATAAAAAAAGTACATATTCGAGCATAAAAATAATTTCTCAGAATGAACTGCTATGTAAATGATTTGTTAAAAAAGTTGTCAATATCAATTTATTGAAACTGATACAATCTGGCGACGCTCAACCATATCAACTTCTAAAACACCTGCAATAAATGCTTGAAAAATGTATGTGATCATTGATATGAGTATAGTGGCGAAACACTAAAAATATTTGTCACATAACATTTGATTATTGTTTGATATTCAATTGTATAATTATATATATTTATATAGATTACCGTTTAAGTGGACTGGTCGTTAGGTGGAAGCCACTTAACAGACACAAGGGACAATAACTGGACTCGCTGTCAGTAATGGATTTTAGGTTACCGTTACCTGGACCCAATATATACAGATAATTTTTTCTCATTTTTTCGCCTAATAAGTTGATTTTAGCGAGTGCAGGTAACATGTCGTACTGTTAAAATTTGAGTCCACCGAATCGGTCATATTTGCTATAAATATATTCCACTTATAATGCCTATGACTCCTAAATTCATTTGATGACATTGAATATATATATTAATCATTCACATGGCAAATAATACATAGCTGTGATACCATAATAAGTTCGTCATCCTCAGAATTACGATAAAGACCTCTTTTACATGCAAATTAATTATATTTTTACTAAGACAATACTCTGTAATGTTTTACTCGATTATAGTACACACACTTCCAGTGTTTTTACTCTCTTGTTATTTATCCATACCGATTAACTATATAACTTTTAATTTGTTGCCTTCACTCGGTTACCATACTAATCTCTAGTGTCATTTATAATCAATTATCGTTTTATCTTGTTAAATTTTTTACGGTATAGTGGCAAATCAACAGTTCTACAGTAAAGCAGCCTAACCTAAACTTTAAAATTTACACTGTCTTCAACTCAATTTTTTTTTCATTCTATATTAGTGATCGGTTATTGATCAGTGAGCCATATACTTCAGCTATTTCTTTGACGAAAATTAAATATTTCTTTCAAAAGTTATTAGGAGGTGAAATAGAAATCATGATTATCTTAGAACTAATAATTAAAAATAAATTTACATAAGAAATAGCTATCTTTATAACTTGAAGTGAAATGATTAATTTACAAACACTGTAATATACAAGCGGATAAACCAGAATATCGGAAAAAAAGGAAACTAATGAATTAATGAGGATCACAAACACGAATTAAATAGAATATCAGAGAATACATGAGATACCAGAGAATTAAAGTGAAACCAGATGATAATTGGTCAGGCATCATAGCCGTCATTCTGATTGGTTGGGTTTTCCAACAGTGACCAAATTCGGGTACATCAACAGTGACTGAAGTTGTCTGTAACAACAGTGACTGAAGTTGTCTGTAACAACAGTGACTGAAGTTGTCTGTAACAACAGTGACTGAAGTCCAGTATCTAATGATTCTAATCAAATAGGCCTTGCATCCAGCAGTCACTCTGTTAAGTTTAATATTCCAACAGTGACCAAAGTCGGGCTTATCAACAATGACTGAAGTTATCTATAACGACAGTGACTGAAGTCTAGAATATATTCAGTGACTTCAGTCAGGTATTTCAACAGTGACTAAAGATCGGTATCTCAACAAATATTTAAGTCTGGCATCTCAAAAGCGTCTGAACTCGACGATACTGAGAAGCCGCAGGAGTAACTTTCAGTAAACTCATTGACTTTTATGTTTGAAAATTCAATATTTTTAAATAAAAAATCAAGAAGAATAAAATCTAATCTTTACATAAAACAAAATTGCATCAGGGTTGGTTGGAGAGAATTGGGAAGGTGTGGATCCGACGGCTGAAAAACTTCTTTCCTCCGTGGCCGAGATGATGAGGACTGAAGACATTCCCTCTCTGGATAGTGAGAGCTGATTGCTGTTGGGATCAGGCAGACTACGTTGGATATTTTGTTGGCTCAAAAATGTAATAATTGCTAAGAGTAGAGTATTTCTGACGCTATCGATTCTCCGCAGCCCATGCACTAACTCAAGCCTCAACAGCGGCATCACCGAGATGTGTTTCGGCGAATGTGTCGATACATATACATCTCAAATAAAAAAAAAACATTCCTGTAAGGAAGCATAGTGATCCATTCTTTTTGACTAGACTCATGGGCTGGTACTCCTCCAAATTCAAGAGATGATTGGCTTCTCACAAGGGTCGTTGATCGTACCACCCTGATCTAAACACATTACACAATACACCTACCCATATTACTAGAACTGACGCCCGCGTTCGGTTCAGTCACGGCATCCTGAACCATAACTTTGATTTTTTAATTCTTTATGCTTACCTAATTCTCGAGAATAGAAAACCACGAATCAGAAGATTCACGTGCACTTCTTTATCACGGTTTTTGCAATATTACTTTCATATACTCATACTATTATCCTTTTAAATAGCTGTTTTTTATATTCAGAGATATAAACTTCTTCTACTTTATCAGCCTATTAAGTGGATCCTATCGAGTACACGTAACATACAGTAGAAGCAATAGTACATCTATTAGGCAATATAAGTTATCCATCAGATTACACTTATCCCGCCTCTGAGTCAAATTTCTTCTTTTCATTTTATATAACATAGTCTATCATTTTAAATGAGCTGCAAAAACAATTTGCCATCGTGCTCTATTGTTATTTGTTATCTACTATAAAATATCATTTTAATGTGTTTACTGTATAGTGACAAAACAACCGGTTTCTAGAAAACGACCTAACTTGTACTTAAGAATCACTTGCACTTCTTTGTCATCGTTTTGCACTATTACTTTCATATTCTCATACTATTATCTTCTCTTATAACAGTATTTTTATATTCAGAAATCAACTTTTGTACCTTATTAGCCTATTAAGTGGATCCTTTCGAGTACACGTAACATACAATAGAAGTAATAGTACATCTATTAGGTCATGAGTTATTTATTAGATTACACTTATCCCGTCTCAGAGTGAAGTTTCTTCTTGTCATTTTATAAAGCATCGTCTATCATTTAAATGAGCTGCAAAAATAATTTATTATTGTTAATACTCATTTATTATTGTTACATTATCTACTGTAAAAATTTATCTTCTTTTGTTATTTATATTTGATTATAGTTCAAATTTTACTGATGTTTTTTTTTACAGTAAAGTGGCATAATAACAGGTCTACAGTAAAGCAGTCAAACCTGTACAATTTTCTTTTTGGTCATTTATAATCGATTAAAGTTTGAGGGGACCGTTCCCGGGAAAAATGGCACAATTAAAGAAAAAAATTTATTGTGTAGATAGTTGCTTTTTAACCTTCTAATAGTGTGTGCAAAATATCAGAGTTCTCATGATTACTCTAACTCCCTGGGGAGAGGGAGAAAGGGAAAAGGGGACCGGGGGGTAGGGAGTCAATATGTACTCTAAAAACCAACTCTCAGCCAATTATAATTCGTAATAATTAATCATCTCGCTATATCTGGTATCTAACGTACCACTAATCAGATGCACACTAAGGTATGCCCATCAGTTACCCGCGAACCTTCACAGGAGCCGTATACAGCGTGTCAGATTACCAAACTTTGAATGGGATTTTCTATTTATTCAGAGATCTAAAAATCTTGTAATTCAAAAGCCTAAGGCTTTTGCAATTTTGAAACTGCGGCATTGCAATTCTTTGCATTCGATTTTCCCCGCAATTCTCTACAAACTCTGGAAGAGTTTTATTTGATTTTCGAAATATTTTTCAAAATATTGAATTTTGAAATTTATATTATATTTCAATTTTTTTTTCACTAAAAATTTCAATAATTCGAAAACCAATTCGAAGAATCAAAAAAACGCTTCCACAGTTTGTAGAAAATCTTGTGTGGAGAATCGAATGCAAAAAACCATAATGTCACACTGTTCGAAATTCGAATAACTCGTTTTCTATCGGTCGAATCGAAAAAATGTCATGAAACAAAAACATCTTAGAATTCATTTTATATATGTGTACAAAGTTTCACAACCGTAGCTTCAATAATAGAAAACTTTTCAAAATCTGGGAACGGTGCCCTTAAATCTTTTTGATGTTTTTTACAGTAAAGTGGCATAATAACAGGTCTAAATATGGTAAAGCAGCCTAACATGTACTCTAAAATTTAAACTGTAATGGTTAAAAACTTTAAACTTCACTCAAAATATTTTTTCATTCTAAATTAGAGACCTGTTGTTGGTCGGCGAGCCATCTTTTTTAGCTATTTCTTTGAAGAAAATATTTATTTCAAAAGTAATAAGGAGGTGAAATCAAAATCATGACTATTTTAGAGCTATTTATTTAAAAAGGAAGTTTACATAAAAAGTAGCTATCAATAAAACTTGAAATGGAATTGGAAAATTAGAAACACTAAAATATATGAAGGAATAAACTAGGATATCGGAAAAATGGGTAAATTAAAGAAATAAAAAGATCACAAACACGAAGTAAATAGAATAACTGAAAATACATGAGATACCAGAGAATGAAAAAAAAAAGCAGAGAATAATGGGTCAGGCATCAATCATAGCAGTATGTCTGAAAAGTTAAGTATTTTAACAGAGACTGAAGTTGTCTAAATCAATAGTGACTGAAGTTGGTATCTAACCAGTATCTGCAGTCAGGTATCTCAACATCCACTGAAGTTCAGTATATCAACAGTTATTCAAGTCTGGTTCTCAATAGTGCCTAAAGTCGACCATCTCAATTGTGATTGAGAGACCACACAATTAACTTTCAATAACTCATCATTTCACTTTTAATGTTTAAAAAGACAGTATGATCCATTCAAAATCAAGAAGAATTAAATTCTCACAAAAAAGAGAGAAAATTCCATTAGAGTTGGTTGGAGAGAGTTGATAAGGGGTGGACCCAACGGCCTAAATATTCTCCTTCGCGGCCGAGAGGATGCTGAAGACATTCCCTCTCTGGATAGGGAGAACCGATTGTTATTAGAACCAGCAGACTCCGTTGGATCTCTTGTTGACTCAGCAAGGCATCTAACTTTGTACTCGGAGATTAAGGAGGTCGTACTACCGTACGCTTTTGTGGTCAATACAAAAATTGGCTCAAAAATCTAATGATCGACAAGGTTACAGTTATTCTGACGCTAATGAATCTTCGCTGTTGCAGCCGGCACCTGATTCAGCCTCAACCGCAGAATCATTGAGATATGTTTCGGCAAATGTGTCGATACATTTACATCCCAATTCAAAAAATTCTAATGCCTGTTAGGGAACAAAGTGATTTGGGCGTTCACAATCACCTCTGTCAAACCTGAGAGACTCCAGCACTGGAAGAATTCCCGCTCTTTACTAACCTCGTTTTACGAAATCATTCATTACTGTATATCTTGGTTAAGGTCCAGAACTATAGCTATAAGACAGACTAATCAGGCCTATGATGTCCATCCCATTACTGAAGCGATAAGTACATGCTTCGCAAAATTTGGAAGCAATGCTAAGAGCAATGGCTACCCTCAAGACCTATGTAGCTAACTGTGTTCCCACTGGTTGTATACGAACTGCATATAGCCACACTCCAGTTTCCTTACGAGATGCAGATAATGGACGAACTCTCAACCTGATCAGCTCTCGCCAACAAACTTCACAGTAAGGAAAAAGCACGATTTTATCCAATTCTTTTTGACTAGACTCTTGGACTGGTACTCCTCCAAATCCAACAAGAGTTGATTGGCTGCTCCCGAGGGTCATTGATCGTACCACCTTAACCTCGACATATTACACATACTTATATTACTCTATAACTGACGCCCGCGCTCGGGTTAGACCAACATCTAAAAACAATGAATCTAACTACCATTGTTTGACCTGAATGAATTTCAGATATTTTTGTTTGGCTGTTCGGAAAAATCTTTTTCTCTTCTTTCAAGGCAAAATGAACCGTAACTTTGATTATTTAATTCGTTATGCTCACCTAATTCTCGAGAATAGAAAACCACGAATCAGATGGTTCACGTGCACTTCTTTATCACAGTTTTTGCACTATTATTTTCTTATACTCAGAGATGGGCATAAATACTCGCGAAAAAAGTATTGAAATACTAAATACTTGCGAAAAAAGTATTGAAATACTAAATACTAAATAGCTACTTGTAAAATTATTTAAATACATTTCAAATACTTTTTGAATATTTCATAATATATAGTATTTTATCATATAAAAAGGTTGACTGAAAGAAAAAGTTAGGACGTTCAGTCTTTTTTAAGCTTGAGACTTTTCCCAAAATAGTCAGCATTTTAAGATGAACAACACGAAAAGGTAACATTTTGATTTATGAAGTCGCTTACGCAAATAAGTGTTATACCTAAATGAAAACAAAGTGCATATCATACTGAATATTTTTCAAAATCGTTTAATACGCCTTTTGTTGTTAAATCAAATAATAAATAATGATAATTCTACACATTTACTAATTAAGATGGTTACTGACTTTTCAGATAGCATGATTTAGTTAATTATTTATATTCTTTCTGTTTCTTTATATCTTCTCATTTAATTTTTTGTGAAGGTAATATAGGATGAACATTTTTATTTATATAACAAAGAAATAGATAAGTATGTATGATAGTACATTTTCTGATTTCATTGCTATTATTCAATAGAATAATAACGAGATGCACTTTAGTTTAGACTTTAGACCGTAAAGTGTCTAAGTTAAAGTGCACATTAACCGTAATTTTACGTTAAATAATATCACATATATGTATGATTATAATCTTATTTAAACTATATTAACATTTGATGATAATTAAGCACTAGTATATGAAAAAGGTGAAGGATGAAAACCAAAGATAGCTATGGAGGAAAGATGAAAACTGAATCACAGGCAGAACTTCAAAAGGGGCACAATGAACATGCTTAGCTTATAGCTAATCAGATCTCATCAACTAATTGTCGATAGTGACAGTAAACGTTTAGAACTGTTATATCAAGTTTATTTCAATTGAAAATTATTGTTTATTTTCTAATTATTTTCATACTTCACTTTGGCTTTACTTGATAACTATTAATTTAATAACAAATTATAGAAATCAAACATTTAAATACATTAAAAGTATTTAAATACAATGTATTTAAATACATAATGGCAGAAGTATTTATAAATTCCTTTTTTAACTTCTCAAAAGTATTTAAATACTGTATTTAAATACATTGTATTGAAATACTGCCCAACTCTGCATATATTCATACTATTATCCTTTTTAATAGCTGTTTTTCATATTCAGAGATATAAACTTCTTCTACTTTATCAGCCTATTAAGTGGATCCTATCGAGTACACGTAACATACAGTAGAAGCAATAGTACGTCTATTAGGCAATATAAGTTATCCATCAGATTACACTTATCCCGCCTCCGACTCAAATTTCTTCTTTTCATTTTATATAACATAGTCTATCATTTAAATGAGCTGCAAAAACAATTTGCCATCGTGCTCTATTGTTATTTGTTATCTACTATAAAATATCATTTTAATGTGTTTACTGTATAGTGACAAAACAACCGGTTTCTAGAAAATGACCTAAATTATACTTAAGAATCACTTGCACTTCTTTGTCATCGTTTTGCACTATTACTTTCATATTCTCATACTATTATCTTCTCTTATAACAGTATTTTTATATCCAGAAATCAACTTTTGTACCTTATTAGCCTATTAAGTGGATCCTTTCGAGTACACGTAACATACAATAGAAGTAATAGTACATCTATTAGGTCGTGAGTTATTTATTAGATTACACTTATCGCGTCTCTGAGTGAAGTTTCTTCTTGTCATTTTATAAAGCATCGTCTATCATTTAAATGAGCTGCAAAAATAATGTATTATTGTTAATACTCATTTATTATTGTTACATTATCTACTGTAAAATTTTATCTTCTTTTGTTATTTATATTTGATTATAGTTCAAATATTACTGATGTTTTTTTTACAGTAAAGTGGCATAATAACAGGTCTACAGTAAAGCAGTCAAACCTGTACAATTTTCTTTTTGGTCATTTATAATCGATTAAAGTTTAAGGGGACCGTTCCCGGGAAAAATGGCACAATTAAAGAAAAAAATTTATTGTGTAGATAGTTGCTTTTTAACCTTCTAATAGTGTGTGCAAAATATCAGAGTTCTCATGATTACTATAACTCCCTGGGGATAGGGAGAAAGGGAAAAGGGGACCGGGGGGTAGGGAGTCAATATGTACTCTAAAAACCAACTCTCAGCCAATTATAATTCGTAATAATTAATCATCTCGCTATATCTGGTATCTAACGTACCACTAATCAGATGCACACTAAGGTATGCCCATCAGTTACCCGCGAACCTTCACAGGAGCCGTATACAGCGTGTCAGATTACCAAACTTTGAATGGGATTTTCTATTTATTCAGAGATCTAAAAATCTTGTAATTGAAAAGCCTAAGGCTTTTACAATTTTGAAGCTACGGCATTGCAATTCTTTGCATTCGATTTTCCCCGCAATTCTCTACAAACTCTGGAAGAGTTTTATTTAATTTTCGAAATATTTTTCAAAATATTGAATTTTGAAATTTATATCATATTTCAATTTTTTTTTCACTAAAAATTCCAATAATTCGAAAACCAATTCGAAGAATCAAAAAAACCCTTCCACAGTTTGTAGAAAATCTTGTGGAGAATCGAATGCAAAAAACCATAATATCATAGCTACAAGATCGTAGTATCCATTTATTAATTTACACACTGTTCGAAATTTATTTGAAATTCGAATAACTCGTTTTCTATCGGTCGAATCGAAAAAATTTCATGAAACAAAAACATCTTAGAATTCATTTTATATATGTGTACAAAGTTTCACAACCGTAGCTTCAATAATAGAAAACTTTTCAAAATCTGGGAACGGTGCCCTTAAATCTTTTTGATGTTTTTTACAGTAAAGTGGCATAATAACAGGTCTATGGTAAAGCAGCCTAACATGTACTCTAAAATTTAAACTGTAATGGTTAAAAACTTTAAACTTTACTCAAAATATTTTTTCATTCTAAATTAGAGACCTGTTGTTGGTCGGCCAGCCATCTTTTTTACCTATTTCTTTGAAGAAAATATTTATTTCAAAAGTAATTAGGAGGTGAAATCAAAATCATGACTATTTCAGAGCTATTTATTTAAAAAGGAAGTTTACATAAAAAGTAGCTATCAATAAAACTTGAAATGGAATTGGAAAATTAGAAACACTAAAATATATGAAGGAATAAACTAGGATATCGGAAAAATGGGTAAATTAAAGAAATAAAAAGATCACAAACACTAAGTAAATAGAATAACTGAAAATACATGAGATACCAGAGAATGAAAAAAAAAGCAGAGAATAATGGGTCAGGCATCAATCATAGCAGTATGTCTGAAAAGTTAAGTATTTTAACAGAGACTGAAGTTGTCTAAATCAATAGTGACTGAAGTTGGTATCTAACCAGTATCTGCAGTCAGGTATCTCAACATCCACTGAAGTTCAGTATATCAACAGTTATTCAAGTCTGGTTCTCGATAGTTTCTGAAGTCGACCATCTCAAAAGTGACTGAGAGACCACACAATTAACTTTCAATAACTCATCATTTCACTTTTAATGTTTAAAAAGACAGTATGATCCATTCAAAATCAAGAAGAATTAAATTCTCATAAAAGAGAGAGAAAATTCCATTAGAGTTGGTTTGAAAGAGTTGGTAAGGGGTGGATCCGACGGCCTAAATATTCTCCTTCGCGGCCGAGAGGATGCTGAAGACATTCCCTCTCTGGATAGGGAGAACCGATTGTTATTGGAACCAGGCAGACTCCGTTGGATCTCTTGTTGACTCAGCAAGGCATCTAACTTTGCACCCGGAGATTAAGGAGGTCGTACTACCGTACGCTGTTGTGGTCAATACAAAAATTGGCTCAAAAATCTAATGATCGACAAGGTTACAGTTATTCTGTCGCTAATGAATCTTCGCTGTTCCGGCCGGCAACTGATTCAGCCTCAACCGCAGAATCATTGAGATATGTTTCGGCAAATGTGTCGATACATTTACATCCCAATTCAAAAAATTCTAATGCCTGTTAGGGAACAAAGTGATTTGGGCGTTCACAATCACCTCTGTCAAACCTGAGAGACTCCAGCACTGGAAGAATTCCCGCTCTTTACTAACCTCGTTTCACGAAATCATTCATTACTGTATATCTTGGTATAGGTCCAGAACTATACCTATAAGACAGACTAATCAGGCCTATGATGTCCATCCCATTACTGAAGCGATAAGTACGTGCTTCGCAAAATTTGGAAGCAATGCTAATAGTAATGGCTACCCTCAAGACCTCTGTAGCTAACTGTGTTCCCACTGGTTGTATACGAACTGCATATAGCCACACTCCAGTTTCCTTACGAGATGCAGATAATGGACGAACTCTCAACCTGATCAGCTCTCGCCAACAAACTTCACAATAAGGAAGAAGCACGATTTTATCCAATTCTTTTTGACTAGACTCTTGGACTGGTACTCCTCCAAATCCAACAAGAGTTGATTGGCTGCTCCCGAGGGTCATTGATCGTACCACCTTAATCTCGACATATTACACATACTTATATTACTCTATAACTCACGCCCGCGCTCGGGTTAGACCAACATCTAAAAACAATGAATCTAACTACCATTGTTTGACCTGAATGAATTTCATATATTTTTGTTTGGCTGTTCGGAAAAATCTTTTTCTCTTCTTTCAAGGCAAAATGAACCGTAACTTTGATTATTTAATTCGTTATGCTCACCTAATTCTCGAGAATAGAAAACCACGAATCAGATGGTTCACGTGCACTTCTTTATCACAGTTTTTGCACTATTATTTTCTTATACTCAGAGATGGGCATAAATACTCGCGAAAAAAGTATTGAAATACAAATACTTGCGAAAAAAGTATTAAAATACTGAATACTAAATAGCTACTTGGAAAATTATTTAAATACATTTCAAATACTTTTTGAATACTTCATAAAATATAGTATTTTATCATATAAAAAGGTTGACTGAAAGAAAAAGTTAGGACGTTCAGCCTTTTTTAAGCTTGAGACTTTTCCCAAAATAGTCAGCATTTTAAGATGAATAACTCGAAAAGGTAAGATTTTGATTTATGAAGTCGCTTCCGCAAATAAGTGTTATACCTAAATGAAAACAAAGTGCATATCATACTGATTTTTTTTCAAAATCGTTTAATACGCCTTTTGTTGTTAAATCAAATAATAAATAATGATAATTCTACACATTTACTAATTAAGATGGTTACTGACTTTTCAGATAGCATGATTTGGTTAATTATTTATATTCTTTCTGTTTCTTTATATCTTCTCATTTAATTTTTTGTAAAGGTAATATAGGATGAACAATTTTATTTATATAACAAAGAAATAGATAAGTATGTATGATAGTACATTTTCTGATTTCATTGCTATCATTCAATAGTATAATAACGAGATGCACTTTAGTTTAGACTTTAGACCGTAAAGTGTCTAAGTTAAAGTGCACATTAACCGTAATTTTACGTTAAATAATATCACATATATGTATGATTATAATCTTATTTAAAATATATTAACATTTGATGATAATTAAGCACTAGTATATGAAAAAGGTGAAGGATGAAAACCAAAGATAGCTATGGAGGAAAGATAAAAACTGAATCACAGGCAGAACTTCAAAAGGGGCACAATGAACATGCTTAGCTTATAGCTAATCAGATCTCATCAACAAATTGTCGATAGTGACAGTAAACGTTTGGAACTGTTATATCAAGTTTATTTCAATTGAAAATTATTGTTTATTTTCTAATTATTTTCATACTTCACTTGGGCTTTACTTGATAACTATTAATTTAATAACAAATTATAGAAATCAAACATTTAAATACATTAAAAGTATTTAAATACAATGTATTTAAATACATAATGGCAGAAGTATTTATAAATTCCTTTTTTAACTTCTCAAAAGTATTTAAATACTGTATTTAAATACATTGTATTTGAATACTGCCCAACTCTGCATATATTCATACTATTATCCTTTTTAATAGCTGTTTTTTATATTCAGAGATATAAACTTCTTTTACTTTATCAGCCTATTAAGTGGATCCTATCGAGTACACGTAACATACAGTAGAAGCAATAGTACATCTATTAGGCAATATAAGTTATCCATCAGATTACACTTATCCCGCCTCTGAGTCAAATTTTTTCTTTTCATTTTATATAACATAGTCTATCATTTAAATGAGCTGCAAAAACAATTTGCCATCGTGCTCTATTGTTATTTGTTATCTACTATAAAATATCATTTTAATGTGTTTACTGTATAGTGACAAAACAACCGGTTTCTAGAAAACGACCTAACTTGTACTTAAGAATCACTTGCACTTCTTTGTCATCGTTTTGCACTATTACTTTCATATTCTCATACTATTATCTTCTCTTATAACAGTATTTTTATATCCAGAAATCAACTTTTGTACCTTATTAGCCTATTAAGTGGATCCTTTCGAGTACACGTAACATACAATAGAAGTAATAGTACATCTATTAGGTCGTGAGTTATTTATTAGATTACACTTATCGCGTCTCTGAGTGAAGTTTCTTCTTGTCATTTTATAAAGCATCGTCTATCATTTAAATGAGCTGCAAAAATAATTTATTATTGTTAATACTCATTTATTATTGTTACATTATCTACTGTAAAAATTTATCTTCTTTTGTTATTTATATTTGATTTTAGTTCAAATTTTACTGATGTTTTTTTTTACAGTAAAGTGGCATAATAACAGGTCTACAGTAAAGCAGTCAAACCTGTACAATTATCTTTTTGATCATTTATAATCGATTAAAGATTAAATCTTTTTGATGTTTTTTACAGTAAAGTGGCATAATAACAGGTCTATGGTAAAGCAGCCTTACATGTACTCTAAAACTTGCACTGTCTCCAACTCAAAATATTTTTTCATTCTATATTAGAGACCTGTTGTTGATCGGCGAGCCATCTTTTTTACCTATTTCTTTGAAGAAAATATTTATTTCAAAAGTAATTAGGAGGTGAAATCAAAATCATGAATATTTTAGAGCTATTTATTTAAAAAGGAAGTTTACATAAGAAGTAGCTATCAATAAAACTTGAAATGAAATTGGAAAATTAGAAACACTAAAATATTTGAAGGAATAAACTAGGATATCGGAAAAATGGGTAAATTAAAGAAATAAAAGGATCACAAACACGAAGTAAATAGAATAACTGAAAATGCATGAGATACCAGAGAATGAAAAAAAAGCAGAGAATAATGGGTCAGGCATCATAGCAGTCTGTCTGAAAAGTTAAGTATTTTAAAAGAGACTGAAGTTGTCTAAATCAAAAGTGACTGAAGTTGGTATCTAATCAGTATCTGCAGTCAGGTATCTCAACATCCACTGAAGTTCAGTATATCAACAGTTATTCAAGTCTGGTTCTCAATAGTGCCTAAAGTCGACCATCTCAATTGTGACTGAGAGACCACACAATTAACTTTCAATAACTCATCATTTCACTTTTAATGTTTAAAAAGACAGTATGATCCATTCAAAATCAAGAAGAATTAAATTCTCACAAAAGAGAGAGAAAATTCCATTAGAGTTGGTTGGAGAGAGTTGGTAAGGGGTGGACCCAACGGCCTAAATATTCTCCTTCGCGGCCGAGAGGATGCTGAAGACATTCCCTCTGGATAGGGAGAACCGATTTTTATTGGAACCAGGCAGACTCCGTTGGATCTCTTGTTGACTCAGCAAGGCATCTAACTTTGTAACCGGAGATTAAGGAGGTCGTACTACCGTACGCTTTTGTGGTCAATACAAAAATTGGCTCAAAAATCTAATGATCCACAAGGTTACAGTTATTCTGACGCTAACGAATCTTCGCTGATCCGGCACCTGATTCAGCCTCAACCGCAGAATCATTGAGATATGTTTCGGCAAATGTGTCGATACATTTACATCCCAATTAAAAAAAATTCTAATGCCTGTTAGGGAACAAAGTGATTTGGAGGTTCACAATCACTTCTGTCAAACCTGAGAGACTCCAGCACTGGAAGAATTCCAGTTCTCTACTAACCTCGTTTTACGAAATCATTCATTACTGTACATCTTGGTTGAGGTCCAGAACTGTACCTATAAGACAGACTATGCAGTCCTATGATGTCCATCCCATTACTAAAGCGATAAGTACGTGCTTTGCAAAATTTGGAAGCAATTCTGAGAGCAATGGCTACCCTCAAGACCTCTGTAGCTAACTGTGTTCCTACTGGTTGTATACGAACTGCATATAGCCACACTCCAGTTTCCTTACGAGATGCAGATAATGGACGAACTCCCAACCTGATCAGCTCTCGCCAACAAACTTCACAATAAGGAAAAAGCACGATTTTATCCAATTCTTTTTGACTAGACTCTTGGACTGGTACTCCTCCAAACCCAACAAGAGTTGATTGGCTGCTCCCGAGGGTCATTGATCGTACCACTTTAACCTTGACATATTACACATACTTATATTACTCTATAATTAACTGACGCCCGCGCTCGGGTTAGACCAACATCATAAAACAATGAATCTAACTACCATTGTTTGACCTGAATGAATTTCAGATATTTTTGTTTGGCTGTTCGGGAAAATCTTTTTCTCTTCTTCCAAGGCAAAATGAACCGTAACTTTGATTATTTAATTCGTTATGCTCACCTAATTCTCGAGAATAGAAAACCACGAATCAGATGGTTCACGTGCACTTCTTTATCACAGTTTTTGCACTATTATTTTCTTATACTCAGAGATGGGCATAAATACTCGCGAAAAAAGTATTGAAATACAAATACTTGCGAAAAAAGTATTGAAATACTAAATACTAAATAGCTACTTGGAAAATTATTTAAATACATTTCAAATACTTTTTGAATACTTCATAAAATATAGTATTTTATCATATAAAAAGGTTGACTGAAAGAAAAAGTTAGGACGTTCAGCCTTTTTTAAGCTTGAGACTTTTCCCAAAATAGTCAGCATTTTAAGATGAATAACTCGAAAAGGTAACATTTTGATTTATGAAGTCGCTTCCGCAAATAAGTGTTATACCTAAATGAAAACAAAGTGCATATCATACTGATTTTTTTCAAAATCGTTTAATACGCCTTTTGTTGTTAAATCAAATAATAAATAATGATAATTCTACACATTTACTAATTAAGATGGTTACTGACTTTTCAGATAGCATGATTTGGTTAATTATTTATATTCTTTCTGTTTCTTTATATCTTCTCATTTAATTTTCTGTAGAGGTAATATAGGATGAACAATTTTATTTATATAACAAAGAAATAGATAAGTATGTATGATAGTACATTTTCTGATTTCATTGCTATTATTCAATAGAATAATAACGAGATGCACTTTAGTTTAGACTTTAGACCGTAAAGTGTCTAAGTTAAAGTGCACATTAACCGTAATTTTACGTTAAATAATATCACATATATGTATGATTATAATCTTATTTAAAATATATTAATATTTGATGATAATTAAGCACTAGTATATGAAAAAGGTGAAGGATGAAAACCAAAGATAGCTATGGAGGAAAGATAAAAACTGAATCACAGGCAGAACTTCAAAAGGGGCACAATGAACATGCTTAGCTTATAGCTAATCAGATCTCATCAACAAATTGTCGATAGTGACAGTAAACGTTTGGAACTGTTATATCAAGTTTATTTCAATTGAAAATTATTGTTTATTTTCTAATTATTTTCATACTTCACTTGGGCTTTACTTGATAACTATTAATTTAATAACAAATTATAGAAAAGTATTTAAATACAATGTATTTAAATACATAATGGCAGAAGTATTTATAAATTCCTTTTTTAACTTCTCAAAAGTATTTAAATACTGTATTCAAATACATTGTATTTAAATACTGCCCAACTCTGCATATATTCATACTATTATCCTTTTTAATAGCTGTTTTCTATATTCCGAGATATAAACTTCTTCTACTTTATCAGCCTATTAAGTGGATCCTATCGAGTACACGTAACATACAGTAGAAGCAATAGTACATCTATTAGGCAATATAAGTTATCCATCAGATTACACTTATCCCGCCTCTGAGTCAAATTTCTTCTTTTCATTTTATATAACATAGTCTATCATTTAAATGAGCTGCAAAAACAATTTGCCATCGTGCTCTATTGTTATTTGTTATCTACTATAAAATATCATTTTAATGTGTTTACTGTATAGTGAAAAAACAACCGGTTTCTAGAAAACGACCTAACTTGTACTTAAGAATCACTTGCACTTCTTTGTCATCGTTTTGCACTATTACTTTCATATTCTCATACTATTATCTTCTCTTATAACAGCATTTTTATATTCAGAAATCAACTTTTGTACCTTATTAGCCTATTAAGTGGATCCTTTCGAGTACACGTAACATACAATAGAAGTAATAGTACATCTATTAGGTCATGAGTTATTTATTAGATTACACTTATCCCGTCTCTGAGTGAAGTTTCTTCTTGTCATTTTATAAAGCATCGTCTATCATTTAAATGAGCTGCAAAAATAATTTATTATTGTTAATACTCATTTATTATTGTTACATTATCTACTGTAAAAATTTATCTTCTTTTGTTATTTATATTTGATTATAGTTCAAATATTACTGATGTTTTTTTACAGTAAAGTGGCAGTAAAGCAGTCAAACCTGTACAATTTTCTTTTTGGTAATTTATAATCGATTAAAGTTAATTAAAATAGAAATTATAATGAAAAGTAGGTATACTCAATAAATAACTCATGTAAATCTTTCTCTCATTTTTATAGTTATACGTATTTCAAATATTAGTTGTTACAATGCAATCACTCATTCGATTTCATAATTAAATATTTATTTTCCATCGATAGTTTGTTGTTTAATGTATGCTGAGTAGATTTGGTAACGTAATTTGGAAAGTATAGTTAATAACTAACTAACAATAACACATAATGTTGGTAGGTATATCTATACTAAAGGAAATAACTTAAATTCTTATAGAGTAAGTATCGAATCGTCGGACAGACCGATTTGTCGGACAAATGAGTTCAAATACCAATATGTAAAGAAGTTTTACGTCATACGAGGCCAGGTGATAGGTAGTCAGGTAGAGTTGTATTTTCTTAACAATTTGATGTAATTTTGAAGCTATCCTTTGAGTATTTATGAAATAATTGGACTGACAGTGAAAAAAATTAGATTTTGTCATTATTTGAATCTAGCAGAAATAAAACCACCATATATGGCAAAAGATATTACAGATTACCTATACGATTCATGTCGCTCTACCAAAAAGGAATGGGTGCTTCAGGAGTGCTGCCATGATGATATTGTGGAACAAACCATTTTAAAAAATTAGGCATGCTAGTTTCATAAAGGTTTGTCCGATAATTCGATTCAAAATTAAGATAAATCGTTTATTTCGGACATCTGTCCGACGTTTCAATTTCCTATTAAATATCAAATCGATTCTTCGATTACTTGTTTGAAGAATCTATTATGATCGTAAGAAAAGTTTTTGAAACTATTTACATCCATATGTTTTAATTACCTTCGCAAATTTGCGTAAGATCATATTTTACCCGGCATTCATTTATTTATCATCTTGTTATTCGCGTAACTGAAAAAGACTTTATTTATCAACCAAATTGCCTGAAATTTAGTGAAACGATTGGTCAATGTCCAGTGACCCTCTGGTAGAATTTTGGGAGTGACCCGGTCAAAGATCATGGTCATGGTCATTTATAACTCAAAAAGTATTATACCACATTGCATGAAACTTGGTGCGATGACTGGTCAATATACAGGAACCTTTTTTTAGATTTTCGGAGTGATCGGATTAAAGGTGAAAGATCAAGGTCAATACCATTTATAATTCAATAACTCAAAAATCATTCAAACAAATTGTCTGAAATTTGATGAGACGAATGGTCAATATCCAGAAACCATCTGGTGGAATTTTTGGAGTGATCCGGTCAAAGGTCAAGGTCATTTACAACTCAAAGAGTACTGAACCATATTGCATGAAACTTGGTAGGACGATTTTATTATCCAGTTACCAGTTTATTAGAATTTAGGAGCGATAGTATGCGCTCCTACGATTGCCCGTAACCTAGTTGATGATGTTATGTCTTAACAATATTTATTTTACTCAGAGTACAATTACATAATAACAATAAAAACTAGCACCATATAATTAGGTGATAATCGAGTTGCACTGTTCCTGTGACCGACCACATCACCTTCCAACTGATGTTTATTTACTTAGAAAAACTAAAATAATCATCATGTTTCAAACAAAGTGACCAAACTTTAATTATAGTCTTTGAAATATTGTGTTTTGAAAAAACTTATGATTTTAAGTGGACAGTCACGGTTTTCAAACCGTTTTTTTTATTAGTAAAGATACAATTTTGAAACTTCTCACATGTTTATATCATGTCTTATGCACCAACTTTCTATTAGAAAAAAAAATTGTGCAACTTCCCACCCCCCAAAAGTGGGGTTCATAAAAAATTAATATCTCAAAAACTATAAGATACAAAGAGATGCAGTTTTCAAATATCGATTGCTAGGGAGTTTTTACATAAAAGTGTTAAAAGTGCGCTTCTCTTCATAGGTCTCATATATGAGATATTTGGTGCATAAAAGAATAAAAAGGAAAGAATTTTTCATGGATAAGAAGAGAAGATATGAAGAGCGTGGAAAGGATGCCAACACATTGCTGAACATTATGCAATTTACCATTTGCCTCGTTTCATGAAAAATATAAAGTAAAATCGCTGTTACATGTCTAAATAAACGTAAAAATGAATAATCACATTCACTTACTTCCCTTTCTGAAATTCGTGAGGGTTCGTCCAAGACCAACCCCCCTCCTCCCGCCTTGATAACTAACTGCAGCGTATGAAGTAGAAGGCTCCTCCTTACGTAATAGGGTCAGGTTGGCATGCAAATTTGTGAGAGTCTTTCTAAGACTATCTGTCTTAATAAAAAATAAAATAAAAGCGAAGAAATTCGATTGCTTTATCAACTAGATTACGTGCACTCGGTAGAGTGAATACCTTCGCCGCTGCTTTGGCCCGTTCCCTCCCAAAATCTAATAAACTGGTAACTGGATAATAATCAATCGTCCTACTAAATTTCATTCAATGTGGTTCAATACTTTTTGAATTATAAATGACCTTGACCTTTGACCATATCGCTTCCAAAATTCTACCAGATTGATTCTGGACATTGACCAATCGTCCCACAAATTTCAGACAATTTGGTTGGATAATTTTTGAGCTATAAAGGCCTTGACCTTGATCGTTGACCTTTAATTGAATAAACAAAATTATTCCTGTATGTTGACCAATCGTCCCACCAAGTTTCATGCAATATGGTTCAATACTTTTTGAGTTATACATGACCATGACCTTGACCTTTGACCGGGTCGCGCCCAAAATTTTACCAGAAGGTTATTGGAGATTGACCAATCGTTTCACTAAATTTCAGGCAATATGGTTTAACACTATTCTAGTTACGCGAAAAACAAGATGATAAATAAATATATGAATGACGGGTAAAATATGACCTTACGCAAATTTGCGAAAGTAATAAGGGATATCAATGAGGGATATCGCCTAAAATGTGATGTGCTATTTCAAGTATAATTAAAAAACTTCGATAGTGTGTCGATAATGCGTTTTATTGCATCAAGTTCCACTAATATTGTTTATATTTTATCCCGGAGTATCGGCAGTTGCGCCCAAGACAATTGAGCCAAATAAAATGGAGGCTTAGATAAATTTGTGTCACCAGAAAAAATGAAGAAGTGATGGCCTACTTTGTTATTAAAGTTGAAACGGTCTTCTATTAAGTAAAGTTAATACCGTAGAGTCTGATAAAACAAATTTTCAAACAAAAGCAAAATATTGATATCCTGGGATATCAATATACCTACCTACACAGAGACCATTCTAAGTGTCCCATTACCAAGGGACAGTATGAAAAAAATACTTCACTATAATTATAAGACTTTTAGTTACATAATAAATGCTCTTAAAATTATTTATCATAAATTACCAATTTAACATGCGTCTGAAGTTTTGAAAACATTTCGATTTTTGCCCGAAATATCGATTTTTCGGTATATATTTTGTATATAATTAAAACATCAAAAATTTATACCAAGAGGAAGAAACAAAACTTAAAAAATATTTTATCATGTATCGACATTCCTTTAAGCTTACATTTCAATCATCAGAATTTAAGTGAATGAAAAAATGCGCGTACACTATCATTTTGAATGAAACAAGACGTATGTAATCGTCCGACCATGTGATTTTTACACTACTTACCTATGTAGTTACCCATCGATGGCAACCTAAATTACTGTAGCTGTCTATTAATTTTAGTCACAACCTAGGTAGTAACTAACTACCTAGGTAGTTAGTAATTAATTACCTAACGTGTGTCACTTCTTAACATATAAACCTAAAGCATATAAAACCAAGGCTGTTTTAATATTTTAGAGGTAATTTATGCAGTTTTGGGGTGGGACACACGCCCAAGGTTCATAGACTATAACAGGTTAAACGAATAGGGAAAAAATTGGCATTGAGAAAACAACATTTTCTGTCTTCCTTCTTGAATATCTCTTAAACGGTAGATTGAACTCCCGCGTGAGTCAGAATAGAATTCTTTAGAATTTTATAATCTATCGAATGGTATAAAAATATTTGAATAAAATGGTTTTTTTCACTGCAAAAAGAACAAAAAACTAACTGCTATTCACGTCGTTGTCCTTGACCGTTGATTAATGGGCACTGGTCAACATTCATCTGCTTTAATTACTGTAGCTAAAAGGCTAAAATAAGATCAAAAATAATATTGCAATAATAAAATAAGAAATATACAATATAAAATGTCAATTATTGTAACGTACATAGGTTTTAATCTAAAGAATAGGTTTTCCTCTAAAGAATTTGTAGACGCAGCTCTTAGTAACATTTCGTACAATTTCTATTCGTTTAACCTGTTATAGTCTATGAACCTTGCACACGCCCTCATTGCAGGCTTACCGAACCTGGTACTATTGTTCCAGATTTGGTACTTTTGCTCTCTTGTATTTCTAAATAGTACTAGATTAGTACTATTTCCTCTTCTTAATTATCTCATTTTTCAAGAATATTATCAATTTTTACGAACATACAGTGAAAAAAACGTTGGATTTCATAGAAATTTAAGGTTTTTGGTACTTTTGTGTCCAATCTGGTACTTTTTCAGTGTGTAATCTGGTACTATCAGGAAAATACTTTCAGCAACCCTGCCATATTGTCTCATTCATCAAACTTTTTTTGAGCGGACAGGTTGTGCTCTGTCAGTCACGACCGTATTGAACACCAATTTGTCTATTTTTTCCGGTAAGTATTAGAATTAAATATTTATGACCTGTTCATTGTCTCAATTAATTGATGAAGTTATTTAACCAATAAGGTACCTAGGTAATAAATTTGATTCCTAAACATACAGGCTTTACCTACATAGGTAGCTGCTACTCGAGGCAATTGAAAAATTTGAACCTAAGCAGACATATTGTGATAATGAATTAATAATGATTAAATAGGTGGCAATAATTACGATTTTAGTTGAATTGTTATACCTAAGTAAGAATTAAAAGCTTTAAATAATTATGAATAAAATGTAGGTATACACCGTAAGTATACGTACGTATTTTTTTATTTATGGTGCAATATTGTGATTCTGTTGCAATATTCCAGGCAGAACTTTATATAAAATGAGTTGTAGCTTTACTAGGAATATTAACAGAGTATTTAGAATCCACGATACTTGAATGTATCATGGATACCAATTAATACCTAATAAATTATGATTATTATACCGTTTTATCTTATATGACCGGAGTTATTGAACCGACCGACAAATCGGAACTTACACTACCTGAAAGTGTCAGAATATCTTTGCTTTTTAAATGAGTAACTGTATCTTCAGATTATCAAATTGCTATTGGTATTTGTTAGAGATGCACCGATACTCTTGGTAATTGGTATCGGATCCCAAAAAATAGTTCAAATATTACCGATACCAATTACTTTTTCAAATTAGGTAGTATATATATTGGTATTAGTTTTCAATTGAACATTAATAGCATATACCTATGTTCATCCGATTTACGATTGGAAGAAATCAAGATACGATTTAAATAATACTATCGTATATGAATTAGGTAGTCTCTAATTCATTTTTAGTTTCATTATGATACCTACTTCGATAGTTACATTATGATACCTACTTCGATAGTTACATTATGATACCTACTTCGATAGTTACATTATGATACCTACTTCGATAGTTACATTATGATACCTACTTCGATAGCTACATTATGATACCTACTTCGATAGGTACACTGTGCTACCTACTTCGATAGTTACATTGAAATACTTAATTCGATAGGTACACTGTGCTACCTACTTCGATAGTTACATTAAAATACTTAATTCGATAGGTACACTGTGCTACCTACTTCGATGGGTACACTGTGCTACATACTTCGATGGGTACACTGTGCTACCTACTTTGATAGGTACACTGTGCTACCTATTTTGATAGGTACACTGTTCTACTTACTTTGATAGGTACACTGTGCTACCTACTTTGATAGGTACACTGTGCTACTTGCTTTGATAGGTACACTGTGCTACCTGCTTTGATAGGTTCACTGTGCTATCTGCTTTGATAGGTACACTATGCTACCTGCTTTGATAGGTACACTGTGCTACCTACTTTGAAAGGTGCACTGTGCTACCTACTTTGATAGGTACACTGTGCTACCTATTTTGATAGGTACACTGTTCTACTTACTTTGATAGGTACACTGTGCTACCTACTTTGATAGGTACACTGTGCAACTTGCTTTGATAGGTACACTGTGCTATCTGCTTTGATAGGTACACTATGCTACCTGCTTTGATAGGTGCACTGTGCTACCTACTTTGATAGGTACACTGGGCTACCTACTTTGATAGGTACACTGTGCTACCTACTTTGATAGGTACACTGTGCTACCTGCTTTGATAGGTACACTGTGCTACCTACTTTGATAGGTACACTGGGCTACCTACTTTGATAGGTACACTGGGCTACCTACTTTGATAGGTACACTGTGCTACCTACTTTGATAGGTACACTGTGCTACCTACATTGATAGGTACCCTGGTTTTTCTACCTACTTTGATAGGTATACTGTGCTACCTACTTTGATAGGTACACTGCGCTACCTACTTTGATAGGTACACTGTACTACCTACTTTGATAGGTACACTGTGCTACCTACTTTGATAGGTACGCTGTGCTACCTACTTTGATAGGTACGCTGTGCTACCTACTTTGATAGGTACGCTGTGCTACCTACTTTGATAGGTACACTGTGCTACCTACTTTGATAGGTACACTGTGCTACCTACTTTGATAGGTACGCTGTGCTACCTACTTTGATAGGTACGCTGTGCTACCTACTTTGATAGGTACACTGTGCTACCTACTTTGATAGGTACACTATGCTACCTACTTTGATAAGTACACTGTACTACCTACTTTGATAGGTACACTATGCTACCTACTATGATAGGTACACTGTGCTACCTAATTTGATAGGTACACTGTGCTACCTAATTTGATAGGTACACTGTGCTACCTACTTAGATAGGTAAACTGTGCTACCTACTTAGATAAGTAAACTGTGCTACCTACTTCGATAGGTACACTGCACTACATCGATAGGTACACTGTACTACTTCGATAGGTACACTGTACTACTTCGATAGGTACACTGCACTACTTCGATAGGTACACTGCACTACTTTGATAGGTACACTGCACTACTTTGATAGGTACACTGCACTGCTTCAATAGGTACACTGCACTTCTTCAATAGGTACACTGCACTTCTTCAATAGGTACACTGTACTACTTCGATAGCTACACTTTACTTTATCGATAGTTACACTGTACTATTTTGATAGGTAATCTGTATTCCTTCGATAGGTACACTGTTCCTTGAGGGGTACGGTCAAGACCCCCCCCCCCCCCCAATCAAGAGCCCCCCCGGTCATGAGCTCCCCTAGGTCATAAGCCCCCGGTCACGAGCCCCCCCTCCATGTTTTTTAATCCTTATTTACCTAGTTAAACAAATGAAGAAATAACTGAGAGTTGCTAATGTAGTTTGTTGTATCCGCTAGATTGTTGCACTGCACACTTCATGATCGTTTAATGACCTGGCAGGGGGGTTCGGGGGGCGGTACGCCCCCCGATATACATATATTTTATGTCTAATCAGTAATGAACTACAAAAGTGTCAATAAGGATTAAATAATATAGGTAAATAAGGATTTAAAAACAGGGGGGCTCGTGACCGGGGGGGCTTATGACCTAGGAGGGCTCATGACCGGGGGGGGGGGGGCTCTTGACCGGAGGGGCTTATGACCGGGGGGGCTCTTGACCGGAGGGGCATATGACCTACACCCGTTCCTTGATAGGTGCACAGTGTACCTAACTTGGTACACTGTACCTAATTGCAATAACACAAAAATATTCTAACGAACTAATTTAATAGGTATTACACAGAACAAGTGGCACCTGTGGAGCGCACTTCTGATGTTAACCAATGCATTATTATATTATTATGAAGTCAAGATGTATTATTGCATAGGTAGTTTACTTGAAAACACCTAGGCAATAATCTTATTATAAATACCTAGGTAGCTACCTAATCCTATCCCATGAATATTGTCAATACCTAGGTACATCATTATATGTAAAACTTTATAAATTATCGGTATATACATTTAACTAGAGATACCTACCTAGAACTAATATATTCGGTGTCTTTGGCTTGAATATTATACTTTTAAAAAGTAACTGGTATCGGAATTGGTATCGGTATCGGTTACTAGAATTTTAAAGTAACTGTAATTGGTTCTGGTATCGGTTACTAATATGGTATCGGTTCATCTCTAGTATTGGTTATAATTATGGTATTTATTATTCATGACCTACACCCCACTGTGATACACTGTCCCAAGATAGGCGCACTTTGCCTTGTTGGAAACATTGTGCCTAGTTAGGTACACTGTGCCTTGTTAGGTACACTGTGCCTTGTTAGGTATACTGTGCCTTGTTAGGTATACTGTGCCTTGTTAGGTACACTGTACCTAGTTAGGTACACTGTGCCTAGTTAGGTACACTGTGCCTTGTTAGGTACACTGTGCCTTGTTAGGTACACTGTTCCTTGTTAGGTACACTGTGCCTTGTTAGGTACACTGTGCCTTGTTAGGTATATTTACTATGACTATTTAGGTACACTGTGCCTTGTTAGGTATACTGTTCCTTGTTAGGTACACTGTGACTTATTAGGTACACTGTGACTTATTAGGTACACTGTGTCTAGTTAGGTACACTGTGCCTAGTCAGATACACTATGTCTAGCTGAGTAAAGCGGGTCTAGTTAGGTACACTGTTCCTAGTTCTGTAAAGTGTACCTAGTTAGCTACATTGTGCCTAGTTAGGTACACTGTGCCTTGTTAGGTACACTGTGCCTTGTTAGGTACACTGTGCCTTGTCAGGTACACTGTCCATGTTACAGAGTATGTCAATTAAAGTCAATTAATTGGATTTGATTAGATTTCAAAAGGTCAAGACTCAGATATGTCTAATTTGCTTTAAATTATGAATTAACTCCTATGTTACCATGCTAATTTTGGCTTGAATCTTCAAAAAATGAGCCAAATTGGTTTGACTCAGAATATTAGTGAAATTTTGGGTACCTAGTTAGGTATATTGTGCCCAGTTAGGTACATTGTGCCTAGTTAGGTACATTGTGCCTAGTTAGGTACACTGTACCTATTCAGATACACTGTGTCTAGTTAGGTACACTGTTCCTAGTTCTGTAAAGTGTACCTAGTTAGATAAAGTGTACCTAGTTGGGTAAAGGGTAACTAGTTGGGTACATTGTGCCTAGTCAGATACACTGTGCATAGTCAGATACACTGTGTCTAGTTATGTACACTGTTTCTAGTCCTGTAAAGTGTAACTAGTTAGGTACACTCTGTCTAATTAGGTACCTTTTTCCTAGTTGAATAAAGTGTGCCTAGTTACTGTCGCAATTTGGTAACAGTTGCACATTTATTATCCATTTTAATTGTTACCTTTGTATCTGTTAATTTTTTTACTATTTTCCATTACCCCTTTCATCAACTAGATCCACATATATACAGAGACAATTTGGTTTTACTTTCATGGCCTAATAAGTGGATTCTACCAAGTACACGTAACATGCCTTACAAAACATGGAATCCACCTAATAGTTCATATAAGCTATTCAGTATATTACACTTATTATGCCTTTTAGTAATTAAATATATTGTCGTTTTAGATATTGATAATTTTCATACAGTGTAACAGAAAACGGTTCTTTGCCACCATTATTGGTTTGATTCTGTAGTTGCTCATCACTCTGTTACCTAAATTCCTTTCAACAAATAGCTCCAAATATGTACAGATAATGTGATTTCACTTTCATGGCCTAATATTTGAATACTACTAAGTACACTTAACATGCCTTACAAAAAATACACATTACTTTTTGTTACCTTCTGTAGTTTGTTTCTGCATTTACTAAATTACTGTTACTGTTATTGCACTGTTATAATTAGGTACATTGAACCCATTTAGGTACACTGAGCAAATTTAGGTACACTGTGCCTAGTTAGGTACACTGTGCCTAGTTAGGTACACTGTGCCAAGTTAAGTGCAGTGTGATTATTAGGTACTCTGCCTAGTTAGGTACACTGTGCCTAGTTAGGTACACTGTGACTATTTAGGTACACTGTGCCTTGTTAGGTACACTGTGCCTAGTTAGGTACACTGTACCTAGTTAGGTACATTGTGCCTAGTTAGGTACACTGTGACTATTCAGATACACTGTGTCTAGTTAGGTACACTGTTCCTAGTTAGGTACACTGTGACTATTTAGGTACACTGTGCCTTGTTAGGTACACTGTGCCTTGTTAGGTACACTGTGCCTTGTTAGGTACACTGTGCCTTGTTAGGTACACTGTGCCTTGTTAGGTACACTTTGCCTTGTTAGGTACACTGTGCCTAGTTAGGTACAATGTGCCTTGTTAGGTACACTTTGCCTTGTTAGGTACACTGTGCCTTGTTAGGTACACTGTGCCTTGTTAGGTACACTGTGCCTTGTTAGGTACACTGTGCCTTGTTAGGTATACTGTGCCTTGTTAGGTACACTGTGACTATTTAGGTACACTGTGACTATTTAGGTACACCGTGCCTAGTTAGGTACACTGTGCCTAGTTAGGTACACTGTGACTATTCAGGTACACTGTGCCTTGTTAGGTACACTGTGCCTTGTTAGGTACACTGTGCCTTGTTAGGTACACTTTGCCTTGTTAGGTACACTTTGCCTTGTTAGGTACACTGTGCCTTGTTAGGTACACTGTGCCTTGTTAGGTACACTTTGCCTTGTAAGGTACACTGTGCCTTGTTAGGTACACTGTGCCTTGTTAGGTACACTTTGCCTTGTTAGGTACACTGTGCCTTGTTAGGTACACTGTGCCTTGTTAGGTACACTGTGCCTTGTTAGGTACACTGTGCCTTGTTAGGTACACTGTGCCTTGTTAGGTACACCGTGCTTAGTTAGGTACACTGTGCCTAGTTAGGTACACTGTGCATTGTTAGGTACACTGTGCATTGTTAGGTACACTGTGCCATGTTATGTACACTTTGCCTTGTTAGGTACACTGTGCCTTTTTAGGTACACTGTGCCTTGTCAGGTACACTGTGCCTTGTCAGGTACACTGTGCCTTTTTAGGTACACTGTGCCTTGTCAGGTACACTGTCCATGTTACAGAGTATGTCAGTTAAAGTCAATTAATTGGATTTGATTAGATTTCAAAAGGTCAAGACTCAGATATGTCTAATTTGCTTTAAATTATGAATTAACTCCTATGTTACCATGCTAATTTTGGCTTGAAATCTTCAAAAAATGAGCCAAATTGGCTTGACTCAGAATATTAGTGAAATTTTGGGTACCTAGTTAGGTATATTGTGCCCAGTTAGGTACATTGTGCCTAGTTAGGTACATTGTGCCTTGTTAGGTACACTGTGCCTAGTTAGGTACACTGTGACTATTTAGGTACACTGTGCCTTGTTAGGTACACTGTGCCTAGTTAGGTACACTGTACCTAGTTAGGTACATTGTGCCTAGTTAGGTACACTGTGACTATTCAGATACACTGTGTCTAGTTAGGTACACTGTTCCTAGTTAGGTACACTGTGACTATTTAGGTACACTGTGCCTTGTTAGGTACACTGTGCCTTGTTAGGTACACTGTGCCTTGTTAGGTACACTGTGCCTTGTTAGGTACACTGTGCCTTGTTAGGTACACTTTGCCTTGTTAGGTACACTGTGCCTAGTTAGGTACAATGTGCCTTGTTAGGTACACTTTGCCTTGTTAGGTACACTGTGCCTTGTTAGGTACACTGTGCCTTGTTAGGTACACTGTGCCTTGTTAGGTACACTGTGCCTTGTTAGGTATACTGTGCCTTGTTAGGTACACTGTGACTATTTAGGTACACTGTGACTATTTAGGTACACCGTGCCTAGTTAGGTACACTGTGCCTAGTTAGGTACACTGTGACTATTCAGGTACACTGTGCCTTGTTAGGTACACTGTGCCTTGTTAGGTACACTGTGCCTTGTTAGGTACACTTTGCCTTGTTAGGTACACTTTGCCTTGTTAGGTACACTGTGCCTTGTTAGGTACACTGTGCCTTGTTAGGTACACTTTGCCTTGTAAGGTACACTGTGCCTTGTTAGGTACACTGTGCCTTGTTAGGTACACTTTGCCTTGTTAGGTACACTGTGCCTTGTTAGGTACACTGTGCCTTGTTAGGTACACTGTGCCTTGTTAGGTACACTGTGCCTTGTTAGGTACACTGTGCCTTGTTAGGTACACCGTGCTTAGTTAGGTACACTGTGCCTAGTTAGGTACACTGTGCATTGTTAGGTACACTGTGCATTGTTAGGTACACTGTGCCATGTTATGTACACTTTGCCTTGTTAGGTACACTGTGCCTTTTTAGGTACACTGTGCCTTGTCAGGTACACTGTGCCTTGTCAGGTACACTGTGCCTTTTTAGGTACACTGTGCCTTGTCAGGTACACTGTCCATGTTACAGAGTATGTCAGTTAAAGTCAATTAATTGGATTTGATTAGATTTCAAAAGGTCAAGACTCAGATATGTCTAATTTGCTTTAAATTATGAATTAACTCCTATGTTACCATGCTAATTTTGGCTTGAAATCTTCAAAAAATGAGCCAAATTGGCTTGACTCAGAATATTAGTGAAATTTTGGGTACCTAGTTAGGTATATTGTGCCCAGTTAGGTACATTGTGCCTAGTTAGGTACATTGTGCCTTGTTAGGTACACTGTGCCTTGTTAGGTACACTTTGCCTTGTTAGGTACAATGTGCCTTTTTAGGTACACTGTGCCTTGTTAGGTACACTGTGCCTTGTTAGTTACACTGTGCCTAGTTAGATACACTTTGCCTTGTTGGGTACACTGAGCCTTGTTAGGTACACCGTGCCTAGTTAGGTACACTGTGCCTAGTTAGGTACACTGTGCCTAGTTAGGTACACTGTTTTTTGTTAGGTACAATGTGCCTAGTTAGGTACACTGTGCCTAGTTAAGTACACTGTGCCTAGTTAGGTACACTGTGCCTAGTTAGGTACACTGTACCTATTCAGATACACTGTGTCTAGTTAGGTACACTGTTCCTAGTTCTGTAAAGTGTACCTAGTTAGATAAAGTGTACCTAGTTGGGTAAAGGGTAACTAGTTGGGTACATTGTGCCTAGTCAGATACACTGTGCCTAGTCAGATACACTGTGTCTAGTTAGGTACACTGTTTCTAGTCCGGTAAAGTGTAACTAGTTAGGTACACTCTGTCTAATTAGGTACCTTTTTCCTTGTTGGATAAAGTGTGCCTAGTTACTGTCGCAATTTGGTAACAGTTGCACATTTATTATCCATTTTAATTGTTACCTTTGTATCTGTTGATTTTTTTACTATTTACCATTACCCCTTTCATCAACTTGATCCACATATATACAGAGACAATTTGGTTTTACTTTCATGGCCTAATAAGTGGATTCTACCAAGTACACGTAACATGCCTTACAAAACATGGAATCCACCTAATAGTTCATATAAGCTATTCAGTATATTACACTTATTATGCCTTTTAGTAATTAAATATATTGTCGTTTTAGATATTAATAATTTTCATATAGTGTAACAGAAAACGGTTCTTTGCCACCATTATTGGTTTGATTCTGTAGTTGCTCATCACTCTGTTACCTAAATTCCTTTCAACAAATAGCTCCAAATATGTACAGATAATGTGATTTCACTTTCATGGCCTAATAAGTGGATATTACCAAGTACACGTAACATGCCTTACAAAAAATACACATTACTTTTTGTTACCTTCTTTAGTTTGTTTCTGCATTTACTAAATTACTGTTACTGTTATTGCACTGTTATAGTTAGGTACACTGTGCCTTGTTAGGTTCAATGTGCCTAATTAAGTGCAGTGTGACTATTAGGTACTCTGTGCCTAGCCAGATACACTGTACCTGGTTAGTTACTCTGTGCCTAGCTAGGTACACTGTGCCTAGTCAGGTAGATTGTGCTTAGTTAGGTACACTGTGCCTAGTTAGGTACACTGTGACTATTTAGGTACACTGTGCCTTGTTAGGTACACTTTGCCTTGTTAGGTACACTGTGCCTTTTTAGGTACACTGTGCCTTGTTAGGTACACTGTGCCTTGTTAGTTACACTGTGCCTAGTTAGGTACACTTTGCCTTGTTGGGTACACTGTGCCTTGTTAGGTACACCGTGCCTAGTTAGGTACAATGTGCCTAGTTAGGTACACTGTGCCTTGTTAGGTACCATGTGCCTAGTTAGGTACACTTTGCCTTGTTAGGTACACTGTGCCTTGTTAGGTACAATGTGCCTAGTTAGGTACACTGTGCCTAGTTAGGTACACTGTGCCTAGATAGGTACACTGTGCCTAGTTAGGTACACTGTGCCTAGTTAGGTACACTGTGCCTAGTTAGGTACACTGTGCCTAGTTAGGTACACTGTGACTATTTAGGTGCACTGTGCCTTGTTAAGTACACTTTGGCTTGTTAGGTACACTGTGCCTTGTCAGGTACACTGTGCCTTTTTAGGTACACTGTGCCTTGTCAGGTACACTGTCCATGTTACAGAGTATGTCAGTTAAAGTCAATTAATTGGATTTGATTAGATTTCAAAAGGTCAAGACTCAGATATGTCTAATTTGCTTTAAATTATGAATTAACTCCTATGTTACCATGCTAATTTTGGCTTGAAATCTTCAAAAAATGAGCCAAATTGGCTTGACTCAGAATATTAGTGAAATTTTGGGTACCTAGTTTGGTATATTGTGCCCAGTTAGGTACATTGTGCCTAGTTAGGTACATTGTGCCTAGTTAGGTACATTGTGCCTAGTTAGGTACATTGTGCCTAGTTAGGTACAATGTACCTATTCAGATACACTGTGTCTAGTTAGGTACACTGTTCCTAGTTCTGTAAAGTGTACCTAGTTAGATAAAGTGTACCTAGTTGGGTAAAGGGTAACTAGTTGGGTACATTGTGCCTAGTCAGATGCACTGTGCCTAGTCAGATGCACTGTGCCTAGTCAGATACACTGTGCCTAGTCAGATACACTGTGTCTAGTTAGGTACACTGTTTGTAGTCCGGTAAAGTGTAACTAGTTAGGTACACTCTGTCTAATTAGGTACCTTTTTCCTTGTTGGATAAAGTGTGCCTAGTTACTGTAGCAATTTGGTAACAGTTGCACATTTATTATCCATTTTAATTGTTACCTTTGTATCTGTTAATTTTTTTACTATTTACCATTACCCCTTTCATCAACTAGATCCACATATATACAGAGACAATTTGGTTTTACTTTCATGGCCTAATAAGTGGATTCTACCAAGTACACGTAACATGCCTTACAAAACATGGAATCCACCTAATAGTTCATATAAGCTATTCAGTATATTACACTTATTATGCCTTTTAGTAACTAAATATATTGTCGTTTTAGATATTAATAATTTTCATATAGTGTAACAGAAAACGGTTCTTTGCCACTATTATTGGTTTGATTCTGTAGTTGCTCATCACTCTGTTACCTAAATTCCTTTCAACAAATAGCTCCAAATATGTACAGATAATGTGATTTCACTTTCATGGCCTAATATTTGAATACTACTAAGTACACTTAACATGCCTTACAAAAAATACACATTACTTTTTGTTACCTTCTGTAGTTTGTTTCTGCATTTACTAAATTACTGTTACTGTTATTGCACTGTTATAATTAGGTACATTGAACCCATTTAGGTACACTGAGCAAATTTAGGTACCCTGTGTCTAGTTAGGTACACTGTGCTTAGTTAGGTACACTGTGCCTTGTTAGGTAAACTTTGCCTTGTTAGGTACACTGTGCCTTGTTAGGTACACTGAGCCCATTTAGGTACACTGAGCAAATTTAGGTACACTGTGCCTAGTTAGGTACACTTTGGCTTGTAAGGTACACTGTGCCTTGTTAGGTACACTTTGCCTTGTTAGGTACACTGTGCCTTGTCAGGTACACTGTGCCTTGTTAGATACACCGTGCCTAGTTAGGTACACTGTGCTTAGTTAGGTACACTGTGCCTAGTTAGGTACACTGTGACTATTTAGGTACACTGTACCTTGTTAGGTACACTGTGCCTTGTTAGGTACACTGTGCCTTGTTAGGTACACTGTGCCTTGTTAGGTACACTTTGCCTTGTTAGGTACACTTTGCCTTGTTAGGTACACTGTGCCTTGTTAGGTACACTATGCCTTGTTAGGTACACTGTGCCTTGTTAGGTACACCGTGCCTAGTTAGGTACACTGTGACTATTTAGGTACACTGTGCCTCGTTAGGTACACTGTGCCTTGTTAGGTACACTGTGCCTTGTTAGGTACACTTTGCCTTGTTAGGTACACTGTGCCTTGTCAGGTACACTGTGCCTTGTCAGGTACACTGTGCCTTGTCAGGTACACTGTGCCTTGTCAGGTACACTGTGCCTTGTTAGGTACACTTTGCCTTGTTAGGTACACTGTGCCTTGTTAGGTACACTGTGTTTTGTTAGTTACACTTTGCCTTGTCAGGTACACTGTGCCTTGTCAGGTACACAGTTCATGTTACAGAGTATGTCAGTTAAAGTCAATTATTTGGATTTGATTAGATTTCAAAAGGTCAAGACTCAGATATGTCTAATTTGCTTTAAATTATGAATTAACTCATATGTTACCATGCTAATTTTGGCTTGAAATCTTCAAAAAATGAGCCAAATTGGCTTGACTCAGAATATTAGTGAAATTTTGGGTACCTAGTTAGGTATATTGTACCTAGTTAGGTACACTGTACCTATTCAGATACACTGTGTCTAGTTAGGTACACTGTTTCTAGTCCGGTAAAGTGTAACTAGTTAGGTACACTCTGTCTAATTAGGTACTTTTTTCCTAGTTGAATAAAGTGTGCCTAGTTACTGTCGCAATTTGTTAACAGTTGCACATTTATTATCCATTTTAATTGTTACCTTTGTATCTGTTAATTTTTTTACTATTTACCATTACCCCTTTCATCAACTTGATCCACATATATACAGAGACAATTTGGTTTTACTTTCATGGCCTAATAAGTGGATTCTACCAAGTACACGTAACATGCCTTACAAAACATGGAATCCACCTAATAGTTCATATAAGCTATTCAGTATATTACACTTATTATGCCTTTTAGTAATTAAATATATTGTCGTTTTAGATATTGATAATTTTCATATAGTGTAACAGAAAACGGTTCTTTGCCACTATTATTGGTTTGATTCTGTAGTTGCTCATCACTCTGTTACCTAAATTCCTTTCAACAAATAGCTCCAAATATGTACAGATAATGTGATTTCACTTTCATGGCCTAATAAGTGGATATTACCAAGTACACGTAACATGCCTTACAAAAAATACACATTACTTTTTGTTACCTTCTTTAGTTTGTTTCTGCATTTACTAAATTACTGTTACTGTTATTGCACTGTTATAGTTAGGTACACTGTGCCTTGTTAGGTTCAATGTGTCTAATTAAGTGCAGTGTGACTATTAGGTACTCTGTGCCTAGCCAGATACACTGTACCTGGTTAGTTACTCTGTGCCTAGCTAGGTACACTGTGCCTAGTCAGGTAGATTGTGCTTAGTTAGGTTCACTGTGCCTTGTTAGGTACACTGTGCCTAGTTAGGTACACTGTGACTATTTAGGTACACTGTGCCTTGTTAGGTACACTTGGCCTTGTTAGGTACACTGTGCCATTTTAGGTACACTGTGCCTTGTTAGGTACACTGTGCCTTGATAGGTACACTTTGCCTTGTTAGGTACACTGTGCCTTGTTAGGTACACTGTGCCTTGTAAGGTACTCCGTGCCTAGTTAGGTACACCGTGCCTAGTTAGGTACACCGTGCCTTGTTAGGTACACTGTGCCTTGATAGGTAAACTGTGCCTTGATAGGTACACTGTGCCTTGTTAGGTACACTTTTTCTTGTTAGGTACACTGTGCCTTGTAAGGTACTCCGTGCCTAGTGAGGTACACCGTGCCTAGTTAGGTACATCGTGCCTTGTTAGGTACACTGTGCCTTGATAGGTACACTGTGCCTTGATAGGTACACTGTGCCTTGTTAGGTACACTTTGCCTTGTTAGGTACACTGTGCCTTGTTAGGTACACTGTGCCTTGTTAGGTACACTGTGCCTTGTTAGGTACACTTCTCCTTGTTAGGTACATTGTGCCTTGTCAGGTACATTGTGCCTTGTCAGGTACACTGTGCCTTGTCAGGTACACTGTGCCTTGTCAGGTACACTGTGCCTTGTTAGGTACACTTTGCCTTGTTAGATACACTGTGCCTTGTTAGGTACACTGTGTCTTGTTAGTTACACTTTGCCTTGCCAGGTACACTGTGCCTTGTCAGGTACACTGTCCATGTTACAGAGTATGTCAGTTAAAGTCAATTAATTGGATTTGATTAGATTTCAAAAGGTCAAGACTCAGATATGTCTAATTTGCTTTAAATTATGAATTAACTCATATGTTACCATGCTAATTTTGGCTTGAAATCTTCAAAAAATGAGCCAAATTGGCTTGACTCAGAATATTAGTGAAATTTTGGGTACCTAGTTAGGTATATTGTGCCTAGTTAGGTACACTGTACCTATTCAGATACACTGTGTCTAGTTAGGTACACTGTTTCTAGTCCGGTAAAGTGTAACTAGTTAGGTACACTCTGTCTAATTAGGTACTTTTTTCCTAGTTGAATAAAGTGTGCCTAGTTACTGTCGCAATTTGGTAACAGTTGCACATTTATTATCCATTTTAATTGTTACCTTTGTATCTGTTAATTTTTTTACTATTTACCATTACCCCTTTCATCAACTTGATCCACATATATACAGAGACAATTTGGTTTTACTTTCATGGCCTAATAAGTGGATTCTACCAAGTACACGTAACATGCCTTACAAAACATGGAATCCACCTAATAGTTCATATAAGCTATTCAGTATATTACACTTATTATGCCTTTTAGTAATTAAATATATTGTCGTTTTAGATATTGATAATTTTCATATAGTGTAACAGAAAACGGTTCTTTGCCACTATTATTGGTTTGATTCTGTAGTTGCTCATCACTCTGTTACCTAAATTCCTTTCAACAAATAGCTCCAAATATGTACAGATAATGTGATTTCACTTTCACGGCCTAATAAGTGGATATTACCAAGTACACGTAACATGCCTTACAAAAAATACACATTACTTTTTGTTACCTTCTTTAGTTTGTTTCTGCATTTACTAAATTACTGTTACTGTTATTGCACTGTTATAGTTAGGTACACTGTGCCTTGTTAGGTTCAATGTGCCTAATTAAGTGCAGTGTGACTATTAGGTACTCTGTGCCTAGCCAGATACACTGTACCTGGTTAGTTACTCTGTGCCTAGCTAGGTACACTGTGCCTAGTCTGGTAGATTGTGCTTAGTTAGGTACACTGTGCCTAGTTAGGTACACTGTGCCTAGTTAGGTACACTGTGACTATTTAGGTACACTGTGCCTTGTTAGGTACACTTTGCCTTGTTAGGTACACTGTGCCTTTTTAGGTACACTGTGCCTTGTTAGGTACACTGTGCCTTGTTAGATACACTGTGCCTAGTTAGGTACACTTTGCCTTGTTGGGTACACTGTGCCTTGTTAGGTACACCGTGCCTAGTTAGGTACAATGTGCCTAGTTAGGTACACTGTGCCTTGTTAGGTACCATGTGCCTAGTTAGGTACACTTTGCCTTGTTAGGTACACTGTGCCTTGTTAGGTACAATGTGCCTAGTTAGGTACACTGTGCCTAGTTAGGTACACTGTGCCTAGTTAGGTACACTGTGCCTAGATAGGTACACTGTACCTAGTTAGGTACACTGTGCCTAGTTAGGTACACTGTGCCTAGTTAGGTACACTGTGCCTAGTTAGGTACACTGTGACTAGTTAGGTACACTGTGACTATTTAGGTGCACTGTGCCTTGTTAAGTACACTTTGGCTTGTTAGGTACACTGTGCCTTGTCAGGTACACTGTCCATGTTACAGAGTATGTCAGTTAAAGTCAATTAATTGGACTTGATTAGATTTCAAAAGGTCAAGACTCAGATATGTCTAATTTGCTTTAAATTATGAATTAACTCCTATGTTACCATGCTAATTTTGGCTTGAAATCTTCAAAAAATAAGCCAAATTGGCTTGACTCAGAATATTAGTGAAATTTTGGGTACCTAGTTAGGTATATTGTGCCCAGTTAGGTACATTGTGCCTAGTATTTGAGAATATAATAATGAAAAAGTGGAATAATATATCATTATTTCGTATCACATATAATTAAATAAATAGCAACCTACATTCAATAGAAAAGAAATTTTCTGCAGAAGTGCTTTATGAGTCCCAAATAATTATCTACGGTCTCTCATTTAACAGGATGGATGCCAACTACCTCTAAGAGTGGAAAATATAGAATTGTTTATTCTCCGGTATCTAAAAAGAAGGTATGATTAACTACCGTACTTTCTAGATGACTGAGGTAGAAAATCTCTTCCTGAACCTGCACATAATAATTTAAAAGATTTTAGCATATTTTTAAAAACTCTGCTCGAAAGCTTTTCGTAGATCAATTGGAAGTATGTAGATAATAAGTTATTTTGGAAAATTTTGATGAAATATTGAAATGGAAGACAAATTTATATAGATTTATTAATCATATTTACATAATAGTTAACACATACCTTTACTTTAGAGTTTAGACCTTTAGAGTGATGGTATTGCTTTACTGTTGATGAGACAAGTAATACTTATTTTGTTTCTCTTCTTAGGAGTCGTCTGTCATCACCGCCTATCCAACGGATAGAGGAGAAACCGCTGGTCCATCTGTAAGTATAGTTATGACAATGGTATTGCCTTACTTGTTGTTAATGAGACAAGTAATACTTATTTTGTTTCTTTTCTTATAGGAGTCGTCTGTCATCACCGCCTCTCCAACGTATAGAGGAGAAACCGCTGGTCGATCTGTAAGTATAGTTGTGACAATGGTAGTGCTTCACTTGTTGTTAATGAGACAAGTAATACTTATTTTGTTTCTTTTCTTAGGAGTCGTCTGTCATCACCGCCTCTCCAACGTATAGAGGAGAAACCGCTGGTCCATCTGTAAGTATAGTTGTGACAATGGTATTGCTTTACTTGTTGTTAATGAGACAAGTAATACTTATTTTGTTTCTTTTCTTAGGAGTCGTCTGTCATCACCGCCTCTCCAACGTATAGAGGAGAAACCGCTGGTCGATCTGTAAGTATAGTTGTGACAATGGTATTGCTTCACTTGTTGTTAATGAGACAAGTAATACTTATTTTGTTTCTTTTCTTATAGGAGTCGTCTGTCATCACCGCCTCTCCAACGGATAGAGGAGAAACCGCTGGTCCATCTGTAAGTATAGTTGTGACAATGGTATAGCTTTACTTGTTGTTAATGAGACAAGTAATACTTATTTTGTTTCTTTTCTTAGGAATCGTCTGTCATCACCGCCTCTCCAACGTATAGAGGAGAAACCGCTGGTCCATCTGTAAGTATAGTTATGACAATGGTATTGCCTTACTTGTTGTTAATGAGACAAGTAATACTTATTTTGTTTCTTTTCTTATAGGAGTTGTCTGTCATCACCGCCTCTCCAACGTATAGAGGAGAAACCGCTGGTCGATCTGTAAGTATAGTTGTGACAATGGTAGTGCTTCACTTGTTGTTAATGAGACAAGTAATACTTATTTTGTTTCTTTTCTTAGGAGTCGTCTGTCATCACCGCCTCTCCAACGTATAGAGGAGAAACCGCTGGTCCATCTGTAAGTATAGTTGTGACAATGGTATTGCTTTACTTGTTGTTAATGAGACAAGTAATACTTATTTTGTTTCTTTTCTTAGGAGTCGTCTGTCATCACCGCCTCTCCAACGTATAGAGGAGAAACCGCTGGTCCATCTGTAAGTATAGTTGTGACAATGGTATTGCTTTACTTGTTGTTAATGAGACAAGTAATACTTATTTTGTTTCTTTTCTTAAAGGAGTCGTCTGACATCACCGCCTCTCCAACGAGGAGAAACCGCTGGTCCATCTGTAAGTATATTTGTGACAATGGTATTGCTTTACTTGTTGTTAATGAGACAAGTAATAATTATTTTGTTTCTTTTCTTATAGGAGTCGTCTGTCATCACCGCCTCTCCAACGTATAGAGGAGAAACCGCTGGTCCATCTGTAAGTATAGTTGTGACAATGGTATTGCCTTACTTGTTGTTAATGAGACAAGTAATACTTATTTTGTTTCTTTTCTTATAGGAGTCGTCTGTCATCCCCGCCTCTCCAACGTATAGAGGAGAAACCGCTGGTCCATCTGTAAGTACAGTTGTGACAATGGTATTGCTTTACTTGTTGTTAATGAGACAAGTAATACTTATTTTGTTTCTTTTCTTATAGGAGTCGTCTGTCATCACCGCCTCTCCAACGTATAGAGGAGAAACCGCTGGTCCATCTGTAAGTATAGTTGTGACAATGGTATAGCTTTACTTGTTGTTAATGAGACAAGTAATACTTATTTTGTTTCTTTTCTTAGGAATCGTCTGTCATCACCGCCTCTCCAACGTATAGAGGAGAAACCGCTGGTCCATCTGTAAGTATAGTTGTGACAATGGTATTGCTTTACTTGTTGTTAATGAGACAAGTAATACTTATTTTGTTTCTTTTCTTAAAGGAGTCGTCTGACATCACCGCCTCTCCAACGTATAGAGGAGAAACCGCTGGTCCATCTGTAAGTATATTTGTGACAATGGTATTGCTTTACTTGTTGTTAATGAGACAAGTAATAATTATTTTGTTTCTTTTCTTATAGGAGTCGTCTGTCATCACCGCCTCTCCAACGTATAGAGGAGAAACCGCTGGTCCATCTGTAAGTATAGTTGTGACAATGGTATTGCCTTACTTGTTGTTAATGAGACAAGTAATACTTATTTTGTTTCTTTTCTTATAGGAGTCGTCTGTCATCACCTCCTCTCCAACGGATACAGGAGAAACCGCTGGTCCATCTGTAAGTATAGTTATGACAATGGTATTGCTTTACTTGTTCTTAATGTGACAAGTAATACTTATTTTGTTTCTTTTCTTATAGGAGTCGTCTGTCATCACCGCCTCTCCAACGTATAGAGGAGAAACCGCTGGTCCATCTGTAAGTATAGTTGTGACAATGGTATTGCTTTGCTTGTTGTTAATGAGAAAAGTAATACTTATTTTGTTTCTTTTCTTAGGAGTCGTCTGTCATCACCGCCTCTCCAACGTATAGAGGAGAAATCGCTGGTCCATCTGTAAGTATAGTTGTGACAATGGTATGTATAGCTTTACTTGTTGTTAATGAGACAAGTAATACTTATTTTGTTTCTTTTCTCCGGAGTCGTCTGTCATCACCGCCTCTCTAACGGATAGAGGAGAAACCGCTGGTCCATCTGTAAGTATAGTTATGACAATGGTATTGCTTTACTTGTTGTTAATGTGACAAGTAATACTTATTTTGTTTCTTTTCTTATAAGAGTCGTCTGTCATCACCGCCTCTCCAACGTATAGAGGAGAAACCGCTGGTCCATCTGTAAGTATAGTTGTGACAATGGTATTGCTTTGCTTGTTGTTAATGAGAAAAGTAATACTTATTTTGTTTCTTTTCTTAGGAGTCGTCTGTCATCACCGCCTCTCCAACGTATAGAGGAGAAATCGCTGGTCCATCTGTAAGTATAGTTGTGACAATGGTATGTATAGCTTTACTTGTTGTTATTGAGACAAGTAATACTTATTTTGTTTCTTTTCTCCGGAGTCGTCTGTCATCACCGCCTCTCTAACGGATAGAGGAGAAACCGCTGGTCCATCTGTAAGTATAGTTGTGACAATGGTATAGCTTTACTTGTTGTTAATGAGACAAGTAATACTTATTTTGTTTCTTTTCTTAGGAATCGTCTGTCATCACCGCCTCTCTAACGGATAGAGGAGAAACCGCTGGTCCATCTGTAAGTATAGTTGTGACAATGGTATTGCCTTACTTGTTGTTAATGAGACAAGTAATACTTATTTTGTTTCTTTTCTTATAGGAGTCGTCTGTCATCACCGCCTCTCCAACGGATAGAGGAGAAACCGCTGGTCCATCTGTAAGTATAGTTGTGACAATGGTATTGCTTTACTGGTTGGCTGTTTATCAGATAAGTGATAGTTATTTCGTTTCCTTCTATAGAACTCATCAGCGGAAGTGGACAATAACGATCAGCTTATTGAAGGTAAATTCCAGTATTTGGTTATCTTTATCTCTCTCTGAGAGATTTTTCTAGTGATTAAAATATATAGTGCGTACGACTTATAGCAACTAAACATCATATCACTTCAGTTTCAATCAACCAATTTCGCTATCAGTAAGAACAATTGAAGGTTTTATCAATTTGTCGAAGATGTGGGTTATAAATTTTCAGAAATATAAACAATCTTTGATTCTATTTACTATTTAATAAGCTAAGGTTTACCTTTCATAATTTTTTTACTGAATATTACATATTCTGTTCGATTCAACTGTTACCAATTTTGAAAGCTAAGCCAATTTATATTTGGATAACCAAATGTATCCAATTAACCAACAATACTCAGTTGATTTAAAGTTGTTGTATTATTGCAGATGAAGAAGATGGTAATTGCCTTGAGGTTTTGCATGATCCTATAGAGTATAGAAGGTAGCTTAATATATTTTTAAATGCGTGCATTTAGTTTCCCAATCTCTCTCCAGATGTGTATATAGGAAATACTTAGATAATAACTATGGAGTTCAAATTATACAGTACGAAACTTTCTCACTAGCGTGTGATTTCAATGTGTTCATTTTTTGCAGATAGTGAATCTGTGGCTGACGACTTCACTCTGTCTGCAAATGATTCCACCAAAGGTAATTGTATTAATTTCGCATTAGCTATATTAGGGTCTTTTCAATCCTGTATAACATGTAGCTAAGTACAGTTTTCTCAATTTTTCACTTTAACAGAAGGTGAATATACGACAGACGTCTTGACTGGCCACGTGAATGTTCCCGCCAGAGGTAATTCTATCAAATTTTCAAAATCTATATTTAGTTCTTTCATACTCCCTTTAAGGCGTAATTTCAGTATATCTGTGGTCTCAACCACTCATAATAGCGCTGCATGAAACTTTTTGCACGACAGATAAAAATAAGATTTTCAATATCGTAATAATAGTAGCTATTTATTTATTATACTCAAAATCAACTAGTAATTACATTGTATGATATCTAATTAATCTATTTAAATGAATTTCGTGCCAATACAACCAAATTTACACAAATTCAAATTGATTCCTGAAATAGTTAGATAAGTTTTCTTTTTATGTAGGAATCACTATTATTTTTGGATGATATTTTGTTATTTAATTAAATACCAATAAAATCATTGAGAATCGTTGATGGTGATTCTTCCTAATATTCCATTAGAAAATATTATAGTGGTTCCTTCATTTGTCCTCCATCATTCATAAAAATATAGCTAGGTCACATATTATGTGACCCCATTTTAGGGTAGGTTCAGTTTAATTGCAAGGTTCCATATTTTCGAACGCGAAAAAATCTTTAAATAATAATCATTATTCAACTTTTATTTCAATATGTATCCATGATACCAGTTAAAGTAGAAGTTAAATAATAATTCTAATATTTTCTTTTCTGACGTGTCCGAAAATGGAGAACCAATCAATAACTTGGAACTCAGTACCCTACTACCAAAAATATTTCCTAGAGCATAAATTACGGTTTGTTAAATTTAGCACAATAATTATATAAATCAAAGTATCTATTAATTACTCACCTATACTGAGTGAGAGCTAAGCTATGGATGAATTTTAAAACATTAAATAAATATTAAATGCACTACTTTAAACTTTCATCACAGTCACAAACGATGAAAGACTGTATATTATTAATAATATGCTTAAATATAGTACTGTAACTCTTAAAATAAATTTTCTTTCTCTAACTCATAGAAAATGAAATGTATAATCAAGGAGTGACAATTATATATCTCGTTACTTTTATTTGCTATATTTACCGTTTGGTAATTAAACTGAGTCGTGATTTGGTAACTAAAGCGGGGGATGTCTGTATATGATTCGATAATAAATTCCAAATTGTAAAATAGTTGGTAAATATGTAACTGATGTATGTTATCGATATTGCTCTGGTATGCTTCATTCAGTTGAATGAATATTATTTGGCTTATTAAAGAAAAATAATCAAATATAAATTAATTCAAGTTTATTTTATATCAACTATTTATAAACCTTCTTTTCCCTTTTTTATTAATTAAATATTAACAAAGTAACTAGCTGAGTGAGATGATCCAATCATTTCAGGAATTAGGCATGTAGCTAATACAATTATTATAGTAAAACTGAATAGTATATTATGTTAAAAGTATTGCGAAGCGTTGTATTAATTAAAATGAAATTATATGAGACGGGCAATTGTCCATTCATGAATAAGATATGTAATGAAACATTATTTAACTTTTTCTTCCAATTCAGTTGGATCCTTCAGTTAATGAAAATATAGTATTGTTATTTTTCATATTTTTTTCAGATTCGATGTTCACATCTTCCGAAACTGGTGCAAAAATGATAGCTCTAGTTCCCTATGAGATAAGTAAGTGTGATAATTGAAATTATTCTGCCTGGACTAGTAACATATTATATTCGTATCATAGAACTATTAAAATATTAACACGAATGCGGTTATTATGGATACTAGGACTGAATATAGAAAGACAAAGTATCGAACGATCATTTTCCCTATATTAAATTATTTACCTGTTTTATTCTTATTATACTTTTTTCAAATATTTTATTTTTATTTTGTCCAGTTTTACTCTGTCTTTCCATACTTGCTCTTTTCTATGCTTTGTCTTTCTATACTTTGTCCTTCTATATTTTGTCTCTATACTTTCTTTTTTTATACTTTGTCCGCACACAGTTATTATTTAAATTTACGTAGCTAACATTTTTTCATTTCATCCTAAATAAAAGCAAATCTTATCAATAGGACACGTATATTATCACAGTAGTATCTCAAACTGTTTCTCTTGTAAGTATTATCTCATAATTAATGACATCTTTTAAATGCAATTAATAGTATCAAATATAAAAGTTTGTGTATTATATAGCTAAAAATGTGAGTTTATTATTTTAATCCTTAAGTAAGTATTAGTAGAGCGTATAATTCATAATTTTATTGATATTTTATTTTGTTTGTTATTCAAAACTATAAAATGCTAGTAGAATTTTTTCAGTTTCATTTCACACATCATAGAGGTGATGTTCACTTTGGAATTACTATTTTTTCTATTACAGAGAGGAAGAGAAGCATCACTGAGCAGACTGGAAGATCTGTAAAGAGGACACGTTATCATCCGGAGGTAAATTAGATAGCAGGGCTGTGCTGTCGGAGATCTCATGGCCGACTCCGACTCCTCTATTTTTCAAAGACCGACTCCCACTCCAGCCCATATTTCCATTATTAGAAAACAGAAGACATGCAACATACATAAGTTTTAAAAAGTTACAGAAAAAAGATTCAAAAACTGAAGAAAATATATTATACTACTTGAGTCTGCCAGTCAAATTCTTGTAACCATTTAACAACAGAAAATATTGTAATAATATTCACATATTTTTTTCTTTAAATCAAAATAATTAAGGCAAATTTGCCAAGAACAGCATTTTTGATGAAAATCATAAAAAAACAAGAAAAAAAATTTCAAGGTTGAAGTCATGAAACGGTTAACATGGTTGCTAATGTTAATTAGTGAAAACACAGAAAGAAAGTGCAATAGAAGGAAAGAAATATCTGAATTTATTAGTTTATTACCATTTTATCCCCTAATAATATCCAGTTCAATATTGTAATCTTTTTCTCTTTCTTATTGTGTGCGTCTGATAACCTATCTGCAACTAAGACTTTAAAAAAAATATGTTTATGTCTTGTGAATGTGCCTAGTTAAATCAAATAGGTGTAGAGTCGGAGTCGGATGATTTTGGATAATTTTTTCCGACTCAGACTCCTCTAGGACGAAAATATGCTCCGACTCCACAACTCCAACTTCGACAGCACAACCCTGGTAGATATTCAATGAAGCATGTAACTATGAAAGCAAAATTCGGGGAGTCCTATATGACAAGCTATTCCTGAAAACATGTATTCAGCTAACGTAACGCCCCTTCGAAATTGTTACTTGTAAACAGGTTGTGGGAATAAAGTATGAATATCTCAATATATATTTGAAATTTATAAATCTGTATCATAAAATGAAATACGAAAATTTAAAAATTTCTATTTTTAAGTCAGTAATATGCTCCTTTCTTCATTTATTGATGCGCATGCAACTTGTGAATTACATACCAAAAATTATCTGTATGTTGCGCTCACTGTTGTTAGTCAATTTCTTTGTTTTCTGTCTTAGAAGACCAACTATCTATCTGTTTCTTTTATTTTGTTCAAAACTATCATTTGCAACCTATTATTTCTGTGTTCAGTCTAATATACAATCACCTTCAAACCCACAAAGAAAATGGTTAAATAAAACCTTTCCTTAATATCTGGAATTGTTCTTGATTTAATTTACCAATTTTCAGAAGCGCCACATCCTAAGAGCCACAAATTATTCTAAACGAAATAGATACTCTAATATGGTTCTCTTATTGCAGATCATTATAATTATTTGGAACTATATTGTTTACTTTCAGGTAGATGGAGAGACTTCAACCATGGCAGACTCCATAATGCCAATTGATGTCAATCCTCAAACACCAAAAACTGCAAGAGGTAACTGGTTGATTCTTTTGAATTTTATTGTTCCTACTCCGGCCAAAAGCTCTTCCTTTACTAACATACGGATTGCCCAATAGAAATCTGTGTCCCAATGTAAAATTTGAGACATTATTATAATATTAGCTAATGGCATATTTAATTCTTCATTACATTTTCATAAATCTTAATTTTTAGCTATTAATATTAAAAAGGGGTATACTCTATTCAATAAAAAAAAAAAAACTTTCAATTTAACTTAAAACACTGTGTCCATAATTTACAGATTAAATTCACTAAATAGTATAAGTATTCAGATTAATGAAATAATTGATCCTCTACTTAATTAAAACTACTAAAACCTACAGCTTTTTATCATTGTGTGTTCAAAATCTTAACAACTTTTCTGATATCGGTTCTATTGAAATTAAGTAGGTTTTGAAATTATTTGAAGTAAATTGATGTATCATGTAACATCCTATTATTCAATTATAATTTTTATGTGAATAGCTTCAAACGAGTCTAGAATGAAAACATAGTTTCATTTAACATTTTCAAGACTAATTCGAAGTACAAATACGAGCAGATTTTGTTCTTCACTTCATTAACATCCTTGAATTGAATGTGATTACCTTCGCTTGATGAATTTACAAATAAAAATCATTAACAAATGGATATAATGAGAGATTGATTTAGTTGAGATAATTATATTCAGGTGGCCACTTATAGTTCCATTCTCTATTAGAACTTATACCAATTCTTCTATTTAGAAACTTTCAATTCGACTACATTCAAGCAGATATTAATAATACCGAAGTACTTCAAGATAACTACAGTAATACCTGATAGACTGCGGACTAGCGTTCCAATTATTAAGAACAGCTATGGATGCGCGCAGATAGCAAGACATCGAATAGAAGACTTGGTTAGCTCATTTAAAGGGAGAACTGAATTATATTGGGTGATATTTTCTACAATTGTAAAGATCTAACTATCAAAATACCTCATTAACTCCAAAAGATGTACGTATATATTGATGAAATAATATCATTATATCAGTTTGTCATTAATTGAAACAAGTATCGTGCGTATTTGAAATTAAATTTCAAATAATATTTCTTTTATAAAAGTTAAAGGATATAAACATTCTTGTTGAAATGAAACAATGGTATTATGAATCTTTCGAATTACTATTTTATCAATCGCATATAAAATATCACATTTTTATTCATAATAATACTAAGGTGCATGCGTATGCTTTTTTTACTATCACCCATTTTTATCCTCTTCTATCAGTGATACTTGTGAATGTCCGAATTCGCAGAGTAGCTTTATTGCAGTCATGAGCTTTGTTACTGATTACGACTGGAGATTAAATTAATGAGGCCAATTTCCTCTCTGACTACTTCTTTCAGTCTTTTGTATTTACATTTCTTAAACCGACCGCGATTTAATCAGAAATAGTCGAAACAGACATTTAACCCTTAATAAATCCATGCGATTACTCCATAAATCCATACAAATACTCATTTCTGTTAACTAACCAATAACAAAGGTAAATAGTAGAATAAAGATGCAATAGGCGGAGCGTTTGTAAACATATAGCGGTGTATGGCAACTGCCATTAAAAATCGCAGGTAAGGGAGCGCAGGTGTAACAACAAAAGCGCATGTATGAAGGTTCGCAGTCAACAAGTCCACAGCTAAGAAGGTATTACTGTACTAGCTTTTTGTATCGAAAAATGAGCCAAAAATTCTATCTCAGTTGATCACCCACAAAGTTGTTAGAGATGAAGTGACTTCCTCCTTGTACTAAATACAGTAATGGTTATTAGTGCAACAGTAACGACAATATTGGGATTGTGAACACTACTTTGGATATGGAAAAATGTTTCATCAGAAACTTCAGATTCTAGGAAGTTCTGCAAAATTCGAAATCTTTTCCTTGGCAAAAGAAATTCCTAATGCTTAATCGTTTATGTTACTTTTTTTAAACATCAATATATTATATGCACGTACATAGTTATTCAATATTAATCTAAATGATTCTGATCATTTTGATACAAAGCGAATTCAATTGAAACAATTATAATTTAAAATGTGGAGCAGAACGATAACACACTATGTTTATGATCTTATTTATTCACATTATTTCAAACCTGTAAATTCTCATTCAAATAATGAATATTAACAGTCAACCAAACGTCTACTGAAAGATTACCCGACATAATAACTGAAGTCGTAGCTTCTAGTATAGCTGTAGAATTTACCTTTCCCATAATTATTGGTTGTAACTTAGTAGTAATTCATTATAATTATTGAGTTTCCTAACAACCTATATCGCAAACGATATTTTCATTAAAATATTACTTATAGCACAATGAATTCTTACTACCATGTAATGATGCAAAAACACTTTGCCTTTGAAACAATCCTAATATGACGTCTTTCACTATATTATATCAATATCTAACATGTTTTTTGCAGGCAGGCGACTTCTAAGATGGATTAAAGCCGACACAATGCAGATAATAAATTATGTAAACAAATTGGGCAGATATCCAAGTAAGTATTGTCTAATTTTTTCAGATTATTGCAAATTGAAATATTTGATTTTTCATTTATTGGTATTGTTTCATCAATTCAGAAAAACATGAGTTGGAATCATTCATCGAGAAGCATTCATTGGAAACTCTGACAGGATTTGATAATGCGAGGCAGATTGATTACCTCAGAGCAAAAATGAACAACGAGTGGAGGAGAATCCACTATAAACGAAAATAGATAAATTGAATAGCTACTCATTTATTGCCTTGTACTATAAAGAACATGCTATTTTTGTATTTTATAGTATTACCCTGTACTATACAATACATACTATTCTTGTATTTTATAGTACAGGGTCAGGGAAGTATTTTATATTCAAAAATACAATTTAATTGCATATTTCTCATACAATGTCATTTTGATTAATTATTTGACAATGTCGGTGTTTTTCTTTTCTTTTTCTGGTGCAGAAATGCGTTAGACTGACGAACATTGTGCAGACATCCATCAAAACTAACGAATCTGTATCTGCAACACAAAGACTGTTTTGTTTTGACTTCTTTCTTGGTAGACATGATCTTGTACTAATTTCACTACCTTTAAGAACGCTATTTTGTATAGGTTATAAACTTCAAAGCCTCTTGGTCTTGCATTAAAGATAAAATCAACCAGTCGATCTTGCAGCGCTAAAAGAAATGTGGTTGAGGTTAGAGCTTCAGTTCAACAATCCGACTGTGTTCCTCAACTCACCAAGGATATACGCATTTCCAAAATCTTAGAAAACTTCCAACGGGTAAAATTGAAACGCTTTTGAATGTGAAACAGATTGTTGAACTGAAGCTCCAACCGCAACCACATTTCTTTTAGCGCTGCAAGATCGACTGGTTGATTTTATCTTTGATGCAAGACCAATTGAAGTTTATAACCTATACAAAATAGCGTGCTTGAAGGTAGTGAAATTAGTACAAGATCATGTCTACCAAGAAAGAAGTCAAAACAAAACGGTCTTTGTGTTGCAGATACAGATTCGTTAGTTTTGATGGATTTTCTTCTTATCAGTATGATTTTTTTAATTTCAATTTGTTTGAAATGTTATCGAGGATTTAATTTGTACGGATTTCCTTCTTTTCTGTAAGATTTCCTTTTTTTATTTAAATTTTTGGAACTTTATTTAGGATTTAATTTGTTCGGATTTCTTTCTTTTCTGTATGATTTCATTTTTTGTAATTTCATTTTGTTTGAAAAGTTATTTAGGATTTAATTGTTCGATCTTATCGTTATGATTTCACTTTTTTATTTAAATTTGTTTGGAACGTTATTTAGGATTTAATTTGACCGGATTTATTTCTTATCTGTAAGATTTCAATTGTGTTTCAATTTCAATTGTTTGAAAGTTATTTACGATTTCATTTTTTACCAATAAAATTCATTCAAGAAAGTGCTGACAGTAATTATATTTTCCTTTCTATTTCGAATAGTCTGTAAATGTTGTTATTGTTGAATGTGACTTGATTGTAAGATCATTTACTAAGATGGTGTTCTCCATATGACTTGAACCTCCAATAGATGTTCTGCTCAATTGAAAAAAAATTGTACTCAATAAACCTATTGATGTAATATAACTACCCCTTAAAGCACTGCAAGAACACCAAATGGTGAATGTGGTGGAAAAACACGCTATAAAATAAATAATTGAATTTACTAAGATGAAATTTAAATAATATTTTTTTTTCTTAATTAACAAAAGCCCAATTATAATGTCGAGAAGAAATGGATGTCTTACCGATAACGATCTGAAGTAACTCCGAGGAATCGGACAGTTCCTAATTTTTTGGAAATGTGAAAAAAATTTAACTGGAATGTTATAATTTCAGCTTGGGTGTTGTACATTAATGACTGCAGATCTTGTGGAGCATATAAAGGTCTAGATTGACACAAATTATGAACTAACTCAAACCCGATGTTATTATATATGTGAAATTCATGAACTATTTAATTATTTATAATTATCCTCATGATGCTATCAATTAAATTATCCACCTACGTTATGAAGCGCTGTTGATAGTCAAGCTGTATTTACCACAAGATGTCATACAGGTGGAGAGCATTCATTTATAATAAGGGAACAGTTATTTAATAGAACGAGAACACATAACAGCAAAGTTTTTTTTTCAAAATTTATATTCGCTACCCCTTTCCATTTTTTTTATTCAAAGAAAATATTCAAAATTACCCTTTTTTATTCCATTTCATAATTTGCATTTCTCTATTATCCCGCTTATAATGATGCTTAACTTAAATCATTTATAAACTTTTTTGGATAACTACGTATATTGTATATCCTAATCTATTTTAGTATACAATTACTTACTATACTACTGTCAGAAAAAGTCCCAATTTTGTCATGAAATCTATCAGAAAAAGAGTAACTGTTATAGGTAGTAATACCTAGATTAAACGTTTTTCTCTAAGTTACCTAAACGTAATGAATATCAGCCATATCTTTCATTTCTGATTAGATTAAATTCCAAGTTATCGGACACTACTACCTACATTTACGGGTATGGGATAACAAAATATCATTCAAATTTCATTTTAATTAACTAGGTCAACATTGTCGTTAAACCGACTAATATTCATTAATGGCTGTTGATTCAATCTTTTACCTATTAATTTAAAGCATCTAGGTCCTAAATTACCAAATGTTGCTCCAACTTTATGAGGCGCTGTCAGTGAGAGCTGCTTTACTCATTTCGTGGCTGATTGATATTGCCCTCTTCTTTTATTTTAAATAAAACTTCATATATATATGTAAAGGCTAATCCATAAAGCTGGCCATCTTATAAAATGATTGGCCATTATATCAAACTTTTAGAGCTTTATAGTCTGACTGCCATTTTATAAAATGACAGACAGATTATAAAGCTCTAAAATTATCAAATGATCGAACTTGTTCAAGATGTTAATTAGCTAGATACCTACATTTTTACAATTGATTAAAGATTTTTGAACATTCTTTCTAATAATTAATTCTAAAAATATTCCTATGTTAGTAATAAAAATAGTTTGTTACAACTTGAAGAAGTTCGATCATTTGATAAATGTAGAGCTTTATAATTTGGCTGCCATTTTATAAAATGGTAGCCTGACTATAAACACAGTACATAGAATAGTATAGTACCCCAGTTACATGTATTATTCAAATTTATTCTCGGTAGGCTGTGACGTCATGTATGTAAACAAGAGGTCACGTCATAGTAAACAGAATTGCTGTGGGTCACGTGGAATAGAGAATTAAGATGGCGGCCAACGCGACCGATCTGACTAATGATCTAATTATCTTGAATAAATCGTCTTCTTCAAGACTAAAAATTTGTTACTATTTTGGGTGTAAAAAGACCAGTAGCAATTTCATCAACAGTCATTTTTTAATTTTCGTCCGTATGACTATAAAGATTGGATAATAGCATGCGGTAATGTGGAATTAAAAAAAATATCACCGAAAACGTTATTTAACAAAAGTTGGGTGTGTTGCAGCCATCTTTTGTGTTTGTACTGTACGTACAAACGTACGCACCATTGTTGACATGTGACGTCACAGCCTACCGGGACACGCGTAATATCCCCCCTATAGCTCTGGGATACTATATATTCTCTGTACTGTGCTATAAAGCTCTAAAAGGTTTATATAATGTAATTTGTAATAGTTCGATAATTTGTAATTTACCATACAAATGTTAATTTCAATTCTCGAAGTAAAAAACCCTAATTGAAGAAAATTTCTAACATAACCGAGAATGTATTAATCATGATTACAAATAAAACAATCCATCGGAATTCGGTCATCGAGAAAGAAAAATAACGTATATGAATTAATTCAGTTCAACTTTATATAAAAATATTTCATTTACCTTATTAATAATGATTAATTATTACTTCATTCTTAATGAAAGGTTTTGTATGAAATTGCCAATAAGTGTAATATAAATTATTTAAAAAATATCTCCAGTGGCGCCATCCATCGTTTGCATATTCAAACTATTGAAATAATTTGCATCCACTTAATAGTTCTTTTACATATATAAATGGAAAATTTTGAGACAAAAAAATATCTCCTTCATTTCGAAACTGATTGAAAAATGGTTTTGTACTCTGATTTAATGAACAAAAATGCACGTGTATTCATTACAGTTCACATCATCCGACCACAGAATTCTAGACAATCAACGATTCAAATTATGCCAATAAGTGTATTGCCACCTATTGGCATATTAGCCACCTAACGTACACTTTGGGTCCACTTATCTATCAATCTATACAAATTGATATATATATAATACTGGGTGACAGTATAATTGATTGCTCATTTGTGTTGGTCACTCCCAGTTGCTTTACGCACTTTTTGGTAAATTAGTTAAACAATTGGGAGTTCAAATTGATGGGCAGGTGTTTGAGTTTTCTGGAAAAGTAGAAAAAGGAGGCCTTCGCAACGTTAACAGTTGACCTGACCACTTCATCTATAAGTTTCCCTGCCTGTTCTCCATGGAGTGAATCGGCAGGAGGGAGGGACACTGATGGCTAGAATGTTCTCCTTAAATTCAGTCAATCACGAATGAGAAGTCAAACGTGACCGGAGGAGAAATGGGAATCTGATAAATAGGTTGGGTTACTGTCACCTCGTTACGATGAAGCAGTGCCTCTGTTCTGATGATTGCAAATGGTGCTAATTAATAGTGATTTTACCTTATTTATAATCATTTTCATACTGAGTCTTTTAACATAATTTTTAGCAATTTATATATAAGTTTGGGATTTAAATGAGCAATGGAGCATTCATTGATTTTTATATGTATGGCTTAAATTTTAATTATAAACTTCAGTTTTTCGTAGTTACCGTTACTAATTGGACTTCTTTTCTTTTTATAGTTATTTGCATTCGTTCCTGACTCTCTGGCTCGCCGTATTGGATTTTAAATCACTATGATTGGAATTACTGAATTAAAGAAATCAACTGTCATCCATTTCATATAAAATTAAGTAATATGAGATGCAGTTGTTTCATAAAAATAATCTACGTAAATTATCCATCTATTTTTTAATACAAAATTAATTACATGATTGAATTTTTTATATCCACAAAATGAGTTATTGTTAGTATATTCTAACGAGTGTTATCATTTCATGTACCAGGACATAGTTATTGTTAGTATATTCTAACGAGTGTTATCATTACATGTACCAGGACATAGTTATTGTTAGTGTATTCTAACGAGTGTTATCATTACATGTACCAGGACATAGTTATTGTTAGTGTATTCTAACGAGTGTTATCATTACATGTACCAGGACATAGTAATTGTTAATATATTCTAATGAGTGTTATCTTTTCATGTACCAGGACATGGTTATTGTTCTCACGGCTTCATTGAAATTCATTTGAGGTCTAGTAATACTAATGACTAAAGTAACGAGTCTCTTCTCTAACTTTTTTGTTGATTGTAGAAGTTTTCATTCCTGCCAGGTTTGTGTGAACTAATTGGGAGAATTTGTTGCTTGTTTATATTGTAAGATTTGATGAAGATTGGTAATGGAGGAGGATATTGGAGAGAGGATTCGATTGTCTTAAGAGATTCATTGGAAGGGATATTGTAAAACTTCAAGAACTTCTGAAGTATTAGGTTGTCCATGCAAGGCTCGAAAAATATTTAATCTTACTAGCTGTTATATAATTGAGAGAAACTATGAGTGTACCATTCAAGATATGCTCTAAATCTTTGTTCTACAAAGAAACGAGACAAGTTGAAATATTTTAAGTAATATTGATAACGAAACTTATAATCCAAAGCAATGAAATTCAGTTATAACTATGGTTGGGTACAAAATAACTACTCATTCCAAAATAGATGACGATATTCGCGAAACATCACCTATCCAAACAATTTATACACTAACACCTGTGAGGGTTTTTTTCGCAAATATTAACTAAAATATTCAGAATATATTATGCCAGTCTATATTCAGTTGAATTCTCGCCTGCGATGATCATGTGGCGAGCAAACTAAATCAAACTAGAAGATCAAAACAAAAAGACTCGCCCCAATCTTGTCAAAAATGCTGCAAAAACTATCCAGTGGAGTAAAAACTCTGCTCTGAGAGAGCATCTGGAAGACGAAATAGAAAATGCGATTCGGAGAAATAACATCGAACAATCAGAGGGAAATCTGCAACAGAAGAAAAGTTTGCAGTCTTACCAGGTGTGTTAACAGTGACGTGTGTACTTATACTGTGTGATATCTGCAGTCTTACAAGGTGTGTTAATAGTGACGTGTGTACTTATACTGCGTGTTATCTACAGTCTTACCAGGTGTGTTAATAGTGGCGTGTGTACTTATACTGCGTGTTATCTACAGTCTTACCGGGTGTGTTCACAATGGCGTGTGTACTTATACTGCGTGTTATCTACAGTCTTACCAGGTGTGTTAATAGTGACGTGTGTACTTATACTGCGTGCTATCTACAGTCTTACCAGGTGTGTTAATAGTGACGTGTGTACTTATACTGCGTGCTATCTTCAGTCTTACCAGGTGTGTTAACAGTGGCGTGAGTACTTATACTGCGTGCTATCTGTAGTCATACTGCGTGCTATCTGCAGTCTTACCAGGTGTGTTGATGATATTTCATTATTATTATTTCCAATGTTTAAGTCTAGCCAAGCCAAGTAATTATTTCTAATGTGATTTTATTGCTATATAATCATGTCACTTTTCTAATTATAAGAACTATAACTTTACTTTTCATCCAATCGCGTCTCCAAAGCATGTAATGAAAGTTTATTCCTATTTTACAGATTAGTAGCTACTCTCTCGTTAGCGTGAAATAAGTATCATAATGAAAACCGAACAGTTTTTAAAACTGAATAATCATTTCAATTCATAAATATTTTCTTCCTCAATTCAAATAAAATAAAGTCTAATTTTTGACCTACTAACGAAAGCGCAATGATTATTTTTTTATTTTTCGTTTTTAAGCCATGAAATTACTAATTACTAAAAAATTGATATGATTTTTATTATTAGCTATTTATTTCTATATACCTATTTGGTTTTTAAGCCATGGTTTTTATTATTGGTTAATGAAATACAGAATATAGAAAAGGGTTAAATTGGTTGTCATGAACATTGTGAAACAACTAATATTTGTATTAAAATGTAATTTCATAATTTAATTTAAAAATGTTATCCCATATGATTCTTGGAATTAGGTTAACGGAAGTAAATAAGAGATTCAAAATAGTGTAGGGTCGGGAGGGGCGAATCTCGCGAGGCAGCACACGGGGCGAATCTTGCGCACCACATGGTCAAAGGGCTATGAATGTGCTAGCCCAATAACAAAAATAGTCATAGACCGGCTCAAATATGTAGTAACTCTGTATAAAATTAACACAGCTTAATGGCATTTATTCATAGTTGAAATAAATCTGATTTAAGACCATATGAAAAGTGCCTAGTCGAAAATTCATTTACCGAATTACCCTAAAAAAAAAATTTGTCATAAAAAAATTTCTATCCCAGATAATGACCTGAAGTTTTTAGTGCATGATGATCATTGACTTTAGTTGCCTCAGTTGAAATTACTAGGTTCTAGACTTTTTAATTTTTTATTTAGCGGAGTTTTTCCGTGCGCAACTATTCGCCCCACCATATTTTGCATAGCGGGGCGAATATTGCGCACTATAGAAATTTATTTTAAGGCCATGAAACAGTTTTTAATGCTTAATATTACTCTCTCTGTATATGTGTATTTCTTCACTTTCAACTAAAAACATACACATTCCACATATATTTCAGATAATAGGTCGAAAAATGAAATTGTAAATCAGGGTGAATTTAAAGTCATTAATAAGTCTTATGTGAAATTTATAGTTAAACATATCAAACATCACTATACATGTTTATCATTTGCTTTTTTATTTAGTATAGTTATATAATCTTATTATTCTGTTCTTTTTAATAAAATCGAAAATATCAGGTCTAAAATGACTGGGTAAACCATCGTACAGGGAAACCCAATTCTGATATCATTATGCTTTTAAAAGTTGCAAATCGATGTTGTGTTTAGTAGCTTCGTTGACCTTGTCATTTCTGAGGATTGTCCTAAAAGTGTAGAAGTGGGAGTACTTGTTCGAATAAAGAAAATAGCTAAGAATGTTTGTGCAATGTTGAAGACTCGAAGAAATACTTGAAAAAATTTAAAATATATCTAAATACATGAATGTGATACAGACTTCAATTAGAACCATCATCACGAAGGATCTTCAGTTGTCTTCCTACAAAATGAGAGAACTCTAAGTCCTCACACTTCTTAAAAAGCAAAAGAGACTTGAGAGAACAAAGGTCCTTCTCAGATAGCTTAAAGCGGACACGACAAGGTATGAAATAGATTTTTTTAACGAGAAAATCTTCATTATTGAAGCCATCCCAATTCAATATTCATGATCAGAAGATATCCAAGATTTCCCCTATCTCGAAAACTTGGGAGTCTCCTCTGATTTTCGTGGAGAACGGCCTAAGATCAATCCTCTTTTAACAGTATTGTGGTTCCAGCAATTGGATTGATGAAAAAAAAAAAACTTCAAAAATCAATCATTTATCTTCCAACAAGATGGTGAACTTTTTTACTACTTAAACAAGACACATGAATGGTGATCACGTCAATTGCCAAGATTCTGTCGCAAAGAAATATGGCTTCTTCAGCGCCATATTTCAACCCAATAGATTTCTGAATGAAATCTATTGAAACAGCATAGTGGCCTAAAAGGGCGTGCCTTGTTTGAGGACGAGGAGCCACACAGGTAAATCATAGTGTGGACGTTCTGTGGTCACTGGGGCACCTGTGTATAACAACAATAATCCACTTCTATTAAGGCTCACGTTGGTACTATTGACAACGAAACTGATGATCATCAAAAAGGACGTAGCAGAGATCTTCTGGCGCAGAACCTGAACCGTTCCATGGTCTTTGAAAAACACCAAAGGAATTAGGTGGGTTAACCTGCCTTCTTGTAGACAGACCAAAGAACTCTTCCTCTTTGAAAGAGAATGTCAAAAGCTATTGTTAAAAACCCGATTGAAACTTCTTCTTCTATCCTGGGAACATTTGGTCCTAAAACAGTAATACCTTTGGTCGTAAAACAGTAAAACAATAATACTTGCCGATGATCTGATCTTCGCCCTGAAACATGACCTCATAATATTGTTGTGGAATGTTCTACCTATTACAAGACTAGGGACAGAACTCTGGATGAAATTTTACTACCTTCATAGTATCATTATACTCTCAAATTCTGATACATTTTTACCTTTCTTGAAAGACTGGAAGCTAGAGTTCAACGACTAACCTATAGGTCTAGGGGATTCAGTACATATGGACCCTCTCTTGGCCTGGGTATCTCCCCGACCTTACAATGGCAAGTGAATATTCCACGTAACCTAATAGATGTACGAAAAACCCATTTGCTTCTATATTCTTATTATTGTAATTTCAGAGACATAAAGTGAAAATATCTAAGCGTAACAGTATTTTGAATAACGTTTTAGATATGTATGCTAAATTGACATCTAAAAAGAATTATTACTTTCAAAGATTGCGTAAGGTTATCTTTTGGGCGACATATTTTTGTTTGTCATCTTGTTGCTCACATAACTCAAAAAGTCTTCGATCAAATTACTTTGAATTTGGTAAGACGATCGATTGACTAATCTCCAGGAACCATCAGGTAAAATTTTGAGAGCTATCCGGTCAAAGCTCTAGGTCATTTATAACTCAATAATTCAAAAAATTGTCAATCAATTTGTCTGAAATTTGATGGGACGATTGGTCAATATCTAGGAACGGTTTAGTAAGTTTTTGGAAGCGGTCAGGTTAAAAATCAAGTTGATTTATAACGCAAAATGAATTCAATCAAAGTAACTGAAATTTGGTCGACGGTTGGTAATTATCCAGGCAGGAACCAATTTATTAGATTTTGTGAGCAATCAGGTAAAAATAAATGTCAAGGTCATTTATAACACAAAAGAATTCAACCAAATTGTCTGAAATTGGGCGGGACGATGCTTCAATTTGCAGTTTAATTCTAATATAATATTTGCAGTTTACTTCTAATATAATATTTGCAGTTTACTTCAGATATAATATTTGCAGTTTACTTCTAATATAAAATTTGCAGTTTACTTCTAATATAACATTTGCAGTTTACTTCAGATACAACATTTGCAGTTTACTTTATATATAACATTTGAAGTTTACTCCTAATATAACATTTGAAGTTTACTTCTAATATAATATTTGCAGCTTAATTTCAATATAACATTTGCAGTTAACTTCAAATATAACATTTGCAGTTTACTCCTAATATTAACTTGCAGTTTACTTCTGATTTAACGTTTTACTGTTTACTTTTTATATAACATTTGAAGTTTACTTCTAATATAACATTTGCAGCTTACTTTTAATTTAACATTTGCAGTTTATTTATAATAAAGATTTGCAGTTTACTTCTAATATAACATTTGCAGTTTACTTCTAATACAAAATTTGCAGTTTATTTCTGATATAACATTTGCAGTTTACATCTAATATAACATTTGCAGTTTACTTCTAATATAACATTTGCAGTTTACTTTCAATATAACATTTGCAGTTTACTTCTAATATAACATTTGCAGTTTACTCCTAATATAACATTTGCAGTTTAATTCTTATTTAAAACATTTGCAGTTCACTTCTATTATATCATTTGCAGTTTACTTCTAATATAACATTTGCAGTTTACTTCTAAAAAAACATTTGCAGTTTACTCTATGATAATAGTTACAGTTTACTTCTACATTTGAAGTATACTTCTAATATAAAATTTAAAGTTTACTTCTAATATAACATTTGCAGTTTACTTCTAATTTAGCATTTGCAGTTTACCTCCAACATAAAATTTGCAGTTTACTTCTAACATAACATTTGTAGTTTACTTCTAATAAAACATTTACAGTTTATTTCAGATATAACATTTTCAGTTTACTTTTAATATAACATTTGCAGTTTACTTCAGACATAACATCTTCAGTTTACTTCTAATACAGCAATTTCAAATATAACATTTACAGTTTACTTAAGATATAACATTTCAAATTTACATCAGATATAAAATTTGTAATTTAATTCTAATATAATATTTGCAGTTTACTTCTAATATAACATTTGGAGTTTACTTCTTTTATAATATTTGGAGTTTACTTCTAATATAATATTAACAGTTTAATTCGAATAGAATATTTGCAGTGTACTTACCAATATAAAATTTGCAGTTTACTTCTAATACAACATTTGCAGTTTACTTCTAATATAACATTTGGAGTTTACTTCTTATATAATATTAACAGTTTAATTCAAATAGAATATTTGCAGTGTACTTTCCAATAAAAAATTTGCAGTTTACTTCTAATACAACATTTGCAGTTTATTTCTAATAAAACATTTGCAGCTTACTTCTAATATTACATTTGCAGTATACTTCTACTATAACATTTGCAGTTAACTTTTGATATTACATATGCAGTTCACTTAAGATATAACATTTGAAATTTACATCAGATAAAACATTTGTAGTTTAATTCTAATATAATATTTGCAGCTTACTTTTAATATAACATTTGCAGTTTACATCTAATATTACATTTGTAGTTTAATTCAGATATAACATTTGCAATTTACTTCATAAATAACATTTGTAATTTAATTCTAATATAACATTTGCAGTTTACTTCTAATATAATATTTGCAGTTAACTTCTAATATAACATTTGGACTTTACTTCTTATATAACATTTGGAGTTTACTTCTTATATAATATTAACAGTTTAATTCGAATAGAATATCTGCAGTGTACTTACCAATATAAAATTTGCAGTTTACTTCTAATACAACATTTGCAGTTTACTTCTAATATAACATTTGGACTTTACTTCTTATATAACATTTGGAGTTTACTTCTTATATAATATTAACAGTTTAATTCAAATAGAATATTTGCAGTGTACTTTCCAATAAAAAATTTGCAGTTTACTTCTAATACAACATTTGCAGTTTATTTCTAATTAAACATTTGCAGCTTACTTCTAATATTACATTTGCAGTATACTTCTAGTATAACATTTGCAGTTAACTTTTGATATTACATTTGCAGTTCACTTAAGATATAACATTTGAAATTTACATCAGATAGAACATTTGTAGTTTAATTCTAATATAATATTTGCAGCTTACTTTTAATATAACATTTGCAGTTTACATCTAATATTACATTTGCAGTTTAATTCAGATATAACATTTGCAATTTACTTCATAAATAACATTTGTAATTTAATTCTAATATAACATTTGCAGTTTACTTTTAATATAACATTTACAGTTTACTTCTAATATAATATTTGCAGTTAACTTCTAATATAACATTTGGAATTTACTTCTTATATAACATTTGGAGTTTACTTCTTATATAATATTAACAGTTTAATTCAAATAGAATATTTGCAGTGTACTTTCCAATAAAAAATTTGCAGTTTACTTCTAATACAACATTTGCAGTTTATTTCTAATAAAACATTTGCAGCTTACTTCTAATATTACATTTGCATTATACTTCTAGTATAACATTTGCAGTTAACTTTTGATATTACATTTGCAGTTCACTTAAGATATAACATTTGAAATTTACTTCAGATAAAACATTTGTAGTTTAATTCTAATATAACATTTGCAGCTTACTTTTAATATAACATTTGCAGTTTACATCTAATATTACATTTGCAGTTTAATTCAGATATAACATTTGCAATTTACTTCATAAATAACATTTGCAGTTTACTTCTAATATAACATTTACAGTTTAGTTCTAATATAATATTTGCAGTTTACTTCTAATATAACATTTTCAGTTTACTTCTGATTTAGCGTTTTACAGTTTACGTTATGTATAACATTTTAAGTTTACTCCTAATATAACATTTGCAGTTTACTTCTAATATAACATTTTCAGCTTAATTTTAATATAACATTTGCAGTTTTCTTATAATATAACATTTGCAGTTTACTCCAAATATAACATTTGTAGCTTAATTCTAATATAATATTTGCAGTTCACTTCTAATATAATATTTGCAGTTTACTTCAGATATTACATTTGAAGTTTACTTCTGATATAAAATTTGCAGTTTACTTATAATATAACATTTGCAGTTTACTTCTGATACAACATTTACAGTTTACTTTATGTATAACATTTGAAGTTTACTCCTAATATAACATTTTCAGTTTACTTCTAATAAAACATTTGCAGCTTACTTTCAATATAACATTTGCAGTTTACTTCAAATATAACATTTGCAGTTTACTCCTAATATTACATTTGCAGTTTACTTCTGATTCAACGTTTTACTGTTTACTTTATATATAACATTTGAAGTTTACTCCTAATATAACATTTGCAGTTTACTTCTAATATAACATTTGCAACTTACTTTTAATATAACATTTGCAGTTTATTTATAATATAAGATTTGCAGTTTACTTCTAATTTAGCATTTGCAGTTTACCTCCAACATAAAATTTGCAGTTTACTTCTAATAAAACATTTGCAGTTTACTTCCAATAAAACATTTACAGTTTATTTCAGATATAACATTTTCAGTTCACTTTTATTATAACATTTGCAGTTTACTTCAGACATAACATCTTCAGTTTACTTCTAATATAACAATTTCAAATATAACATTTACAGTTTACTTAAGATATAACATTTGAAATTTACATCAGATATAACATTTGTAATTTAATTCTAATATAATATTTGCAGTTTACTTCTAATATAACATTTGGAGTTTACTTCTTATATAATATTAACAGTTTAATTCGAATAGAATATTTGCAGTGTACTTTCCAATAAAAAATTTGCAGTTTACTTCTAATACAACATTTGCAGTTTATTTCTAATAAAACATTTGCAGCTTACTTCTAATATTACATTTGCAGTATACTTCTAGTATAACATTTGCAGTTAACTTTTGATATTACATTTGCAGTTCACTTAAGATATAACATTTGAAATTTACATCAGATAAAACATTTGTAGTTTAATTCTAATATAATATTTGCAGCTTACTTTTAATATAACATTTGCAGTTTACATCTAATATTACATTTGCAGTTTAATTCAGATATAACATTTGCAATTTACTTCATAAATAACATTTGTAATTTAATTCTAATATAACATTTGCAGTTTACTTCTGATATAACATTTACAGTTTACTTCTAATATAATATTTGCAGTTAACTTCTAATATAACATTTGGAGTTTACTTCTTATATAATATTAACAGTTTAATTCGAATAGAATATTTGCAGTGTACTTACCAATATAAAATTTGCAGTTTACTTCTAATACAACATTTGCAGTTTACTTCTAATATAACATTTGGAATTTACTTCTTATATAATATTAACAGTTTATTTCAAATAGAATATTTGCAGTGTACTTTCCAATAAAAAATTTGCAGTTTACTTCTAATACAACATTTGCAGTTTATTTCTAATTAAACATTTGCAGCTTACTTCTAATATTACATTTGCAGTATACTTCTAGTATAACATTTGCAGTTAACTTTTGATATTACATTTGCAGTTCACTTAAGATATAACATTTGAAATTTACATCAGATAAAACATTTGTAGTTTAATTCTAATATAATATTTGCAGCTTACTTTTAATATAACATTTGCAGTTTACATCTAATATTACATTTGCAGTTTAATTCAGATATAACATTTGCAATTTACTTCATAAATAACATTTGTAATTTAATTCTAATATAACATTTGCAGTTTACTTCTAATATAACATTTACAGTTTAGGATACTTCTAATATAATATTTGCAGTTAACTTCTAATATAACATTTGGAATTTACTTCTTATATAACATTTGGAGTTTACTTCTTATATAATATTAACAGTTTAATTCAAATAGAAAATTTGCAATGTACTTTCCAATAAAAAATTTGCAGTTTACTTCTAATACAACATTTGCAGTTTATTTCTCATAAAACATTTGCAGCTTACTTCTAATATTACATTTGCATTATACTTCTAGTATAACATTTGCAGTTAACTTTTGATATTACATTTGCAGTTCACTTAAGATATAACATTTGAAATTTACTTCAGATAAAACATTTGTAGTTTAATTCTAATATAACATTTGCAGCTTACTTTTAATATAACATTTGCAGTTTACATCTAATATTACATTTGCAGTTTAATTCAGATATAACATTTGCAATTTACTTCATAAATAACATTTGCAGTTTACTTCTAATATAACATTTACAGTTTACTTCTAATATAATAATATTTGCAGTTTACTTCTAATATAACATTTTCAGTTTACTTCTGATTTAGCGTTTTACAGTTTACGTTATGTATAACATTTTAAGTTTAATCCTAATATAACATTTGCAGTTTACTTCTAATATAACATTTTCAGCTTAATTTTAATATAACATTTGCAGTTTTCTTATAATATAAAATTTGCAGTTTACTCCAAATATAACATTTGTAGCTTAATTCTAATATAATATTTGCAGTTCACTTCTAATATAATATTTGCAGTTTACTTCAGATATTACATTTGAAGTTTACTTCTGATATAAAATTTGCAGTTTACTTATAATATAACATTTGCAGTTTACTTCTGATACAACATTTACAGTTTACTTTATGTATAATATTTGAAGTTTACTCCTAATATAACATTTTCAGTTTACTTCTAATAAAACATTTGCAGCTTACTTTCAATATAACATTTGCAGTTTACTTCAAATATAACATTTGCAGTTTACTCCTAATATTACATTTGTAGTTTACTTCTGATTCAACGTTTTACTGTTTACTTTATATATAACATTTGAAGTTTACTCCTAATATAACATTTGCAGTTTACTTCTAATATAACATTTGTAACTTACTTTTAATATAACATTTGCAGTTTATTTATAATATAAGATTTGCAGTTTACTTCTGATATAACATTTGCAGTTTACTTCTAATATAATATTTGCAGTTTACTTCAGATATAACATTTGAAGTATACTTCTAATATAAAATTTGCAGTTTACTTCTAATATAACATTTGCAGTTTACTTCTAATTTAGCATTTGCAGTTTACCTCCAACATAAAATTTGCAGTTTACTTCTAATAAAACATTTGCAGTTTACTTCCAATAAAACATTTACAGTTTATTTCAGATATAACATTTTCAGTTCACTTTTATTATAACATTTGCAGTTTACTTCAGACATAACATCTCCAGTTTACTTCTAATATAACAATTTCAAATATAACATTTACAGTTTACTTAAGATATAACATTTGAAATTTACATCAGATATAGCATTTGTAATTTAATTCTAATATAATATTTGCAGTTTACTTCTAATATAACATTTGTAGTTTACTTCTTATATAATATTAACAGTTTAATTCAAATAGAATATTCGCAGTGTTCTTTCCAATATAAAATTTGCAGTTTACTTCTAATACAACATTTGCAGTTTATTTCTAATAAAACATTTGCAGTTTACTTCAGATATAACATTTCCAGTTAACTTCAGATTTAACATTTGCAGTTTACATCAAATATAACATTTGCAGTTTACTTCAGATAAAACATTTGAAGCTTACTTCTAATATATAACATTTGCAGCTTACTTCTAATATTACATTTGCAGTATACTTCTAGTATAAAATTTGCAGTTAACTTTTGATATTACATAGTTCACTTAAGATATAACATTTGAAATTTACATCAGATATAACCTTTGTAATTTAATTCTAATATAATATTTGCAGTTTACATCTAATATTACATTTGCTGTTTACTTCAGATATAACATTTGCAATTTACTTCATAAATAACATTTGTTATTTAATTCTAATATAACATTTGCAGTTTACTTCTAATATAACATTTACAGTTTACTTCTAATATAATATTTGCAGTTTACTTCTAATAAACATTTGCAGTTTACTTCTGATTTAATGTTTTACAGTTTACGTTATATACAACATTTTAAGTTTACTCCTAATATAACATTTGCAGTTTACTTCTAATATAACATTTGCAGCTTAATTTTAATATAACATTTGCAGTTTTCTTATAATTTAACATTTGCAGTTTATTCCAAATATAACATTTGCAGTTTAATTCTAATATAATATTTGCAGTTAACTTCTAATATAATATTTGCAGTTTACTTCAGATATAATATTTGCAGTTTACTTCTAATATAAAATTTGCAGTTTACTTCTAATATAACATTTGCGGTTTACTTCAGATACAACATTTGCAGTTTACTTTATATATAACATTTGAAGTTTTCTCCTGATATAACATTTTAAGTTTACTTCTAATATAATATTTGCAGCTTAATTTCAATATAACATTTGCAGTTTACTTCAAATATAACATTTGCAGTTTACTCCTAATATTACACTTGCAGTTTACTTCTGATTTAACGTTTTACTGTTTACTTTATATATAACATTTGAAGTTTACTTCTAATATAACATTTGCAGCTTACTTCTAATATAAAATTTGCAGTTTATTTCTGATATAACATTTGCAGTTTACATCTAAAATAACATTTGCAGTTTACTTCTAATATAACATTAGCAGTTCACTTCTAATAAAACATTTGCAGTTTATTTCTATTATAACATTTGCAGTTTACTTCAGATATAACATCTTCAGTTTACTTCTAATATAACAATTTCAAATATAACATTTACAGTTTACTTAAGATATAACATTTGAAATTTACATCAAATATAACATTTGTAATTTAATTCGAATATAATATTTGCAGTTTACTTCTAATATAACATTTGGAGTTTACTTCTTATATAATATTAACAGTTTAATTCAAATAGAATATTTGCAGTGTACTTTCCAATATAAAATTTGCAGTTTACTTCTAATACAACATTTGCAGTTTATTTCTAATAAAACATTTGCAGTTTACTTCAGATATAACATTTCCAGTTAACTTCAGATTTAACATTTGCAGTTTACATCAAATATAACATTTGCAGTTTACTTCAGATAAAACATTTGCAGCTTACTTCTAATATATAACATTTGCAGCTTACTTCTAATATTACATTTGCAGTATACTTCTAGTATAAAATTTGCAGTTAACTTTTGATATTACATTTGCAGTTCACTTTAGATATAACATTTGAAATTTACATTAGATATAACATTTGTAGTTTAATTCTAATATAACATTTGCAGCTTACTTTTAATATAACATTTGCAGTTTACATCTAATATTACATTTGCAGTTTACTTAAGATATAACATTTGCAATTTACTTCATAAATAACATTTGTTATTTAATTCTAATATAACATTTGCAGTTTACTTCTAATATAACATTTACAGTTTACTTCTAATATAATATTTGCAGTTTACTTCTAATAAAACATTTGCAGTTTACTTCTGATTTAACGTTTTACAGTTTACTTTATATACAACATTTTAAGTTTACTCCTAATATAACATTTGCAGTTTACTTCAAATATAACATTTGCAGTTTACTCCTAATATTACACTTGTAGTTTACTTCTGATTTAACGTTTTACTGTTTATTTTATATATAACATTTGAAGTTTACTTCTAATATAACATTTGCAGCTTACTTTTAATTTAACATTTGCAGTTTATTTATAATATAAGATTTGCTGTTTACTTCTAATATAACATTTGCAGTTTACTCTATGGTAATAATTACAGTTTACTTCTAATATAACATTTGCAGTTTACTTCTAATATAAAATTTGCAGTTTATTTCTGATATAACATTTGCAGTTTACATCTAATATAAAATTTGCAGTTTAATTCTAATATAACATTAGCAGTTCACTTCTAATAAAACATTTGCAGTTTACTTCTATTATAACATTTGCAGTTTACTTCAGATATAATATATTTATTCAGTTTACTTCTAATATAACAATTTCAAATATAACATTTACAGTTTACTTAATATATAACATTTGAAATTTACATCAGATATAACATTTGTAATTTAATTCTAATATAATATTTGCAGTTTACTTCTAATATAACATTTGGAGTTTACTTCTTATATAATATTAACAGTTTAATTCAGATAGAATATTTGCAGTGTACTTTCCAATATAAAATTTGCAGTTTACTTCTAATACAACATTTGCAGTTTATTTCTAATAAAACATTTGCAGTTTACTTCAGATATAACATTTCCAGTTAACTTCAGATTTAACATTTGCAGTTTACATCAAATATAACATTTGAAGTTTACTTCAGATAAAACATTTGCAGCTTACTTCTAATATATAACATTTGCAGCTCACTTCTAATATTACATTTGCAGTATACTTCTAGTATAAAATTTGCAGTTAACTTTTGATATTACATTTGCAGTTCACTTAAGATATAACATTTGAAATTTACATCAGATATAACATTTGTAGTTTAATTCTAATATAACATTTGAAACTTACTTTTAATATAACATTTGCAGTTTACATCTAATATTACATTTGCAGTTTACTTCAGATATAACATTTGCAATTTACTTCATACATAACATTTTTTATTTAATTCTAATATAACATTTGCAGTTTACTTCTAATATAACATTTACAGTTTACTTCTAATATAACATTTGCAGTTTACTTCTAATATACCATTTGAAGCTTAATTTTAATATAACATTTGCAGTTTTCTTATATAATATAACATTTGCAGTTTACTCCAAAAATAACAGTTGCAGTTTAATTCTAATATAATATTTGCAGTTTACTTCTAATATAATATTTGCAGTTTACTTCAGATATAATATTTGCAGTTTACTTCAAATATAAAATTTGCAGTTTACTTCTAATATAATATTTGCAGTTTACTTCAGATATAATATTTGCAGTTTACTTCAAATATAAAATTTGCAGTTTACTTCTAATATAACATTTGCAGTTTACTTCAGATACAACATTTGCAGTTTACTTTATATATAACATTTGAAGTTTACTCCTAATATAACATTTGAAGTTTACTTCTAATATTAAATTTGCAGCTTAATTTCAATATAACATTTGCAGTTTACTTCAAATATAACATTTGCAGTTTACTCCTAATATTACACTTGCAGTTTACTTCTGATTTAACGTTTTACTGTTTACTTTATATATAACATTTGCAGTTTACTTCAGATAAAACATTTGCAGCTCACTTCTAATATTACATTTGCAGTATACTTCTAGTATAAAATTTGCAGTTAACTTTTGATATTACATTTGCAGTTCACTTAAGATATAACATTTGAAATTTACCTCAGATATAACATTTGTAGTTTAATTCTAATATAACATTTGCAGCTTACTTTTAATATAACATTTGCAGTTTACATCTAATATTACGTTTGCAGTTTACTTCAGATATAACATTTGCAATTTACTTCATAAATAACATTTTTTATTTAATTCTAATATAACATTTGCAGTTTACTTCTAATATAATATTTACAGTTTACTTCTAATAAAACATTTGCAGCTTACTTTCAATATAACATTTGCAGTTTACTTCAAATATAACATTTGCAGTTTACTCCTAATATTACATTTGTAGTTTACTTCTGATTCAACGTTTTACTGTTTACTTTATATATAACATTTGAAGTTTACTCCTAATATAACATTTGCAGTTTACTTCTAATATAACATTTGTAACTTACTTTTAATATAACATTTGCAGTTTATTTATAATATAAGATTTGCAGTTTACTTCTGATATAACATTTGCAGTTTACTTCTAATATAATATTTGCAGTTTACTTCAGATATAACATTTGAAGTATACTTCTAATATAAAATTTGCAGTTTACTTCTAATATAACATTTGCAGTTTACTTCTAATTTAGCATTTGCAGTTTACCTCCAACATAAAATTTGCAGTTTACTTCTAATAAAACATTTGCAGTTTACTTCCAATAAAACATTTACAGTTTATTTCAGATATAACATTTTCAGTTCACTTTTATTATAACATTTGCAGTTTACTTCAGACATAACATCTCCAGTTTACTTCTAATATAACAATTTCAAATATAACATTTACAGTTTACTTAAGATATAACATTTGAAATTTACATCAGATATAACATTTGTAATTTAATTCTAATATAATATTTGCAGTTTACTTCTAATATAACATTTGTAGTTTACTTCTTATATAATATTAACAGTTTAATTCAAATAGAATATTCGCAGTGTTCTTTCCAATATAAAATTTGCAGTTTACTTCTAATACAACATTTGCAGTTTATTTCTAATAAAACATTTGCAGTTTACTTCAGATATAACATTTCCAGTTAACTTCAGATTTAACATTTGCAGTTTACATCAAATATAACATTTGCAGTTTACTTCAGATAAAACATTTGCAGCTTACTTCTAATATATAACATTTGCAGCTTACTTCTAATATTACATTTGCAGTATACTTCTAGTATAAAATTTGCAGTTAACTTTTGATATTACATAGTTCACTTAAGATATAACATTTGAAATTTACATCAGATATAACCTTTGTAATTTAATTCTAATATAATATTTGCAGTTTACATCTAATATTACATTTGCTGTTTACTTCAGATATAACATTTGCAATTTACTTCATAAATAACATTTGTTATTTAATTCTAATATAACATTTGCAGTTTACTTCTAATATAACATTTACAGTTTACTTCTAATATAATATTTGCAGTTTACTTCTAATAAACATTTGCAGTTTACTTCTGATTTAATGTTTTACAGTTTACGTTATATACAACATTTTAAGTTTACTCCTAATATAACATTTGCAGTTTACTTCTAATATAACATTTGCAGCTTAATTTTAATATAACATTTGCAGTTTTCTTATAATTTAACATTTGCAGTTTATTCCAAATATAACATTTGCAGTTTAATTCTAATATAATATTTGCAGTTAACTTCTAATATAATATTTGCAGTTTACTTCAGATATAATATTTGCAGTTTACTTCTAATATAAAATTTGCAGTTTACTTCTAATATAACATTTGCGGTTTACTTCAGATACAACATTTGCAGTTTACTTTATATATAACATTTGAAGTTTACTCCTGATATAACATTTTAAGTTTACTTCTAATATAATATTTGCAGCTTAATTTCAATATAACATTTGCAGTTTACTTCAAATATAACATTTGCAGTTTACTCCTAATATTACACTTGCAGTTTACTTCTGATTTAACGTTTTACTGTTTACTTTATATATAACATTTGAAGTTTACTTCTAATATAACATTTGCAGCTTACTTCTAATATAAAATTTGCAGTTTATTTCTGATATAACATTTGCAGTTTACATCTAAAATAACATTTGCAGTTTACTTCTAATATAACATTAGCAGCTTACTTTTAATATAACATTTGCAGTTTACATCTAATATTACGTTTGCAGTTTACTTCAGATATAACATTTGCAATTTACTTCATAAATAACATTTTTTATTTAATTCTAATATAACATTTGCAGTTTACTTCTAATATAATATTTACAGTTTACTTCTAATGTAATATTTGCAGTTTACTTCTAATATAACATTTGCAGTTTACTTCTGATTTAACGTTTTACAGTTTACGTTATATACAACATTTTAAGTTCACTCCTAATATAACATTTGCAGTTTACTTCTAATATAACATTTGCAGCTTAATTTTAATATAACATTTGCAGTTTACTTCAGATACAACATTTGCAGTTTACTTTATATATAACATTTGAAGTTTACTCCTAATATAACATTTGAAGTTTACTTCTAATATAATATTTGCAGCTTAATTTCAATATAACATTTGCAGTTTACTTCAAATATAACATTTGCAGTTTACTCCTAATATTACACTTGCAGTTTACTTCTGATTTAACGTTTTACTGTTTACTTTATATATAACATTTGAAGTTTACTTCTAATATAACATTTGCAGCTTACTTTTAATTAAACATTTGCAGTTTATTTATAACATAAGATTTGCAGTTTACTTCTAATATAACATTTGCAGTTTTCTCTATGGTAATAATTACAGTTTACTTCTAATATAACATTTGCAGTTTACTTCTAATATAAAATTTGCAGTTTATTTCTGATATAACATTTGCAGTTTACATCTAATATAACATTTGCAGTTTACTTCTAATATAACATTAGCAGTTTACTTCTAATATAACATTTGCAGTTTACTTCTAATATAACAGTTGCAGTTTATTTCTAATATAACATTTGCAGTTTACTTCTTATATAACATTTGCAGTTTATTTCTAATAAAGCATTTGCAGTTTACTTCAGATATAACATTTTCAGTTTATTCCCAATATAACATTTGCAGTTTAATTCCAATATAATATTTGTAGTTTACTTCTAATGTTATATTTGCAGTTTACTTCTAATGTTATATTTGCAGTTTACTTTTAATATAACATTTGCAGTTTACTTCTAATAAAACATTTGCAGTTTATTTCAGATATAAAGTTTTCAGTTTACTTCTAATATAACATTTGCAGTTTACTTCAGATATAAAATCTGCAGTTTACATCTTATATAACATTTGCAGTTTATTTCAGATATAACATCAGTTTATTTCTATTATAAGAGTTGCAGTTCACTTCCAATATAACATCTGCAGTTTACTACTATTATATCATATGCAGATTACTTCAGATATAGCATTTGCAGTTTACTTCTAATATAACATTTGCAGTTTACTTCTAATTTAACAGTTGCAGTTTATTTTTAATATAACATTTGCAGTTTACTTCTAATAAAACATTTGCAGTTTACTTTTAATAAAACATTTGCAGTTTACTTCAGATATAACATTTGCTGTTAACTTCTAATATACCATTTGCAGTTTACTTCAGATACAACATTTGCAGTTTGCTTCTAATATGACATTTGCATTTTACTTCTAATATAACAGTTGCAATTTATTTCTAATATAACATTTGCAGTTTACTTCTTATATAACATTTGCAGTTTATTTCTAATAAAGCATTTGCAGTTTACTTTTAATAAAACATTTGCAGTTTACTTCAGATATAACATTTGCTGTTAACTTCTAATATACCATTTGCAGTTTACTTCAGATACAACATTTGCAGTTTATTCAGATATAACATTTGCTTCTTACTTCTAGTATAACTTTTGCAGTTTACTTCTTATATAACATTTGCAGTTTACTTCAGATATAATATGTGCAGTTTACTTCTAATATTACATTTGCGGTTTATTTCTAATATAACATTTGCAGCTTATATCTAATATAACATTTGCAGTTTACTTCTGATTTAACGTTTTGCAGTTTACTTCTAATATAACTTATGCAGTTTACTTCTAATATAACATTTGCAGTTTACATCTAATATTACATTTGCAGTTTACTTCAGATATAATATGTGCAGTTTACATCTAATATTACATTTGCAGTTTACTTTAGATATAACAATTGCAATTTACTTCAGAATTAACATTTGTAGTTTAATTCTAATATAACATTTGCAGTTTACTTCAAATATAACATTTTTAGTTTACTTCTAATATAATATTTGCTGTTTACTTCTTATATAACAACTGCAGTTTACTTTTGATTTAACGTTTGCAGTTTACTTTATATATAACATTTGAAGTTTACTCCTAATATAACATTTGCAGTTTACTTCTAATATTACATTTGCAGCTTACTTTTAATATAACATTTGCAGTCTATTCCCAATATATTATTTGCAGTTTAATTCTAATATAATATTTGCAGTTTACTTCTAATGTTATATTTGCAGTTTACTTCTAATGTTATATTTGCAGTTTACTTTTAATATAACATTTGCAGTTTACTTCTAATAAAACATTTGCAGTTTATTTCAGATATAACATTTTCAGTTTACTTCTAATATAACATTTGCAGTTTACTTCAGATATAACATCTGCAGTTTACATCTAATATAACATTTGTAGTTTATTTCAGATATAACATCAGTTTATTTCTATTATAAGATTTGCAGTTCACTTCCAATATAACATTTGCAGTTTACTACTAATATAACATTTGCAGTTTACTTCTAATTTAACAGTTGCAGTTTATTTTTAATATAACATTTGCAGTTTACTTCTAACAAAACATTTGCAGTTTACTTCTATTATATCATTTACAGTTTACTTCAGATATAGCATTTGCAGTTTACTTCTAATATAACATTTGCAGTTTACTTCTAATATGTCATTTGCAGTTTACTTCTAATAAAACATTTGCAGTTTACTTTAGATATAACATTTGCTGTTAACTTCTAATATACCATTTGCAGTTTACTTCAGATACAACATTTGCAGTTTACATCAGATATAACATTTGCTTCTTACTTCTAGTATAACATTTGCAGTTTACTTCTTATTTAACATTTGCAGTTTACTTCAGGTATAATATGTGCAGTTTACTTCTAATATAACATTTGCAGTTTATTTCTAATATAATATTTGCAGTTTAGGGGAGGATGGTCATCAATGGGACACTGGGAACAACGGGACATGCTGAATAACTTTTTTATTTTAGGGTAATTTTCAACGAAATCTTAGTGGTAAATTAGGCATACTTCAATGCATTCACTCGCATTGCATTCAGCGGTTGGGATGCAGTCAGCTCTGTGTAAAAGCGAAAACGTGTTTTAGAGGTGGGAAAACTATATTTTTCGTATCTTGTTTCAATTGTTATAAGTCTTGTTATTTAACATATAATCTTACGGCATTTTTTTATATTATTAAGTAATATGTAAAATATGATCATATGAAAAGATTGCCCTTATACTTTTGTAGTTGAGCCGCTATACCCATATGTTTTCAAAATGGCGTCATGGTGATCATTGGGACAGAAAATTTGATCAACAATGGGACAGTGCCCTATTGTCAACCAAACCGTCTAGTTATTCCATATGAATCAATAAATATCTATTTTTGATACAATAACGTGAACTGTAGCTTCAGGGCTTCTTGTAGAAACAGAACTTCCAGCTGAAGCGGGACTTTCGACCATGTTCAAGGGCTTTAGCAATCTGAGGTAATCACAAAGCACTGCATAGAAAACAAATTTCACTAATAAAAAAAAAAAGACGCAGCATGATTGCAACTGATTCACCAGAGAAAGAAAAGCTTTTTGCTGGTGCATATGGCCTTCGAAATCACTTCATAAAGTATCCGCTGTAGATTGCTAGTGAACCATTGTTCTTGGTCTGGTATAGAACTCTTAACTTAACTGATCCATTCGTCTGAAGAACCTAAATCTCTACCGAAAACGTTTGGAAATGAACATTTATGCACTTGTAGAATTTGATGAGACTTCTAAAACGTATTCTGTTGGCCAAAAGCATAAAAAAGATGTATACCAAATATTTATGTTAGGCGAAGATTCAAGTGCAATGAGCTTAATTTTTCAAATGTTCCTGACATGGCTTTTGTGAAGCTAGAGGACATTAAACTGATATTATATGAACCAACTAAGTGTGGGAAAAAAATAAAGAGATAATTTGATCTTGAAATTTGATCATAACCTCAACAATAAACAAGTTTGATAAACTGTCCCATCGTTCACCAGGGTATGTCCCATTGTTCACCAATTTACTTCAGATATAACATTTGCAGTTTATTTCTGTCATAACTTTTACACTTTATTCCTGATATAAAATTTGCAGTTTATTTCTATTATAAGATTTGCAGTTCACTTCTAATATAACATTTGCAGTTTACTTATAATATAATATTTGCAGTTTACTTCAGATATAACATTTGCAGTTTATTTCTGATATAACATTCACAGTTTACTTCAGATATAAAATTTGCAGTTTACTTCAGCTATAACATTTGCAGTTTTCTTCTAATATAACATTTGCAGTTTACTCAGATATAACATTTGCAGTTTACTTCAGATATAAAATTTGCAGTTTACTTCTAAAATAACATTTGTAGTTTACTCAGATATAACATTTTCAGTTTACTCAGATATAACATTTGCATTTTACTTCTAATATAACATTTGCAGTTTACTTCTAATTTAACATTTGCAGTTTAATTCTAATATAACATTTGCAGTTTACTTCTAATATAACATTTTCAGTTAACTTCTAATATAATATTTGCAGTTTACTTTTAATATAACATTTGCAGTTTACTTCTGATATAACATTTGCAGTTTTCTTCTAATCTACACACAGAGAAATGTTCACACAACACAAAAAAACGTTATGGTAAACCATGTTCATATGTTACTATTGCACTAATAATGTCTCCATGTTCTACCAGCATTTCACAAATTGTTACAAGGACATTGGTGCCATTTGTTACAGTAACACATGAAAATGTAATGATGGAGTAAGAGAAATGTTGCTTGAACATAGTGAAATGTATTATTGGTTTTGAAGGAATGTTAAACCAACTCATGAAAATGTAATGATGGAGTAAGAGAAATGTTGTTTGAACATAGTGAAATGTAATATTGGTATTGAAGGAATATTATACCAACACATGAAAATGTAATGATGGAGTAAGAGAAATGTTGTTTGAACATAGTGAAATGTAATATTGGTATTGAAGGAATGTTAAACCAACACATGAAAATGTAATGATGGAGTAAGAGAAATGTTGCTTGAACATAGTGAAATGTAATTTTACGTACAGTAATTTATTTTAGTAGGCGGTTTAACGTCTGCTTCGGAACCAAAAGCCATATCGCTAATGTCAAAAGGAAACTAATTAAAAGGGATTTAAGAGAAGCAATAAAATAGGAAAGTGACTCCATGAACAAAGTCACCTACAACTTTTCGGTGACCTGTCTCATGCATGCAGAAAAGCTACTCCGTGAGGCGGTGAATACAGTCACTTACCAAGGAATGTAACGAAAAGGGACACAAGAACCTGTGACTGCACGCACGGATGGAATAGGAAAATGAAGAAACGATAGTAAATGACTATCTAACAAATAAATTAACATAATTAAATATGAACCTCGCAATTGAAGAACATAACCCTAGCGCTATCCTCCAAAACTGCAAGTAGAGTAAAATAATGATAAACATGGTAATAATTTAAAAAAAGACAATCGCTATTCCAAATTACAACAGTTCGGGTACCAAGGGACGTCTTCCCCTTTCTCTTCCATCCACCAAAAACAGCTTCACATAAGTAAGGATAAATAAAAGAATTACCTAAAACATCTAATACATTTATAAAAATATTAAATCACAATGACATAGATATAGTTTAAATAGAGAATTAGCTATAAATGAAAAAAAAACTTTAAAAAAACAGTACGATCAAAATAAATATGAATCCTCTCATTTTTCAATATAATAAAATTCCTCTTTAGCTATTTATCACATATAATTGAGATCCTTTCTAACAAAAACATACATTCTAACTTTACTTTGAGAATAGAGCTTCCTTTTTTATTTATATTCCAATATTTGGAATATAATAGATTTCATGAATATATACCAACCTCAATGGCCCAGAAAAATGAAAATGAGGAAGTGCCACCACACCGATGTTATTTGTCAACACTTCGTAAGACCTCAAGTGTTCATTGTATCCAACAGTTACAATTTTAACTAAATGAAAGTGCACGTTCCCTTCTCTACATTCGATTGACGAAATTCTCGCAAACTGCGGCATCTCATAATCGACATCTAGTAAAGCTACACAGTCGTTTATGAAGTACTTGGTATTTTTAATTTTAATCCACATATGATTAGTGGTGTTACGAATTGAGGGTCCATCTTCTTGCACAAAACCAAAAACAGATGCATGTTTTTGCAAATATATAGAGCTAGCTACGTGCAGGATATGACGCTCTGCTATACTCTTGCATAAGTTAACACGAGATCTACAACTTTGGGAGATAAATTTACATTCAAGATTTTTTCCTTCAAATCGCATGCACCACAGATGACAAAGAGGGCCCAACATTTTCATTAATCTAGGATAATGGAGAAGATGGTGATGCTTGGAGGTGTGACCTGAATAGTTTCATGTACAGGATATGATGAATTTCAATCATAGATTGGAGATTGTCAATTAATTCTAATGATATTGATTTGAGCAGGATAATATTTAGGATATCATACAAGGTTAAATAGTATTGCCAAACTTCACAAGATGACGGGATATGAATACCAAACATTATTGTAAAAAAAAAATACAAAATTAATCATTTCCGACGCAGATAAACCGAGATTTCTCCTTTGGATATTTTGTTGCTTAAGTGAAGGAGGTCTATTGGAACTTCTACCAAAATCAAATTATCTGATACTGTCATTAATGAAGTCAAGAGTTAGAATATCATTTGATATGTAATAGCTGATTATTTCAGACAGTCCATAGTTCGCTACTCCCTCAGCAAAATCATGCATCAAATCTACAATATCATTAGAAGTAACATGATAATCATCTATCAAATTCAATACACAATTGCTTCTTACCCCTGTTAATGAAAGATCATCTGTTTCTATGTCTGCCTGATAATTGTTTGGATTTCTTAAAAGGGCGATATTCTCAGTTGTCGATATTCTGAGCATTTCTTTACCAATTTTACAGATCCTACAAGGAAAGTTAGCCGAGAAAGATACATGTGAAATTTAGTATTTGGTGAAGGCCTAAGTTGTCACCTGTGATCCCGGCAAATTTGAAGAATATCTTACTTGAGTTTATCGTTAGTCCATCGGACTGTAACATATTTATTTCATCTATTATTTTCGTTAATAGCACATCTATTTTATTTCTAACAGTAGATGGAAAAACTGCACACGTGTATATATTAGTTAGGCTGCTGTAAAAATACGGAGGAAAACATCTCAAGGATAAATATATGCATCCAACTTTATGAATACCCTTATGTGATCCTAGAGCATTGCCAGTTTCTAATTCGTCATAAAAAAGTATGAATGGAAATGTATCCGCTGGTAAATTTCGAAATTTAGGACCATCTTTCAAGTCACTAAGGCATTCATTTTCTGTGTTCATTTAGTTTCTAGCAGTTTCTAGCAAATCATTGTTACCGAGTATAGTGGAGAGAAGTGATGATAGAGGTACGTATTGGCATGAAACAGACTTTTGAACTCCATTGGATTGTTGTATGTAATCCAATGTTACAGATTGAGGTGCTATCAGTAACTCCTTCTCATACAAAACTTTCTTTCGTTTATACTCAGTATCAAGGTTTTTGAAAGAATCACCTATTCCAAATTTAGACTCTATTAAATCTGTAGTGTTATTAACTATGTGGTCAATATCATTTCGTGTCATATGCAGTTTGCTGTACAATTTCATTAAAAAGCCTAATTCATTTTGATCAATATCAGAACTTGCTATATCAGGCTGAGGCTCAATATGAGGTTCATTGTCAACCTCCACTTCCATAGGAATTACATTATCATTTCGGTTTACAAGTGGATTTCGCTGCTTTAAATTTTTATTTTTAATATGATTGTATAAACATATGACATTTCTATACTTCCTTGAACAATTATTTTGTTTGCACAAAAAGAACATATGTTGAGATACTATATGAGATACATTTACGTGATTTCGCAACAAAGATAGAGAAGGGAATGTGAACTCACAAATAAAGCATACTAACTGATTCATGACTAAGCTATAATATTCAACAAGAAGCTACTGAATATTGACGAGTTCTTTCAAGTGGTCTTCTCGTCATAGCTATAGCATGTAGCTATTTATCTTTACTCTTAGCTAAATTATCGCTAATTGTTTATTTGGTCATAGATTTCAGAAATGAAGACAACCTAGGTGATTTTCTGTCATATTTTGTTTCAATCTGATACAAAAATACCTGAATGAAAGTCCAAACTGTATCCAGTTCATATGGATACGATAAATTAAGAACTTGAGAGGTTTTGAAGGAGATATCCAGAACCTTCTTTAAATCACAGAATTGCCAAGCAACATCATCATATGCGAGAAGGTAGAAGGGTTCAGAAGTTTGTAGAACTTTGTAGATAAGTGGTTGGAAGCTAAGCCCGTGATCTAGGTACCTCTGACGACGCTTGGCTGCATCCAATTTTTGCTCAGCAATACTCTGTAATGAAAAAATTGCTATATTGCAACGTACTAGCTAGGTATTATGTTTTATGTAGGAACACTCTTTATATAGCTAGTGGAGCTAAGATAAGTAAGTAGGTCCAAAAAAAATTATTTCAGAAAAAATTATTAACTTAGCAACATTTTTCTGACAAACAACACCCACACAAATTAACTCGTTTCACACCTGGATTTCAAGGGCATATATTTCTACACAAACCAAATACTTTATGGAAACTGAGCGAAGACATTCTGCGCATCATCTATAGCTACTAGCTAATATCACTTCACAAACACATTCACTCACAGAGTAGCTAATTACTATTTTCTGATAGCATACTAATAGACATGTCAGATAACATAGTGACCACTTTTGCGCTTAATATAGCTAGCTATACATATAATAAATAATATACAAGGATAAACCCCTGCAGATAAACCAAAGGGAAAATTGAGACGTACAAATTAATCTCATAAAGCTAATAAAAATATATGACAGAGAGGAATATAGATTTGATAATATTAAAAATATGTACAAATAGTGCCCCACACAAATTGATATTATCCTAAATCATAGAATCTATAGCGCTCAAAGTCAATATTTGAAGAAAATAATTCAATTTCAAAAATCCTCCCAGACAATAGCTGTAAGCTCACAGCTGTGTTCTTTCAGCCAATCCAATCCTGAATAAAATCTATCAAGTATTATTTAAATAGCTATATCAAATGATATAATTTGTTATAAAATAGTTATCTGGCTTAACTTCCATTTACAAAAATCACAAAGGCATCTGAACTCTCTTGATTCGATGGCTTCCACATAGGTTTGTTAGAAACTCTCCGTGGAGGTTGAGGAAGGACACGTGGGAGAGCTTACAGTGTCTTAATACAAATTTAGGGAGAGTTCAAAGAACAGCAGCATATAGAAGAATATACAAACCTAGATAATACTCATCAAATACTACTTTAGCATGATGAAATATTTAAAATTCTACTTCAACTCAATGAACAAATAGATATCTATCTGATGTTGAAATATCGCTAAATTAGTTAGCTACCTGATGAGAAGTCATCTCTTGTCAACACAATGGAGTGCAATCCCAACTGATGAGCAATGGTTAATGAGGCTAAATCCCAAGAGTAGAGGAAGCCTCCATTATTCCCAGGATACAATCCTTCAAAGTCTGATTCAATCTGAATTGAAAAAATGTTATACAAGTTTTTAAAAATAAGTAATTAGGTTAATTTTAAACCAAATATTTACAAATAATGCATCATATGTCAAAATCAATTTGCAAAGTACATTAGTGAGATATTTAAGCTATTAATAATGACTCAAACTCACTAGTGTATAACCATGTTTATGCTTGAGAGCTGGATACTTTACAGTAGTGTTAGTAGCATGACCTGGATCAGTACGGTTCTTCATTCTCTCTTTGAATGTGTCACCCCAATATTCTAAAACTTTCATCCAAGGGGCATCAGATGAGCTCAGCCAGTTAATCTTCAACAGAATTTTTTCATCTGGTTCACATTCAGTCTGAGATTCAGAAATTGATGATTTTTCATTAATCTTTTTGGTGGTATACCTTCTTCGCATATTACGATATCTGTCCATAATTTTGCCACCGCTGTTCTTTTTCTTTGAAATTGCAGAGTAAAAGTATGCACTCTTATTTTCTTTTGGAAATAGTTCTACAATTTCGTCATCAATAGCTTCAGCAATCGATGAGGACAATGAATCACTAGCACAGAGTACTGCGTCAATAATTAGTCTAATCAAATCTCACCTTATTTTTTCATTCAAACTGTCATATTTGTTATACCCAGTTATAATACCTCTCCCAATGCTAGATGCTTCAAGGAACTCATTAATGGTCATGTTGTTAACCAAGTAATTGGGAGATAGTTTAATTTTCTTAGCACTCTGATTATAGGTTTCTTGATCATTGTCTGCTGATGACTTAGATTCGCATGGGCGATAATCTACTGCTGGCAATTGAAATTCTGAGCCTAGAACCTCAACATCTGAAGCAATTTCTATAGAAGTAGAACAATTACCAAGATCGGTATCAACAATTGAGTAGGTAATACCATCAACTTCCAGTTTTGATTCATTAAATGACTTGAAATAACTCTCAGATGCATCTTCAGTAACTAAACTTGATGATAAACCAGTTTCATTGATTTTATTTTCAGCATATTTCTCTTGATAAAGAGCAATTTTCTTTCTAATACCAATATTAGGTAGAAGCTCTCTCATTTCTTGCTCATTTAATGAGAAAAGAACATCTTTATCAATATTTTGTTCTATGAAAATATCTATCATCTTCTCTTGGTTCAAAGATTTTAACATATTACTAATGAATGGATCCATACTCATTTCTTACCCAAGTCTTGGTTCAATAGCTATCCAGAACACAGAACAGTTGCACACACAAGGACAGGTACAGCTGCAAAAAGGATTCCAGCATTCACAATTAGATGAAACAATATTTATGAAAGACTCAAATTGATAAAGATCTTGTTGGAAGCAGACAATATTGATGTGAATATACGAGTCTTCAAACTTGATTTCAAGACAAAAATTAATCATGCTATATTAAGAGATTTCCTGAAATATGAATCAAAAATTAATCGAAATGTTAATCAAATTAAAATAAGTAGCTTACAAACTATGCTTCATATCATGTAGTTAGTTAGCTACTCTTTGTCTTGCAGTAGCTAATTAATAATAAACCATTTTTGGTTTATTTCAAAAATGTTATTGAAAATATATACTACCTAGCAAGTTACAGTACATATATATATATATTGTTCCTATTAGCGTCGACTTGGGAAAATTGTACACGCTTTCAATTAATTGCTCGTAGAAGATTCATTAATAATTTAATAGTATTAGAGAAGTCTAGTTTGCAAAAAGGTAGTAGCTATATACATATGTTAACTTTGCAGGTAGCTATGTTACAAAAAAATCCATCATATACAATAGAGGTAGCTCCAAAAGAAGTAATAATGCAAATCTTCAGAATACTGAGAATGCGACAAATTGTAGGTCAAATCATGCGTCCCCTTTTTCTCTTAGAATATAGAAGATGGACCAAAGCTGCTATTTTTAATGTGTTCCCCATTGAATTTTATTCTAGAGATCATATAATTCACTTGGCATAGTATGTCTCTAAAATATCCATGCTATTATCAAAATATATCTAAAATTAAAAACAAATTCACAGATAAATTTTAGCTACTAGTATACTGCATTCTAACGTGATAAGCACCATATAAAAATATATATTATGAAACTATTTAAATTTGTTAACATAAAAACAATAAATTTAACACAAATATAGAAGAATGTTTGTAGCTATACTTCTATTGTGTATTTTTAAACTTTCATTATCAAGATTCATTAGGGGTATTAGAGAGGTGCGTAGAATTTTCCCCACATATCTGGTGCATGCGATTTGCCACAATCAACTCTATCAAATAATGTATTGCTAGTCTTGCCTCATGATTATGGTTTAATTTAGTGGAGGAGTCAGGGTGATAAATATATTGTAGACTAGCCATAGGCAAAACAATAGGCTGTCAATTTTTCTGAATATCTAAATCAGTCAAGCCAGTAATTCAAACTTCTTATTAGCTAACAGTAATTAATTATTAGGTTTACATTTTGAATTAATGTCTATACCAAGAATTTGAAGTTTCAACTCTGAAAGGATTTTTTAAAAAAGCAGTGAATCTGTTTGATAAATGGTTTTATCTAAACTGTGTAAATCAGTAAATGATAAGCAAATCATTTAGAAAATTGTCATAAAGGATACAGATGCATGAGTAATAAGCTCTGTGGCAATCTGTAGAAATAGGGAAAATGTTCTCCAAGATATTTTTTGAGCTAGCAGAAATGACTTCAGTCCAATCTGTTTAGTTTTTTTAAATGCAAGCATGAGAATTATTACGTAAGTGTTCAAAATTTTCACAGTATGAACATGTAAGCATAGGATTTGATTTAGAATTGTTCTTCAAGATTCTGCTAAATCTTGTAAACATGTACCATATACTACAGACTGGTCTCTGAGGTTTTCAAATAGAAAACCTTCATCTTGGACCCAAATTACAATTTTTAAATATCTTAAATGTGGCAACCTTGGATTAGGATTAGTTAGAATGGAAACAAATACATTTTCTCACTTCAATGGCAACTTTCCCATGTGTCCGAAATTGTCCTAAGTTGATTACAAGAAAAAATAATTCTAAAGAATACCAGGTGGTAACAGGTACCACCCTGTATTACATCAATTTATCTAAAGTTCTCGGTAATCTGGCAAACATTATTTAAGAAACCCTAAAATTTTCTTGATTCTCCGATTTCTTTACTTTTTGTTTCCAAATATTAAATGAATAATGGTAATGAAAAGCAAATGAGAAATACTTTATTTTGTGCTTTGTTTCCATCTAAATAAAAATATGAATAACAAACATTCATGCTTGTCTGCAGTGAAAAAGTTAGAAATGCTCTATATTCTGAAGACATACAGTGAAAATAAAAATAAAATGCAATATCGGCTATTTATTTCTATATTGCCATTGATTTTCAGAGACAGTAAGAAGAAATTCAGGTGAATATAGAAAAATTTGGGGATTCTTGACTAATCCAAAATTCATCAGACACACATTTCACATTGTAGCTAACATATAAGGAAAATAAAAAAATCCTCACCAATTAGCTAGGATTCCCACACTCTGAAGCTTGAGGTTATGATAAACTATCTTAGCAAGTATCTGCGCATGTAATACAGACTATTAATACATAGTGTGATTAATTTGATAGGAGAACAATTCCAGCCAAGAATATTTCTAAAACATTGCCAAAGAGAAATAGATAATGACAAATAGCTACCCAGTCTGCAGAAATAGAGAAAGTGTTCTTTTTTTTGATGAAGCTATTCACAGTAACAGAACACCACAGTAATGTTTTAAAAGGTGCAATGGATCACGCCAGTCAGTATAGATATTGAATCTAAAATCATGCCAATCCTTTTAAATTAAACTCCCACATATTGGGATTTTTAATGCACATCAAACATAATTATGTGATGTGCACTATGTAGTATATACAATATAATTGTAAATGAGATTATTGCAATACAAACCTCTTATACACTATGCAAGTATGCACTGGTGCAGTACATAGCTACAGTCTACTCAATCTATGTAAAACAGTAAAACATGTTCTGTTCTGAATAAAGTTGAAAATTCATCACTCCTCATGAAAGGGTGACAAAAGCCCACACCGACAAAAGCCCACACAGACAAAAGCTCACAGCGACAAAAAGCCCACACCGACAAAAGCCCACACCGACGAAAGCCATAAACAAACATATATTCTCTCAAAAATAAGCAAATTAGAAATTTTCACTAGTTTTCTACAAATTAACATTACAAATTAGTTATTTCTCTCCATGAGCAAATTAAAGATCAAAAACACTGCCATTTTCTCGCCATTTAAATGGCGAGAAAAGCCATGTTTTATAACTTGGATTATCTGGAAATTTGAGTTTTGAAATTGATGCTTATTAGGTAGGTAATTTAGGTATAGAGTTTGTAGAAAGTATTTACATGTAAACATAGGGATTAATTAGCATTTGTTTGCCAAGAAAATAACAAAAATATCACAAATTCTGCAGGGTGCCTGGTTATTTCCCAGACACATTTTGAAATGTTATAAATAAAGGTAGGTATCTGTATGACTTGCATTGTAATTTCATTTTAAAATTGTAGACCTGATAAACCAATTAACATTAAAGTTTACACATGGGTAATTTTCAGGTTAGGACTTAGGCCTAATCAATTATTTACCGTGAATTACGGCACGGTATTACGATAACTTATGATGAAATTGAGTTGAATCAGTTGATCATAGACTGTACCCACAAATTCACAACAGTAAAAGTACATGATATTGTAACTGTATACCTAGTACCCAGTCTTAGAGTCTGTAGAATAGGGTAAGCTGGACACCATGATTTACCTGTTTTGTCTCTGATAATTACATGTAAACATAAGGATTAAACAATTAATTAACTTTTGTTTGCCAAGAATCTTGTAAAAAAAATATCACCAATTCTGCAAAGGTTGTTGACTACTCAGTCAGTCTGAGTAGGCCCCTTGCAATATTTCAAAGTATGGCAGGAAAGTCGCCAGTGTAGTGAGAAAATGAAATGGTCTCACTCTCCAAGATTGCTGAACCCAGGTGTCATGTTCACCATGATAATTTTTATTTTTCCTCATAAAACTAAATTTAGGGTAATTTCCAAATTCATTTTAGGGTATTAGTTTCTGTATGTCTATAATAGACTTTCACCGGCGTGAAACTGACATTAAAAAAGAGTCTCCGTGCTCGTAGCATATATGTGATTAGCCGAGTGCTTATTGTTAAGGTAGCATTTATTTTTTCTTATTCTTATAAATTCTAATTATTACCAAACCCAGTTCATAACCAATACTTGTCTCCTCAAATTTTCTTACTAATCAATCAGATCTGAATTACATCACTCTTTATCAGCTTTAGGACAGCGAATGTATTTAGCGGTCTGTCACGCTAGTGTGGCATCAGATACCTTTTTTATTTGTTAGATCTAGTAGTAGGTAGCCCTGATATATAACCAGTCATCATAATTTCGATACTTTACTAAAGTTCCTTTTTCATTCATGTATTTCATTTGTCGCTTCATATGCCAGTATTTTGTTCCATTTACCATAGCCATGAAACCTTTATTTTGTTCCAGGCATTATATTCATAATGTACGTATTAACTTATAACTTATGTGTTCTGTGAAAGATTCTACTTCTCAAAAACCTTACACGCTATTACTCGTGCACTAACTTGGTAAGTTTATTTTTTTTATGTTGAGGTTGTTATAGGGTGAAATCTACATTGTAGTCTCATTCGTGATTACCGATCATGGACGATTGAATTTGTAGACTCTTTCGTCTTGATAGGTAGCTTTGATAGATAACTTTGAAGAGTAGCTCTTGTAGAATAATTAGATAAAATCCTCAATGTCTGTTACTTTATTTGTTTAATATTTTCGTTATCTGAAAAACTTATCGTTTTCAGGTTACGAGCGTGAGTGAATAAATATACCAAGACGGCTACGTTCATTTACCTCGTTATCTGTTAAGATACCCTTTCGGTACAGTAACCAAGTTAACGAGTGAGGCTGTAATAAGGAGAACTTTCTAGTTCGAAGATCGAACAAATCCCAATCAAACAAATAATGTCTACCAGCGACCGCTTGGAGCATATCGGTGCGATCGGTAAGAGAACACGGCAGCCGCCGCCTTCCGTTGCAGAAAATTGTTACAAAAACTCAATTCGTGAGCTCTAAGAAATCTGCGCTGAGATAAGCCAAATAGAGTTCACTCCACGAAGGAAAGAACACGGCCACTTGAAGATTCTGAATTGCAATCTCAAGGAGAGGTGGACCCACTACAGAGAACAGTATGAACTGTTCATCCAAGCTCTAGAAAACTTAGGCTCCATCAACGAACTCAAAACAATCCCTATTAGCGATCCACATACAAAGCTCGCTCCATTCATTGACGTAGACGGCATTATTAAAGTAGGCGGTCGCCTAAAAAATGCCGAAAATCCATGTATTATTAAACACCCTATCTTGCTCCCTCATAATCATCATATCAGTCAACTAATTCTAGATTCAGTTCACAGGAAGACTGGCCATCAGGGACGCCACATAACTATGGGAGCACTAAGGGACGCCGGGTACTACCTTATCAAAGGAAAGAAAATGGTGAAAAGTCACGTAAACAATTGCTTTACGTGCAGGCGTCTTAGAGCTACATGTATGGAACAATACATGGCAGATCTACCAGTCGACAGGTTGAACGCTAAATCGCCTTTCTCCAACGTGGGTATAGACGTATTTGGCCACTGGATGATACACGACGGCAGCACTACCCGTAAATCAGTCTCCAACAAAAAAATATGGGCAGTAATATTCACATGTTTGTATTCGAGGGCAGTTCATCTCGAACCGATTCCTTCTCTCAAAACGACCGCTTTTCAAAACGCTATGAGACGTTTTTTCGCCATCAGAGGTCCCTGTAACCTAATCAGGTCTGATAGAGGAACCAACTTTATCAGCACATCCAAGGATTTGGATTTTCTAAAGATTTGTCAGTTTCTTGAGCGAGAGAACTGCAAATGGGAATTCAATCCCCCACAAGCTTCACACTTCACCGGTGCATGGGAGCGAAAGATCAGTCAAGTGAGGAGAGTAATGGATGCAGCCTTGTTAAAAACCTCCGAGAGAAGTCTATCTAGAGACGAGCTGTACACTTTCCTGCAGGAGACAGCTAATATCGTAAACTCTACACCCTTATGGGAGGTGTCAGACGACCCAAATGACCCCCAACCGATGAGCCCAGCTATGCTCCTGACTCAAAAGAGTAATACAAGAGCCGAGAACATCGAAACCTTTGGAGAGACGGACCAGCTAGAATATGGGAAGAGAAGGTGGCGACGAGTCCAGTACGTCGCCGACCACTTTTGGAAGGAATGGAGAAGGAACTACCTCGAAGACCTCCGAATCCGTCAAAAGTGGGTAACTAAGAAGGCTACCTTAATAGCAGGAGACATAGTTCTCCTGAAAGACTCCACCTTGAAAAGAAACGAGTGGCCAATTGCAGTCGTCGATCAAGTCTTCCAAAGTAGCGACAACTTGGTTCGCAAGGCTAAAATAAGGGTCCCAAAGAGCAACGGCAAGATCGTACAGTCATCTAAGTTATTAAGACCAATAACTGAGTTGATACTACTCATTAGAAAACCAAATTGAATGTCTATCGATATAGTTAGCTAATCTTCTTTTATATTTCGCTCTGTATCGGGGTGCTTTTTCGTCTTTTCTATACCTTCAACTTTCCGGAGAAACGGGGGGGAGTGTCATGTTCACCATGATAATTTCATTTTTCCTCATAAAACTAAATTTAGGGTAATTTCCAAATTCCTTTTAGGGTATTAGTTTCTGTATGTCTATAATAGACTTTCACCGGCGTGAAACTGACATTAAAAAAGAGTCTCCGTGCTCGTAGCATATATGTGATTAGCCGAGTGCTTATTGTTAAGGTAGCATTTATTTTTTCTTATTCTTATAAATTCTAATTATTACCAAACCCAATTCATAACCAATACTTATCTCCTCAAATTTTCTTACTAATCAATCAGATCTGAATTACATCACTCTTTATCAGCTTTAGGACAGCGAAGGTATTTAGCGGTCTGTCACGCTAGTGTGGCATCAGATATCTTTTTTATTTGTTGATTTAGTAGTAGGTAGCCCTGATATATACCAGTCATCATAATTTCGATACTTTACTAAAGTTCCTTTTTCATTCATGTATTTCATTTGTCGCTTCATATGCCAGTATTTTGTTCCATTTACCATAGCCATGAAACCTTTATTTTGTTCTAGGCATTATATTCATAATGTACGTATTAACTTATAACTTATGTGTTCTGTGAAAGATTCTACTTCTCAAAAACCTTACACGCTATTACTCGTGCACTAACTTGGTAAGTTTATTTTTTTTATGTTGAGGTTGTTATAAGGTGAAATCTACATTGTAGTCTCATTCGTGATTACCGATCATGGACGATTGAATTTGTAGACTCTTTCGTCTTGATAGGTAGCTTCGATAGATAACTTTGAAGAGTAGCTCTTGTAGAATAATTAGATAAAATCCTCAATGTCTGTTACTTTATTTGTTTAATAATTTCGTTATCTGAAAAACTTATCGTTTTCAGGTTACGAGCGTGAGTGAATAAATATACCAAGACGGCTACGTTCATTTACCTCGTTATCTGTTAAGATACCCTTTCGGTACACCAGGTTGGCACATTTAGGATTTTTTAAAAGTGAATCTTGGCTCCCAGGTGAAGTTTTTTTACTTGAAAACATCCTTATGCTTCATTTCTGATGCACGTAGCTACATCCTTTGAGACTATTTATTAGGCATTTCACCTGTTATTCAAATCTTTTAAAACCTATTTCATCCCTCCAAAGTCACAGAGTCCAAGCCAATTTGTATTTGTAGCTTGCTGAGTGAATTTGGCTCATTTTTGGATGATTTCAAGGGACACACTGAAACACGGAACTGCTGAAACTGCGAAAACTTTGCGCTCCGTAGTTCCGCAATTTAGCATCCTAATTTGCGGAACTGAAAAGCGGAACTCTGCAATTCAGCGTACTGAGATGCAGGACTGATGCGGAATATTCGGCACTTCTGCAAATATTCTCATTATTAAAGTAAGTTTGGGCAACTTGAAGATGTCTGCCATTATCCAAAATTAGCAGAGCTCTTCTAATACACTTTCTCTCTCTACCTATCTTTGTCCGTACCTATTTATGCCAATTAAACATCGTCAGTAACATCTCAAACTTCGACATCACTATATTTCAACCACTTTCTCATGTTTGAAGTAAGTTTTGGACCACTTAAACTTGTCAGTCATTGTCCAAAATTAACAGAGCTCATCTTATACACTTTCTCTCTCTACCTATCTATGTCCATACCTATTTCTGCCAACCAAATATTGTCAGTATCCTCTAAATCTAAAATTAACATGGCAGCATAGGGATTAATTAAAAATTTCTTATTAGGGTAAACACACAGTTGTTGAACACGGCTAATCAAATGACTCGTCTTCAACTGCTTGACCTATCAAGACCTAGGTGAACGCCCACTATTCGTAAACTGTGTTCGTTCGACAACTGTGTGTTTATCCTTAGTACCCTAAAGTCGCATCCACACTAGGTAGCTATCAATTTATTTTGGTAACTCTCCATGTATAAGAGTATGTCAGTTAAAGCCAATTAATTGGCTTAAATTTGAAATGGTCAAATCTCAGATATGTCTAATTGGCTTTAAATTTTGAATTAATTCCTATGTTCCCATGTTAATTTTGGCTTGAAATCTTCACAAAATGAGCCAAGTTGGCTTGGCTCAGTTTCTTTGGGAAATTTTGGCTCAGAAATTGGCATACAATTTTCCAGCCTCTGAAACATGGGTAACTCTTCAAACACAAACTCTAAAATATATGAACACAAACACTGCTAGTGTCCACTGTCACCGTGTCGGAGTGTCCACACAACGTTTTCAATGCTTAGCTTATTGAAGTAAAACTAACAAACTTTCAATTTCACCACTCTGCAGAGTTTGTGAAATATTTGAAAGATTCTTTTCTTGGCGAACAATTTGTAATTAATATTGAATCCCTATGTTTACATGTAATTAGCAGAGACAAAACAGGTAAATCTTGGCGACCAGCTTACCCAACTCTACAAACTGGTAATTTCACTGTTTGTGTTCGGAGTTTTTCAACAAGTTGGAAAACACAAGAATAGACGAATCTAGTGTTTGTCAATGACACAAATCACACAAACCAAACACTAAAATCAAAGAACACAAACAATGAAATAGACAAAAAGATTTATAGCGTGGATGCGGCTTAATTGGCTTTATCTGACACACTCTGAATTATTTGGAGAATGGAGAGACCTGGAAAGAATTTAAGACCGTTGACAATTCTGAGACCGCAGATGGTGAGACCCACTCTTTATTAGGTAGGTACTTGCCTACTACTTGGAATAAAATGAAGACAAAACACAAAAGGGCTTAAAGACATGTATATAGGTAGGTATATTGGTTAAAGACTCAAAGTTCGCTATGTTAATGCACCTTACTAGGTACTGTAGGTACCTACCTAGCCTCTAACCATGTTTCAGAAATCAGAGTGTGTCAGTTTAGTATCAGTTAAAGCCAATTAGGGTAAGTTCCGAATTATCGACCAGTTCTACATTTCGTACAATAATTTAAATTTGAAACAATTTATCCTAAAATTGTTTCAAATTTAAATTTAAAAAAAGAATAATTTTATTTTAAATAATTGTACGAAATGTGGAACTGGTCAATAATTGAGAACTTGCTTCCACTGGTCGATAATTCGGAACTTACCTACCCTAATTGGTTTCAATTTCTGAAATAAAATTTCCACTTGGCTTGAAATTTTGAATTAATTCCTATGTTGCCATGTTAATGATTAATCTTTGCTTGAAATCATAATAAATTTTGATAAAAAAAAATTGGCTCATAATTGGCCAACTGCTTGTCACACTATGAAACATGGGCCTCTAGGTACTGCTGAGTCAGTGCTGACCACACCAATACCATAATCATGAAATACCTATATAGGTAGCCTTATAAGTTAGGTTTGTTTGAAAATTGAACACACTTGTAAATGTTTAGTTAAAACATAGGTCAAGGCTCTAGCCAATGTGCCGAGATGGCTACCGAGGTTCTACTGTCCATAATTATTATGGTTAGCCAGGTTAGGTCACTAAGTTTGGCCTCACATTCATGGATTCAATTTTCAACCACTTAACTACCTACTAGTTAGGTAGTACCTACCTACCTGGCTATAACTTTATAAGGATACATATACCTATCTGATTAGCCTATATATAGGGTAACTAGTAATGACTGTTATATATAGGTACCTAATTAGTTACGTATCCAGGAAGTTACAGGTTTGTCAGGTAACACTTTAAAAAATTGCAGCACTGGTTTGCCAGAATCTAGGTATCTCTTGTGAAAATAATCCCAGACTGACGCCAAGTTTTCGCGCGTAATCCTGACCCAACACAGGTCTCTGCAACTAAGTTGAAAGGGTACAGTAACATTTTAAGTTGTTGAGTAAAAATTTGACATTTCACAATGTTATGCTCACAAGTGAAAACTCTAACAAATTTGAACTTGTTACGATAACATCATTGAAAATAAGCTGAAATGATACTATAACTAATATGCAATGTTAAGACAAGCTTTTCAAAGCCAACATTGGTATCAATGTAAAACGATTTCTCTGTGTGTAAGATTTACAGTTTAATTTTAATATATTATTTGCAGTTTACTTCTAATATAACATTTTCAGTTTACTCCCAATATAACATTTTAAGTTTACTTCTAATATAACATTTGCAGTTTACTTCTAATATAATATTTGCAGTTTACTTCTAATATAACATTTGCAGTTTACTTCTGTTAGAACATTTGCAGTTTACTTCTGATATAACATTTGCAGTTTATATATTTCCATTCCTTAAATCTTATTGAAGTTTAGCCACTTATAATTATTTATTATTTAACAGTATCATTTATCCTGGCATATTCCAGAAACTTACTATCGGGCAATGAAATTATTTTAAGTTTGTAGCATCTAAATAAGTTAACTAATGTACGGTTGAAAATAATAGTACTTTTTCTCGTTTTTAATCTTTACTAGATTTTTTTCTTGGGTAATGTCTTTGAATATTTTATTATATTTCACTAATGCCTATCAACAAGGTACCCGTTCACCATTTATTCAATTCTAATTTGCAATTTTACTGTTCTGCGTCACAATCAGATTGAATATTGTGACAACCAGATGTTTGACAGGTTAATTTAGAAGCTGTATCAAAAAAAAAAAAAAAAAAAAAATTGACACCTAAGTGCATCAAGTGTACATACTCATGTTTTTCAAAACCTTCAAAGTGTTTCAGAGTAATGCACTTAGAAAGTGAGCTGAAAGTTCGCCCATTATTTTAACAAGGGTCACAACAACTACCTGTGATAGTCAGAACTATTCGTGATGGTTGAACCAATTATATGTAATGGTTATAACAACTGCAGAACAAAGCTACATCAACTACACCAATCACTTCTATGTGTTATACCAACTACTCGTCTAGGTTATATCAACTACTCGTGTAGGCTATATCAACTACCCGGGTAGGTTATATCAACAACTCGTGTAGGTCATATAAACTACTAGTAAAATAAGTAAAGGTATATCAACTATGTTGAAATCTCGGTCCGGTTAGCCAAACTTATAACATGACTTTTATTTACTCTATTAAATCATAATCTCGAGTTAGGTCCCGGTATCAATTAGATTAGACTATTTATTTTCTAAGACCAAATCTAACATGTTCATTTATTTTCTACTTTTGCTTCTATGATATGCATACTATTTTGATTTTAAAAATAATTGATCACCTAGGTCCTAGACTAATCTTTGTTTTTTGAAATGTTTTATTATTATTAGTAAATTAATAGATTATATTGAATAAATAACTTCAATAGGTCAGTATATAAATAAGTAGGCTAGATAAATTAAATAACCAGGTTAGACTCTTAATTTAGACTTTAATTAAATACCAACAATGTATAATATATCAAAAGGCTCACCTCTGGCTGTAGTTCTCACTGCCAAATACCAGGACAGTGTTCTCCTTATTTGCTCCCAGGAAGGAGTTCTGCCGAATACCTCCCTGGAGGGAGTTCTCTCTACCATTCTCTCCAGTGAAGTAGCTGGGAGATTTTTCTCCAGGGAGGTAGCTGTAGGGAGTTCTTCCAGCTATCATCCTATAGGGAGTTCTTCCAGCTACCACCCTGGAGGAAAATCTTCCACATACCTCCCTGGAGAGAGTTCTTCCAGCTACCATCCTGGAGGGAGTTCTTCCAGCTACTTCCCTGGAGGGAATTCTTCCAGCTATCTCACTGGAGGGTGTTCTTCCAGCTACTGCACTGGAGGGTGTTCTTCCAGCTACTGCACTGGAGGGAGTTCTTCTTCCAGCTATCTCCTGTAGGGAGTTCTTCCATCTACTTCCCTGGAGGGAGTTCTTCCAGCTATCTCCCTGGAGGGAGTTCTTCCAGCTACTTCCCTGGAGGGAGTTCTTCCAGCTATCTCCATGGAGGGTGTTCTTCCAGCTACTTCCCTGGAGGGAGTTCTTCCAGCTATCTCCCTGGAGGGAGTTCTTCCAGCTATCTCCCTGGAGGAAGTTATTCCAGCTACTTCCCTGGAGGGAGTTCTTCGGTCATAGAAAACTAGGGTCAAGTAGGTAAATTGCAGCACTTTAACTAACTGCGGCATCTTATCTCAGATACATTAATAACCATCATGGCTTCAAAGCACTAGTGAAATAAATAGAATCTATCACAAATCGAGCTATTATGACATTCAATAATTTAATATATAAATTAATTTCAGAAGGATTTTGAGACTTTCTTAATAGGGTTGCAATTATATATTAAAGGACCGAATTTACCTTTGTAACACTACCTAGGTACTGTGGGGGAAATTAGGTGATAATTTTTGTATATTGGTACCTGAGTGCTAATCTGACGATTCTGAATTCGCACTTGTGTGTCGGTTTGAATGCCGTAGCATTAGAGAGTTCATAGCGTAAGGTTGTCCAAATATTGTTCTTGTGTCAATCGTTTTCTGTGAGCTAGCTAGAGTAGTAGAGTTTCTTTGTTGGAATCTGAGACTTGGAAAGTCGTTACTGCAGGGTGGATTCTCTTCGTCTGTAATACAGCTAAGTGGTATATTTAGTGGGTAAGCGTAGCTGCCGGTTGTTTGTTAGATTAGGGTTCTAACAATCTGGGATCAGACTGTATTCTGGTGGCACGGTGTCTGCCGAGATTGTGTTGTTTGTTTTGGAACAGAAACGCGGGTCCCGTCTGCAGAATCTGGTATTGTGTTATTTGTAGAATAACGTTGTGGTGTTTTGTTAACGCTGGGTGGTCGGTGGGAAATTTTGGACCCAGTGCTGTCCGCATATTCTTACAGTACACTAACTAGTTTTAAAATATATAAATTATCAGAGGACTTAAATTAATATACTAGGATAAGTTCCCAATTATCAGACGGTTCTACATTTTCGGTCAGCTAAGAAGAACTATATAAATTGATTAATCAACTTTCTTTTTAATTAGCTATTAGGTAGCTGCTATATATTTTTTTTTCATACGTGACCGAAAATGTGGAATCGCTCAATAATTTGGAACTTAAACTATCTGAGGACAGCGTAGTAACTGCCTAGCCTATGTAGTAGGTATTGACATTGTCGCCAAAGAAAAAAAAGCTAGGTAGGTATGATGCTTAAATTAGTTTCAGTTTACAAACTGGCAGCCAGTAATCAAAAAATTTATTATTATGACGCGTTATATAGATATACTGATAACCAGCTCTTCGATTAACTAGGTAGAAATTTGTAGGGAGTAATGTAACAAATAGCTCAAAATTTATAATGCGAGTAGCTAGCTACCTAAATAGCCGTCAGCCTATCAATCCCCAAAATTTTAGAATATATAGGTAGGCATTTATCAATGTATTATGTATTAGTGGAATTAATTATTAATCGATCGTCAGCGATAACACTATTTAGTGCATATAACGCTATTGTTTGCACTTGTACTAAAATGGTATTGAGGAGCGTTCACATTCAACACGTACCACACTTGAAACAAGATTCGAATTGTAACGTGTCAACCGATTAATTTACTTTGAGGGAAGCATAAGTTGCCACTTACTCAGTTGATTTAACTGATTAACACATTCCCAAACATTAAAAAAAGTAACGCCAACTCTCATAGCATGATAATTTATACACATCAGATTTATTGGATTAACAGTCTTTGTGGGTTACTTTGGCACACTATGTTTATAGTTGATTCAACTCACACCTAAACTTTAAAAAAATAGCGCCAACTAACATAGTATGTTAATTCATACACCAGATACATTGGATTAATAATCTTTGTGGGTTACTTTAAAACACTATGTCAAAGTTGTTTTAACTTTTGTTCTAATTCCCAAAATGTAACTCTAACTCTCATTGTAAGTTTATTCAATCCATAAAATGATTTGAATTAACTATATTTGGTGACACTTCACGTCATAGTTGTTTAGACACACATGATAACATGAATATAGTCCAACCAACTCAGGTAAAAATTTGATTCAAAGCATATAAATTGTTGACCCATTAAATATGAGTAAACTTTTTTCTCTGTGTAGTTATACCTCATAAGTATATGTTGGAAACTCGTATCAGTACCTCTAATTGTAAACTTTTTATGCGAAAAGTAACAAGTTTGATAACCTATCGTTAAGTATTGATTCAAAAGATTTTAGCCTCCGTAACGGAGTTGAAACCAAGGAGACTAAACGTACATAAGAAACAGTTTGTAATGCAGTGAAAGCCTATTGAATTATTTTAAAAAATGGCACCATCATTTTTGTGTTATCTCCTACTAATTAACTGCTGCTTAGTTATTGCAAGCGATGATTCGCGAGAAGTTTTACGATTCGTGTCTCTCTCCGAAAGCAGTTTGGTCACGACAGATGAGGATGAAATTCAGATTCACACGAAAACTAAGAACAAAGAGCACTGCATTCAGCGCTGCTTAGACACCAATTGGTGCAAACTAGCTTGCTTCAAAGAAGAGGAGGTGTGTATATTCTCTCGGTTGATTGTCTATTATAATCATCCAGGTAACGGAGAGCCAAAGCTCAACTGATAACTTCTGCTAATTTCTTCAACTGCTAACAAATTAACTTCGCAACGGGCGCAGCGGTAGCTGGAATTCCAGAGCATCGTGAAAACGGAGTAATTCATCTTGGAACCATGAATAGTTTGGTGGATGGAATCTACTACCAAAATGAAAAGATGTACTGTTACTATTCAAAATATAACTTCATCTACTTATTTACCTCCTGTTTGACTTAAGTGAAGAGAATCCCGTCACGGAAGTCACCTTACGATCTCGCCCTTTTCATACTAGTGCAATATAATTCGAGGAAGCTGATATCTACCTAGGAAAGACAGCAGACATCAACAGAATCGAAGCAAAGGATTTTGACGGTTTCGTGAAAATAGGAGAGACAGTTGCACCAACCTCTATGGCTCAACTCCATCGTTTCCAACTGGAGGAGAAGTTCTTTGGCAGGTTTCTGCTGATCCACAAGCGATCTAATTCCTTAGTCATATGTGACATTTCTCTAGGACAATTGCCACTCGGACAGTGCTAGGACAATTGTCACCCGGACAATTGCCACCCTATTCACTATTATTAGATTTGTGATAATATGCTTTAAGTCGTACAAATTAATATTTGTATGAATATTCTTGAAAACCTAGAAATAAATCTGTATTTATTAATGGGGATTTTGTCTAATAAAGATATTTTTAATGTTTAAACTTAGTTCATTGTCCGTTTTCTGACCAGTTGCACCACCCATCAATTAAGTTGTTGTTATATTCATAAAAAAGATTAAAACTTTATGAAAATTTAACTGTGGATGGAGAAGGGTTGATACTAGAAAGAAAATGATACTAGAAAGAAAACTATACTATATATACTATGAATTTGTAGACGAACTTTCGCAAGAGAAGTTATACTGTTAGAACATATACTGACGAGCAACCTTAAGTAGGTAAAGCTTTAATCAAAATTATCAATTTATAATCAATATTTCAATCATTAATGTATAATAATAATTTCAATAATCAATATTTCAATAATCAATATATAATAATATTTCAATAATCAATATATAATAATATCTCAATAATCAATATATAATAATATTTCAATAATCAATATATAATATTTCAATAATCAATATATAATAATATTTCAATACTCAATATACAATCAATATTTCAATACTCGATATATAATCAATATTTCAATACTCGATATATAATCAATACTTCAATAATAAATATTTCAATAATCAATAATTCAATAATCAATATTTCAATACTCAATATATAATCAATATTTCAATACTCGATATTTAATCAATTTTCCAATACTCAACATATAAAATATTTGAATACTTAACATATAAAAAATATTTCAATAATCAATATTTCAGTACTCGATATTTAATCAATATTTCAGTACTCGATATTTAATCAATATTTCACTACTCGATATTTAATCAATATTTCACTACTCTATATTTAATCAATATTTCAATAATCAATATATAATCAACGGAAGAATAATGCAAAAGGCCGAAATATATTTTGAAGAACGAACATTTTTGGCCGAATGATTTTAATTTAACTTCACATCGTCAATATTTTGTTGTTGCTATTTTTTTATTAGGGATGAAAAATGTTGTTGAACAATATATGCAAATTAAATTTATTGAATACTGGATAAGTTTAATATTTTTTACTTATAGGCCAAATACTAATTATTTAAATTAAACAATTAAATGACAGTTCATGCAGTTCGTATTATGGATACACAATATATGTATATATGTTGTGTATGTATATCTGTTAGATAAAAATCTGTTCGTCCAAATGTCTATACACAATGCGGAATATATACTCTATCTGTTATTTGTAGATGACATATGTAAGCTTTTAATGTAACAGACTTCTGTCATGTCGCTGTTGTGTGATTTCTAAAATAGCAATGGAGCTAATGGTGCAGATAGCATACTAATTACTTGAATTCATCGAAAAGATGCAGATAGCCTACTACTTAATGTTTATCCAGTAGAACTATTCTACAACCTTTTCCCATTATTTACTTGCAAAATATTTTTGGTTGATTAATGTATATTAGTTTTAAATAATAAAACATTGGGATTGAACGCAATTTCAGCATTAATTATCATAATTATTAATTGTAATTAGCTTTGTTGTTGTATAGAAAAATATTTGAAATAATTTAATAATGTTCACTAATAAACTAATAAATGTTATTTGTAGTTTGATTTCCAACACTAATTTGAATATTATTAAAAAAAATTAAAAAAAAAAATTAAATTATGAAAAAACGGAAGTGTCTATAATTTTTATGTACATTTACTTCTCAAATATTTTTTGAATAATGAGTACAAAACTGAATAAAGTACGGCAACAGTAAAATATTTCCCCTCAAGAATAGGATTATTTGAGAATAGGATTATTATTGATTGGTGATTGGAACAATGAATTCATTATTCTTTCTAATAATAGACATGCGAGTATACATAATTCAAAGGTCATAATTCATTTTCCTTCAAATTAATGAGAATATGTACAGTTCCACAATATCCAATATAGAAACACAGCTATTCCACCATGGCATAGAAAATAAATTGGAACAAATAGTCCTATGTATACCCTATACTTATAGCAATAAGGTTAAGATTTATACGTAATTTTACAGTATATTAAACTGTTTGTTAAACATTTGAAATAGTTTTATTTCGCTATTGGTTAATATTATCTAATATCTAGAAAAAAATACTTGTACATTAGCTAACCAACCAAAATTCTAACTATTCTTGATCGCAGTCAACTACTTCACGCTAATCCAGGGGTGGGCAAATAAAGCATTCAGTGCTCTTTTGGCACTCAGAGTTAGCACTCGTGCCCAGCAGGGAAACGGTGTTTTATTTTCTTCCAAAGAAAATTTAGAATTTTTAGCACTGACTGCTTTATAAATTAAAAGGATGATATAGAAGAAAATGGCGAACTAATTGAAGAAGAAGAGTATATTTGTGATGACTTAGATACTTTTATAGTAAATTTTATCCGTTAATAAGTTTTTATTTTGTTCATTGTTACTGCACTGCCAGTGTTCAAATTTTTTTACCTCCGGCTCTTTTTATCTAGATCAGTTATTTATATATTTTTCATACGTTTGTCTAAGGACACTCTAACACTAGTAAAAATTTGTGCAATCATTTTTAAGTCACTATTTTAAAAAGTTACCTATTATTACTTATGCTAGATAATTAAATTTTGTTTTTATTATGAATTATTCTCACATAAAAAAATGTAATTAAATATCATTTATTAATTCCTTTTAATGCAATTGATAAATTTACTCCCAATATTTATGTGCCAAATATGAACCATTTTACGTACTTTAATAAAATCTACCACCTCATTATAATTACTCAGTATCCCCTGCAATTTAAAAAAAAAACGAAAAGAAAATGGTAAAGGCACTGAGATTCCATCTTTCGGCACTGAAAAACACAATGTGTACCCACCCCTGCAGTCTATTCACACATAACTAGGGATGTGACAATATGCAGCATAAAATATGCATATTTTTTGACGCGATATGCAGCATATTAAATGACTATTTCTGTATATAATATGCCAAAAGCCACTGTGCATATATGCTGAACCAAAATGCATATTGGAAATATGCATATAATATGCAAAAATTCAATATGCAAAAAATGGATATTCCCAAAACATTCTCGGAATATTCCATGATGATCATATTTTGATATTGAGGAAAGGCAATTTTTTAACACTTCTATGGAATAATCCCATAAATCACAGGGGAACATCTAACGAATCACGGAGATGAAATTCAATGAAATAATGAAGGAATGTCAATGGAATAAGTCATCCGCAGATGGAGGGGATAATGAAGGAATACCAATGGAATAAGACATCCAAAGTAACGGGTAATATTGAAGAACTACCTATGGAATATGACTACTGAAGGAAGAAGGAATATTGAAGGAATACCTATAGAAATAAGACATCTAAAGAAAGAGGGAATATTGAAGGCATAACAATGGAATAAAACATCCAAAATAAGAGGCTACGATGAAGGAATATCAATGGAATAAGTAATTCAGAGCAAGGAGGGAATAAATTAAATTAAATGACTGAGACTATAAGTGGCCTTGTATCACTATTCACTTGAATAACTCGATTGTCACATAGCTGCACACCAAGAAGTTTAACTTAACAAATAACTTGTTGTATTAATATAGTCACACTTTGTTATTTGTTTATATATTCATTTGTGTTTAGCTAATGTATTTTATAATATTACCAGCTCAGCATAATTGTCTTATGATAACATTTCCTGGTTCTAGCTAGGTCTCGTGTTGTATATTTGTTTCCTGTTTAGCATTATATAAGTGCCATGTTTAATAATACTAGTGTCAGTTGTCTGCAGTGCATCGCAGAGCTATCACCTATATTAATCACTTATAATAAACTTATACTTTTTAACTTGTAATAACCACTGTTCATTTAACCTATGTTTTATCATAACTTTGTTTAAAAAATCTACAAATATCAAAACTTCAATTGCGGGACACATTACTTATATCTAGGTATTTCCACAATTGCCCCCTTGTACTAGTATGAAATGAAAGAAACTAAACATACGTCAATCTTTTTATTAATATATCAAATAGCACATGATTTAGAAAGGGCTTAATATAATTAAACATAATTAATTCCTGGGCAACTTTTTTACATGTTATAAAGGCTCAATCTATTTAGCTGCCAGTAATTTTCACTAGATATTTCTTATTTATTCTATAGCGCTATGGTTGAACTTTTCAATCGCAAAGTTTTCAATTTTAAGTTAAGAAAGGCTCACAGGGTTATTTACTATCACCTCCTCATTTTCCTCTTCCAAAATTATTGACTACTACAATCAATTGGTGGTAACGTAGCTTGCTATGTGCCACTTTCCTGTGTGACATCTAGTACAAAGTATTTTGTATTTGGTTCTTTACTTAAACTGGAGCAAATTTATTCAATTGGGCAATTAATTTTTGTCATTAATCTTAAATTCCTTCATATTCTCGACTAAGAACTTATGAAGTGAATCTAGTGGTGTCAATGCAGCTATAGTTTTAGAGCACGCGCTTCATACTATGTAGTGTTAGAATTAGGTTAAATTACAGTGGGTTAACAACGTTAAGACATAGAGTTTATTTAAAGAGTAATATGTTATACAGTTAAAAGAATATTAGAGAGATGAGAGAATCACATCTCTCTCTGAGTAATGTAAAAAACAGACTAACTTAACCCTTTCACTACAGACAATCGAAAAATTTGAATTTTCGATTTTTTTTGTGATATTCTTTTTTTTCAGCTATCTAATATCAATATAGAAGAAAAAAAATTTGATATACCATATATAATAAAAAATATAGCACTGGTACTTCAAAGTCTCGACAGTACTTAATGACACGCAATTAATTACCATTAAATAACATGGGTATACAGAAATTAATGATTTGGGAAGTAAAATATGCTATATTGTATTATATTCCTCTTTATTTAAAATGAAGATAACATCAAATAAATATGATCCTTTATCTAATATGTATCAACTCCTATAAAATTGAATAAATGAACTTATAATTTTATCAGGAATTATGTCCATGAAATACCTTTCTGTCATAATATAACGTATACACTTATTGAACCAAATAAAAGATAATTATCTATTCTACTATTTGAATGAAAATTCCTTTATTAATCAAATCAAAATTATAAAAAACAGTCTTCCCTTTTCATTTGTAAGAACTGAAATGTAACAAAAAACATTGAATACACTCTAACAACATAGTAATATTGTAAATATCACAAAATATGGCAGGCTTATGACTTATGAGTGGTACTCATTGAAGCAGTTTTTCGTGGCATTGCAGCACAAAAAAATTCCACAGTGACTACACTTGCTCACAGGCCTAGATTGTAGGCCATTCTTAGCACAAACTGGGCATCTTCCCCTCGCAGATGTAAATACAACCTTGTGAATCCCAACATTAGAAAGGCGGACAGACTGAGGTGTTGAATAATTAGATCGACGTCTCTTAGGTGCTGACCTAGAATACCGATCATCAGCAAACGTAAGCAGCCCCAGACCAACATCAGCTCTAAAATCAGCGATAGGCTTCTTTTCGTTGGGGTTGTGTTCATAATACATGATGTAAGAATTTACAAGAGCCATATTAAAGAGTCCAAAGAATAATCTGTGCCACCACTTATTGCTCTTCCTATCAATTCCATATTGTTGACGAAGCATATCATGCAAATCCACACCACCCATGTGCCTGTTGTAATCGTAAACAACTTGAGGGCAGGGTACGGTTGTTTTTGATCCATCTTTTTCTTTCCTCTCCACTGAAGTTGTGGAAACACCGTGGTAATTTGAGACTAGATGAACTGCCTTTGAATCTTTCCATTTGTACACTGTGACACCATCAGGTGTGGAACGATAATCAAAATCTCCTCTTTTGAGCTTTTTGTCTTCAATTAATGTTTTTGGAAAGTCTTTCCGACTTGAGCGAATTGTGCCACAAGCTAATATTTTCTTGATCTTCAGTGCTTCCATCAGGGGGAATGAAGAGAAATAATTATCAAAGAAAACTTTATGATTGTTCCCCTTCGCACATGACAGTAAATTCAATACAACGTCTCCTCCCAATCCTACATCTTTCCTCAGCTCTGCATTCTCCGCAGCCTCAGCTCTCCCGGTGTAAACATTTGTTTTATATACATAACCTGAGTCATCACACAGGCACCATAACTTGTAGCCACGTTTGATCGGTTTCATTGGGTTGTACTGCTTCAAACTGCTGCGGCCCTTGAATAAGATTGTGGATTCATCAACAGAAAGATGTTCTCTCATCTGTCGATTCTCCAGAAACTTCACATTGAGATGGTCGAGCAGAGGTCTTAGTTTGAACAGTTTATCTCCTCTGTTGGCATTTAGTAGAGAATTGTCATTGACGTGAAGCCATCTCAGAATAGTTTGGAACCTCTCCCTTCCCATGGCTCTTTTGATAGGTTCAACATGGAATACATCATGTGTAGACCAGTAATGGGCAATAGAGGGAAGATTGTGAAAACTCATGATAATATTTATGCCAAATAATACTAATAGTTCGTCTTTTGTGATACATGCAGGCTTATTGTTTTGAACACTCTTCAAATTAGTTTCATAAACTATTTTGTCTAAAATATTATCATCAAAGAATTCTAAGAAGGCTTCCAAAGGGGTTGCAGCGTTGGTGGAAATTTCTGGCTGAGAACTTGAAAATTCAGTATCAACAGATGGCTCTGGTTTTTTCTTCCACTTCCTATTTAAAACATTTCTATTTTCATCTAACCTATAGCTAGGGTCACTTTCATTATCGACTTGTTCAGCATTCACAACAATCGTCATTTCTTCTTGGTAAATTTCATCTCCAACTGATTCAACTGGCAAAATTTGACAAGAACGATCGTCTAATTCTATGACATATTCATCTTCTTCGTCGGTGGTTTCCTCATAATCTGATGGTAAATCACATAGCATCTTGGGAATTTCATTGTCCTTTACCCAACGAGAGGCCATATTTCCCTGTAAAAAATATTAGAATTTATTTATGTGTAATATTATTATTTATTTATTGAACTCTAGATATTTCATTTAATAAAGAAATTACTTCTAGAGTTTACTATATATTATAAGTACAATATAGTTGAATAGTAATGTCGGATAACTGCTGATTGGTTGCACCTTGTTCTATATATATTTCATCATATATATATATTTTCACAATTTGAAAAAAAAATCATTATTCCAACCAAGAAATTCATAATGAATATGATAAAAGAAACGTATGTCGGTCTAATGCTTCCTATAAATAAACAACAAATAGTATAGAACATGAGAGTGTGAATAAAACTACGTAAAATATAATGGAAACGTAAGTTTGCCATTCTCTCCTGACGGTACTCCACAGCCAGGGCTTCCTGATGGTACTTTCAAGTCAAGCCACAAAAATAACGATAACTCAATAACTAATATGAAATATTACGATATCAAACAATAATATGGTCACTAAAGAATATATTTACATTACCTGTTATTGGTAACTACGAATTGTATCTAGAACACAATATATTGTCACCTGAAATGAGAGCTCTGAAATTGACACCCACCTCCTGTGACGTCCAGATTGTAACTGCCACCAATTTTATTGCGCGCTACGTTGCTGACATATGTGACAATATTTTCTCTCCAGAGAGGTACTCTGAAGTACCGATAGGTGTAAACATGAAAATTCTCACTGGATTGATTACTATAGCGATTTTTATAAGGTGGCACTCTGAAGTACCGCCTGTAGCGAAAGGGTTAAGAATTGACTCGCAGTGGTATTTAACACTCACCGGAACTTGTAATGGACTTTAAACCTTAAATCCGTTTCTCATAAAAGTAATACATTGTTTGTTAAACAATAGGTAATTAATATAGCTGAGCTAGTCTAACAGGAAGTTAACATTAAACATATAATGAGTGTGTAATACATTTAAACTAAAATTCCAACACTCCTCCTCACACGACATTATATATTTTTCATGCCTATTAATTCAACTAATTTAGTAAATCTATCAGTAGGCAACGGTTTAGTGAATATGTCAGCAAGCATAGTTTCACTGGGGCAATACACAAGTTTAATTATGTTTGAAGCAACAAGATCTCTAATGTAATGAAATTTAATATCAATGTGTTTTGATCTAGGATGATTTTTAGCATTTTTAGCAATACAAATAGCTGACTGATTATCCTCAAACAAAACTATAGGATTCTTATTAGGTACTTTAAGATCTAATAGTAATTTATTTAGAAATACAGCTTCTTGGGAGGCACCAGAGAGGGAAACATATTCAGCTTCAGCCGTTGATAAAGCAACACATGACTGTTTCACAGAGCGCCAAGAAATAATGGAATTATTTAACAGGAAGCATTGGCCAGAAGTACTTTTCCTATCAACTCTGTTACCTGCCCAGTCGGCATCAGAATAACCTATCAAATCAGAATCTTCATTACCATAGGTAATGCCAAGATCAGGTGTGCCCTTTAGGTATCTAAATATTCTCTTAATTGCAGACCAGTGCTTAGTGTTTGGATTGGAACAAAATTTAGAGACATTTCCAACTGCATAAGTTATGTCCGGTCTAGTTTTAGTAGATAGATACAGTAAGGCACCTACAGCTGACTGATATTTAGTTTTATCTACTAGTTCACAATCATCAGTAGTTGGTTCCAACTGAGAATTAACATCAGCAGGGGTTGAAACAGGTTTACAATTATTGAATTCAAATCTATCTAATAACTCGTTGACAAATGAAGATTGATTTAATGATATTTTATTTTCGTCTTGTACGACTTTTATTCCTAAGAAATAGGATAATTTTCCTAAGTCTTTCATCTCAAATTTAGCACTTAAATCAGTCTTGATTTTAGTCAGGTCATCATAGTTCTTACATGCTACAATAATATCATCTACATACACAGAAATGAAGCATGAGAATTATTGATTACTTTAACATAAATACATGAGTCACAAGAGGACTGAATAAATCCTAAGGATTTGAGATATGCATCCAAAGCATCATTCCAACATTTGGGTGATTGTTTTAACCCATACATAGATTTATTTAGTTTACATACTAAATCTTCTTTTCCTGGAATAGCATAGCCAGGAGGCTGTCTAATATAAACATTTTCTTTAAGATCCCCATTCAAAAAAGCAGAATTGACATCCAAGTGATGTACAAATAATTTTTGTTTAGCTGCTAAAGATAACATGGTTCGCACCGATTCAAATCTCACTACAGGAGCAAAAAATTCATCATAGTCGATTCCAGGTCTCTGTAAAAAACCCTGAGCGACTAATCTAGCTTTATATGAAACCACTCTACCATCAGATCCCTTTTTCCTTTTAAACACCCATTTAGATTTAATTATGTTTAAATCTGAGGTAGGTTTTACGAGTTCAAAAACTTTAACCGCTATTAAGAGCCTCAGATACCGACCTAGGTTCGATATTGATATTCCCATTTACTAATAAACCCTACTCCTCAAACTGATCAAGGCTATATTCCCAACTACCGTATCTAACGGGAGCTCTACGCGCTCTAGACGATCGTCTAAAATCCTCATCTGGTCAGATAGCTGGTACAGGTTGCGCCTCAGCGAGGATTATTTGAGGATTATTGTCAGGAGTTTGATTCTCAGGCCCTGCAGGTTCTGAATCTTCTGAAGGGAACACCAGTGGAGAGGTAGGGGTCTCAATCAGTTGAGGGGTCTCAATCTTATATGAAATTGATTCATCAAAGGTTACATTCCTGGAAAAGAAGATTCTTTTAGATTCAACATCATACATCTTATACCCTTTAGTAACAGTGCCATAACCAAGAAACAGGCATTTGGTAGCTTTATTTTCTAATTTTGATCGTTCATCTCGAGAAATATGCGCATACCCAGTGCATCCAAAATCTTTTACATGACTTACATTTGGTTTTCTAAGATTTAAAGCTTCATATGGAGTTTTATTAACTAAAAAAGAATTAATGCATCTATTATTAAGATAATTTGCAGTGTATAGTGCTTCACCCCAGAATTCCTTATCAATTCCTGAATCAGATAACATACATCTAACTTTTTCCATAATAGTTCTATTAAATCTTTCAGCTAACCCATTTTGTTCAGGAGTTTTAGGAATAGATTTCTGGTGAATTATACCTTCATTGCGTAAATATGATTCAAACTTATTTGAGGTATATTCTCCTCCATTATCTGACTGCAAGGTTTTAATTTTCCTTTCGTAAATATTTTCAACCATTGCTTTCCATTCCAAAAACTTCTGAAACACCTCACTCTTATGGGCAATAACATATATCCAGGAGTATCGAGTAGCATGATCAATAAAGGTCAGAAAATATGAATTATTACCCCTGGAAGTGGGAGTAATTTTCCCACAGACATCTGTGTGGATTAAATCAAGAGGTTTACAATTTTTCTTAATGCTTGTAGAAAATGGTATTTTATGCATTTTCCCATTACAGCAGTGTTCACACACACCTTCTATAGCTTTTAATTTACTATCCAGACCATTACCTGATTTAGTTCGGATCATTTTAGTCAAGTTGTCGTTACCTATATGACCGAGCCTTCTATGCCATAGAAGGTTTACTTTATTTTGATCAACAGTTACTGCAGCTTTATGTACTAAAGTATTTAGATAATAGAGTTGACCAACACAGTTGGCCTCAGCAATTTACTCTTTATTTTCGTTCAATATTTTACATTTATCATTTTCAAAAATAATAGATTTATTATTATTTGTCATTTTTGACACTGATAGTAGATTAAAAGCTAAATTTGGCACATATAGTACATCATTTATTGTACATTTTCTACTTCCACCACCTGGTATATTCACAATAACAGAAACATTTCCTAGTGAAATAGCTTGCAAAACATCTCCATTACCTACTTTAACATTGATAGGTTTGGTAATATTTGCAAAATCTTTACATAAATTTTTATCACCACTCATGTGTGATGAAGAGCCTGAATCTATTTTCCAAATATTACTGTCGGCATATTTGTTACAAAGAGCGATATCATAAGCATACATTGTGTGATTAAGTTCTATATGACTTACTTTTACACCATTTGGCTGATTTTGAGTTCTGTTAGTTTGAGAATACCGTTTAAATTTAAAGCAGTCTTTCTTCAAATGTCCTAACTTTTTACAAAAGTGACACTTGATTGACTGTTTATTTACTGCAGCATCAATCTGAGTATTTGATAATGCCAAAACATCATTGGATTTACTACTTAACTTTTCAGCTTCTGTCCGGAGTGTGTCAGCTACGGTAATCCAGTTAGGGATGTCTGTCTGAGCTTCAAGTGCAGTAACAAGCACTTCAAACTGCTCTGGTAGTGATGATAGGAGACAAATAACTTTATCCTCTTCACTGATCACTTGATTTAACAAGGCAAGCTCTTGAAAAACTTCAGTTAGTTCTTTCAAATGGGAGTTGAGTAGTTCGGGAGATTTCAATTTTAAGTTGTAAAGCTTCTTCTTCAGACGAAATTTGTTCGCCCACATGTTTTTCTGAAACGTTTCTTGAAGGGTGGTCCAGACAGCGTGTGGATCCGTGGGTTGTCCAACTAAGTACAATTGATCCGGTGAAATAGATAGTACTATATCTGCCAGAGCTTTATTCTTGTTATTAGTATAGGCAGCTTTAACCTCAGTTGAAGCGGAATCTATTGGAACTGATTTAGATCCATCAGTTTCTCTCTTAAGAGATACATCTTCATTTGTACCCTCCATGTGGGGTAATTATTTCCGTCTAGGGGAACAATCCCCGGTAACTTATTTGAAGACATGTTTTCAAGTATTTATTATCATTCAATACTTAACAAACAAAAACAAACAAAGCAGTTAAATTGATTTACTGTTTAACTGAATTGATATTTAATCATGAATAATTATTCTAATTCATAAGAATAACTTCACAGAATATAATTAGTAATTATTCAAATTGGAACAGCAACACAAGTCTTAGTTCGCAAGAACCTTTTATTGAAAGACTGTTTACCAAAGGATAAGGTCACAGATTTAAAGGTAATTTGTGACCTCTCTTGACACCTCTTCCGCACAGAATAATAAATAATTATACTATAAAAAAAACAAGTACAATTCGCTATAGCAGTCAGTATTATGACCTCAATAGCGCTTTAGCAAGATATGCTTACACGAACGTTCGTGCGTATATGTTTCATTTAGTTTAACACTTGTTTCACTGTACTTCGTTTTACTTGATTACTGTAATAAACTTCTAAATTGTTTAAACATAATTTGATTTATAAACTCTTATCGTTCACTGTGCCTATAACCTGTTAGAATTAGGTTAAATTACAGTGGGTTAACAACGTTAAGACATAAAGTTTATTTAAAGAGTAATATGTTATACAGTTAGAAGAATATTAGAGAGATGAGAGAATCACATCTCTCTCTGAGTAATGTAAAAAAGAGACTAACTTAAGAATTGACTCGCAGTGGTATTTAACACTCACCGGAACTTGTAATGGACTTTAAACCTTAAATCCGTTTCTCATAAAAGTAATACATTGTTTGTTAAACAATAGGTAATCAATATAGCTGAGCTAGTCTAACAGGAAGTTAACATTAAACATATAATGAGTGTGTAATACATTTAAACTAAAATTCCACAATGAAATGAAGAGGACATGTCTCTAGATTTGTAACTTCTTAATCAATCATATTGCCAAAAAACTGTGATAGTATTACCTACAAAGAAATAAAATAATTAGTCGTATATCAAGAATCTGTATTCAATTAGTTATTTCATAAATTAAAAAACCTAAGTGAAATTATTCTTTCAAATTTTAAGAGATGAAAAAGTGATCGTACTGGGAATACAGATTTAGATATGAAAAAAGTTTTTGAGAAACAATATGGGTCATACAAGTAAAGAAATTCCAATAAAAGTAAAACAAAAAAGGGCTCATGAACGAAGAAAAGCTTCTATGATTATTATTAACACTGAAAATCATTATTGGCACTTCTAATATTTTACTATTAAACTCTTGTCAGTTAAGGGACAGGTCACCGAAGAAATAGTTTAATGAAATTTTATATTTCACTTACAGAGGGTAAAGAATATGTATTGTTTGACCTAGGTCATAGGTAAATATAAATAAACATTTCATAATATGAATTGAATGAACATAGTGAAACCATTTACACTTAAAGTATAGAATGAGTACATATGAATTGAAATATTGCTACGAACTAAAATAGTACGGTAAGTATAGGGTCAAGTAGTAGTACAGGCATTATTTGATATGACCTCGGACAAATTGCAACAGAATTTGTTTCAACTGTTTTTTGTTCTTGAAGTTGTCCATTATAACGGTTCTAGGTCAATTCGCCGAAAACACATTCGCCGAAATCACATTCGCCGAACACACATTCGCCGCACGACACATTCGCCGAACGACACATTCGCCGAAAAAATGACAATTTTTAGCAGACTAAGGTTTACTACAAAATATAAGTTTATTGAATATCCTGTGTTATATGATTATTTAAAATTGATCCAATTTTTTATTAACTATAAATTGAACGGTAATTAATTGTCTGGTTTTAATGCCATATAAATGCTTGTTCTTAGTCCCATTATAAAAGTTTCTAAATAAATTTAGTATTATTTCTTAAATAATAAATATTTCATTCATTTATTCTAACATAAACTTTCTGTAAAGGAGTTGCTGAAAAAAATTGATTTTGACTTCCTTTTTCTACTCAAATACATTTCTCCATATTGTCAATATTTTATAACAGGAATAGTTATATGAATATTCTTAAAACTTAGAAATAAATCTGTTTTAACTGTACCTTCAATAGTTGTTAAAATATACGAATTTAAAGTTGGTAGATATTTTTGTGGGTCACCCTGTATATTGAAAGCTTCATGAGTGACTCACAGTAGCAGACTTCTACAATGTATATAGAAGGACTAAAACAAAATAAAAAATCTTTTTCTTTTTAAACTGATAATTGTACACAGAAAATAGGATTGACATAGAATTTATAAACTGTCACAAATAATGCAGCATTAACATTATATGAGTTAATCAATTAAGTGAACGTAAATTTCAAAAAGTTTAACCAATAATTATGTAGAATATTGTGAAGTAATTCATACACATATATGTAAGTTCATTTATATATAATTTTGTATTGACTTATGAGATATAGTTGTTTACCTTTTTAAATAATCAAAAAAAAATTGGCGAATGTGTTTTCGGTGAATTGACCGGTCACCAATTATAACATATAAAAACTCTTAAGGAATCCTGGTGGTGGAAGGTTCCATGGCGGTCATTTTTCAAATTGCCACAATAAACCTGATACTTCCCAATACATACCTCTACTTCTAAATGACAAAAGGCTTTGAATTTAAGTTACAAACATACATTTTATGGAGCCAGGAAACTAATTAATTAAAAACATTTCAATAAGCTACACCTGACCAAAAAGCCGAAATGGCAGCCATTATCCAAAAATGGCCGCCATGATACTGATATTTCCAAATATTTTCTCTTCTTACTGACTTAGGACTTTGGTTAAAATGCTAAAAATACATTTTCTGTGGCCAGGAATCCATTGAAATGCATTCCAATAAGCTAAACCTGGCCAAACATCATTATTCTGAGGATGTGTCAACTTTTTTAATACCTACACTGAACATATTGGAAAAAACTGCGATCGTTCAACAACATTATTTTAATAATAAAAGACAGAAAAAAATCACCACAGTAACTAGTAAATTTAAATTTGCACACTACATATTGTTAACACAACTATACGAACTATGAGTAGGTACGACATACGTGAAGACTTTCTTCTTTAGCATTGGGATAGTATGTAGCTATCCCAAAAGGCTTCGGAGAACAAAAACATTCTTCTGCCACTCAGCCTGATCACAAACTAACTAGTTTGGGGTTCTCTTCAGAGAGGGTTTCTTCCACCCCTCCATCTATTCCAGAGCGTGGATGAAGCGTGTACTGGGATAAAACACAACCAGAGTTGGTTCTCTTCCACCATTCCATCCATCCCAGAGCTTGGATGGAGCGTGTACTGGGATAATCACAAACAAAGGGGTTCTCTTCCACCTCTCCATCCAGGTTAGAGCATAGATCAATTGTAAACGGGGAAAAACACAAGTAAAGTCGGTTCTCTTCCACCACTCCATCCAGCTCAAAGCATGGATGAAGCGTTTACTGGAACAGAACACAAACAAAGGGGGTCCTTTTCCACCACCACTCCATCTAGCTCAGATCATGAATGAAGCGTGTACTGGGATAAAACATAAAAAAGGGGGTTCTCTTCCAGCACTCCATCCAGCTCAGAGCGTGGATGAAGCGTGTACATGCAGACCCTCTACAGTTGCCACATCGAGCTGAACACTCTATGCCGTGCTTCTTGCAAGTGCATTTCAAACTGCTGCTGTCTGTCTGGCAGTGGCAGCTGATCATTATGAGTAGCTCTTGGCCCTTGGGGTGCTAGGAGCAATTTTGTCTGCACGGGCACGAGTCTTCCACTGCTTTTCCGCCAACCCTAGTCGACTGGCCGTAGTGTAGCTGCAATAGCCTTCCACTGCCAGACCTGGAAGTAGACACGAAGGCTGTGGAGTTTTGCTGCTGCTGATGTGGGTGGTAGACTTTGGGGTTGAACATGAGAAGTGCTGGAGGCGACCTTTTGGCAGAAAAGTCTATGTCGCAACACGTTGAGTGACTCTTCAGGCTTCCCATTGTATAAGCATGACAGGGCTTTATCTCCTGTTTCTACAACATCATCAGTAGACACTGCCTGTCGGATGAAAACATCCGCTTGTTCGCAGAAGTGCGCACTAGTTTTGAATTTTTGAAGGAAGCTCCCCTGCCAATACCATTCACTTGAGAAGTAGTATCACACCACCCAGAAGAGCGTGTATGAAGAAAAAGTGTTGTGATATATAAGGGCCGAACTGCAGCTTTACAGACTTCATGTTCCAGACACGCGGTTCCTTCACACTCTTCTTTGTCTTGGGTTTGAAGAAAACATTACAGGAAATGAGGTTGGTGTGGTAGATGAGGAGGATGAGAAGATCTGAGTCATCTCCGATCAGCACAGTGTCAGAGGTGGCTGCAGACTCACTCAACTGCCTAATGTCCTAGGAGGAGATCAGCGTAACCTGCAGCATGATGTGTCTGGCAGTTCTGTGTCCGTAGCTTGCTGCTGAGCATGTTTATGAAGCGCTCCTTGTTTTTCTTGTTTACCGGAAATCTTTCCTTCTACATTGTCACCTGCTTACCTTCACCAAACGCCACCGTTGCTCCAGCGTTCCCTTTCGTACGTCTCTGGTGTGTTGTATCCTTTGTTGATATACTGTCATAGCCATCTAACACGACTGTAGCTTGTCCATACTTCCATGCCACATACTCTGTGTATTGCGTGCAGATACTTTCGTAAGTTGAGCCGCGTGCACATGGAATGCGTTGGACTAGTGATCCACCATCCAACACGTAGTGAACTTTGCTTGTGATTTCTGGTGTATCGTGTGTCAGGAGTGTCCAAATAGCATCTTCTAGCCCTGGATTTTGTGGCTGTCGGAGTAGCAGTGTGGTATCAAACAGAGCTGGTGAAAAACTTCATAATTCATATTTTAACACAGCCTGCAGATCCTCTGTAGCCTTTGCAGCATTGGTCAATTGCTGGAAAAGTAGCTGGGGTATTAAATTGCCCTTTTCCTATGGGATTGATAGTAAATTATCACCTATTTTCTAAGTAGATGAGGCTTGTTAATAAACTTATCCCATAGGGCAAAATAAGTCTCCGGGTTCTTTAACAATTATTTGTATTTCTTAACTTGAAGAGACTTGGAGGTAATTGATTGAATTCTATTAAACTGACAAATGACTAAACGGTAAAAGTTTTTAGGAAGTAAATTAAACACAAGGAAGTTTTAAATGGGTGTACTTATATTAAAGTTCGAATAGTACAGAGTTCTAAGACATACGCACAAGTCTTTAAATAACACAACACAAGTTTTAAATAAACTAGCGGTTGAGTAAACTTAAGGGTTTTAAATAAACAAGGGTCTGAGTTGCCAACTCACGAAACCCGTGGATGGACAAGTCCGACCGGACTTGGTCCGACCAACCAGTCTTCAAGAGACCATCGCGAACTATGAACACTTTAGTTAGGTGCCAATGGTATTTAAAGGATGAACTGGAGAGTCCAACCTTCCAGTGAGTGAATAAACTTCTGTTAAGGTACTGATAGTACTTTTCAAAAATGTTTTTCTACTCACTGCAGATAGAAATAACACACAATGCATTATTCAAATTTAACACGCTAGTGGTAATGGCTTTCTATACGATTAACATATAGATCGATCAGATTTACTAATAGTTCATTTTAGTGAAACCTGATTTACTAATAAACATCCAAATTTAAGCATACTATTTCAGAGTCCTGTTTAACCTATACATGATCAGAAATGTTACAAGTTCCTAACTATTAATTAAGTATTTCAATTAGAATAATTGAAATACTTGCTTAATTCCTTTTAAATTAATTAAGTATTAGTTTCAATTCTATCTATAGAAAAAGAACTCAATATTCTAAGTTGTATAACTGATTTACAAAGTTCATGAAGTTATATAACTTTAGTACAAATTATAATGTTATATTCTGAGTTACAAGTTATAGCTCTGGGTTACAAGTTATAAAGTTATGTTCTGAAGTTACAAGTTCAAAGCTATTCGTTTATAATTATATTCGAGCTCCTAGCGAGAATAACATGACCTTAAATTTAAATAGCATTTCCTTCTAATGAACAGTGTACAAGATTAAAAAGATTATGTCTGATTAAATGATTATCAAATTATAGAAATTGAAAGATTAAGTAAAGATACAAGTTCAGCGTATTAACAATCTTTCTATTGTTAATATCACTCCCCCCTTCATGTTTCAACCGACTTGTCGGTTGAATTTCAATTTCTAAACCCTTATTATCAAAATCCAATCGAAAAATATCCTAAGAAATTTCGAACAACACTCGGAAAACATCCTATGAAATTTCTTGAAATTTCTAAGTCCGAAACACAAATTATATCTATTAAAACAAAAGAAATTTAATCACTCGATTCATGTATTATGAATTTCAGATTAAAATTTGATCTGCTAAATAGATCAGTCTTTTCATCATAAAATTTGTGTGTACAAAAATATGATGACAAGACAATTCCTATCATATATGTAATCATGAATTCTACCTCTGGTCAAGATATTAAATCAAAATAGAGTAAAAATTTATAAGTTATTCTACTCATATTCAGAAACATACATCAAAAATATATTTTCATTTTATGGAATTTATTTAACTAATAAAGATATTCAAATATCTAACCTTGTTTATAATTATTCAAAATTGAACCTGAAATCCCATTTCATCCAGTTCTAAAATTTCAAAACATGAAATATCAAATTATGAATCTCAAATTCAAGTTGAACAATCATAAAACTTCAATCTATAACTGCTAAATTTATGTTTTAGTTTTTTTTAAATAAAAGTAACCATTACCTTTCTAAAAATTAAATATTTATGTTCTCATTTCTTAAACACTTAAATGGAAATAGTATCCAGGTGAATGTCTAGTCATTGAAAACACCCTTAAAGTTTTTCTTCAAAATATAAAGTTCGTTTAATACTTTACTGCAATATAGTCCAACTATAAACATCTTACTTTCATTCAAGAACCAAAATTATAATGCTTACAAATAAGATCATCAATAAAATCTAAGCATACGATTATAATATATCTACTATTATTATATCTTCTACTTCAAGCATCGTAATTTGAAACGTCGGAAATAAAGTTAAGTAATTTTCAAATGAAATTAATTTCAAAATCAATAGAGATTAATTACTTTTCATATTTCCAATGAATATAATCTATAATCAATAGAACTTAGTTAACTTTTATATCTCAAATGAATATAAGCTATAGTCAATAGAACTTAGTTAACTTTTATATCTCAAATGAATATAAGCTATAGTCAATAGAACTTAATTAACTTTTATATCTCAAATGAATATAATCTTACATCAAAATCGAAACTTCATTATAGTTTATTCTAATTCCAAAATATTCATTTCAAAATATATGAGTATAACTAAATTCGTTATTACTTATGTTAAACTTCTCTTTTCTTAAACTATGGTTATATATGTTATGTAATATCATATGAGCTATATTATTGGTTAGTATTCATCTATACTATTATTAGCTTTACATAACTTATTTTTATTCGTATTGAATAAACATATTCAGATTTCGTTTAAAATATTCAATGAAATTAAAAGTTACTTTAAATCAAATGTTCAACTTCGAAATCTGTAAACTATCAAATGAAATCTTAAGTAATCCTTTAAAGAATTAATTTTCAAATAAACATCAATGATTAAATGCTCATAACTTGAATGTTTCAATAAGCAATTAATATTTAAACTTTCTTTAAAGTAAATTCAAAGTATAGAAATCTAAGTTAATTGGACTAAAGTAATAATCCAAAATTTAGAATAATAAGATCAAGGTGAAATGATCTAAATGTGTCGGTACCATCAGAGAAGACTTCTCAAAGTAGGTACATGAGAGTTGAAGCCCCCATGTTCATTCTCCTCCTTCAGAATGAATGGTTCCCTCAGGTTATCGGGCATTGGTTTGTGACGTCACCAAGTATGACTGCGAAGTCGTCACCAAGTATGATTGTGAAGTCATCATCAAGTATGACTGTGAAGTCATCATCAAGTATGACTGTGAAGTCATCACCAAGTGTGCTCCACTGCTCAGCCTTCTCGTCACCAGGCGTAGCTCGGCTTATCCTTTTCGGATCAACAAGTTACTGGTGTTGGATTGTTCCAACATCTGGTTTGTTATTGCTCTGCTCCAGTTTCTCGAGAGATGTTTTTCAAGTTTTGGGAAAAAATAAATCATTAATTTAAGTATAATTAGGATTATATTTTTACCTAACTATTACTTTTAGACTTACAGTTGAAGGATAATATTACTATTTTACCATTGCTAAAACATGATTGTTTTAATTATTTCCAAAATTTTGTACAATGATTCTACAAAATTCTTTAATATTATAGTATTGTTATAATCCTTCAAGTAATATTATAGTTTGATAATATATATCTCACATAACATTTATTTCAAAATATACCTCATTCAGTTTACAATACATATTCCTATTATTATAAAACTGTAAAGAAGGGGTTAGTTTATATATATAACATATTTTTCACTTAAAACTAGGTTCATGAAAATCTTGGACACAATCAAAACTGTTATGTTTCTTTTTATTGTTACGTTACTTTACAAGATTTTCACTTATAGTGATAAATTCATAGTAAAATCAAGTAATTCACCTTCAACCGATGTCTTGCCCATATCGTCAGATCGTCAGATGGATAGGGTTCACTGCTTTTAGCCTCTTATACGTGTGTTTCTGCAATTACAGGTGAACTTTACTAGCTTATACAAGAAACTTACATCTTGCATAGATTATTTATCTACCATTACATTACATTTCATCAATAGTTATAAGTGTTAGTCAACATAATTTTCTTAATTACTCTTAACTTACAAACACACAGTTATTTATATATATTTTATGTTTCACTAAACATCAATGCATTATATATATAATTTACATTTCTTTATACATCAGTGTATATTGTAGTTACCCTTAAGAGTTAATGTTATTGATCTAACCATTGAAAGAAATTAATTGAACACAAACTATGTCGTTTTTTAGCTATTAATTATATTTCGTTATGTTCCTTTTATAATCATAAATTCTCGTACAGAATTAAATCTCATTAATTTTTTCATTTGCTTTAACTCAAGTTTAATGTATTCATTTACTTTTTCAAGTAATAATTTAAATATCATCAAGATTCTTGTTATCATTAAACTCAATACTCAAAACTATTTTCGTAATTCCCATTTATCACTAAAGAGCCTTTTACTCTTATTTCAGTATCATTAAACTTTTCAAACGTTTTCTTTATTTGAATCCATACATTATTTATTAAATTATATAACTGTCCCTTTTAAACTCAAACTTTTTAATTACATTTAAACTGCTATACTGAGTTTAATTAATAAATTCATATACGTAACATGAACGTATTTTACAATTCTCGTTACATTTATTTTTATAAAATAAATCCGTTCTATTCGATCGCTTTTATTATTTACGATTTCATTTTAACCCTTTTTATACTCATGTAAAATCAACTACATTCATTCTTTTATAAATCTTGAAATATTACGGTTCCCCCTTGAAATTTTTCTTTAAAAGAAGATTTTCTTTTCAGGATATTTTCTGTACTCTGGTTGACCTTTGAATCTGCAATTACTGTTTTCTCTTAGTAATATTTACCCTTACAGTTTAGAATGAATATTCTTTATGTATTAGGAATATCCTTTTTTTTTCAAATATCAAAATATAATTAATTATACATCTTGACTCATATCTTTCTAATATATTTATCTCACAATTCCATGTATAATCACACTTAATTACACTTCAATCCATTATTGTAATCTTTTTGGGGTATAATTTTATTCTTCACTCTGAGAGGAATAAATAGAATGTTCCCCTGAGATTATTCTGAAATTCTTTAGAGTCTATTTTATTCTTCATTCTGAGAGGAATAAATAGAATGTTCGCCTAACTTATGTTTGGAAATTCTTTAGGGTCTACTTTATTCTTCATTCTGAGAGGAATAAATAGAATGTTCCCCTTAAGATTGATTCAAACATTTCCTTCATAACAGAATGGTTATATATTTATATATTATCATATATAAAAGTTTTAACGAACTATATTTTTCAGCAATTATTTTATATATCATTGTACATAAACATTAGAATTTAAGTACATGTATATTATATTGCATGTTTTCATTGTTCATTATACATTCAATAATATTCGACTATTTATTTAGAATTCATTTCTAAATTTATATATCAAGAATTCAGTATCTTTATTTTAATTAACAAGTACAAACATTTTTATTTATCATCTTGAAAATCAAAAATTCAACATAAAATATTACACTTCTATTATAAATAAAAGAATTCAAATTAAATGTGAGATAATATTAATTAAAATATTTGCTTCGTATCTTGTTATCATTCAAATCATTCGTTAAACTCTCCATTTGTTATGGTGTTCCAAATATTAGTTCCTGCTACATCTTGAATTGTATAACAATATAGTTCATAGAGAACAGTAGATTGATTTACTGCATGTCATTTAATTATAAATAACTATTAATTCTTATTCATACATTGTTCTTACAGGTTCTTATTCCCACACAAGTAATAACTTATATTACTTCAGCTCCTCAAATTTATCATATTATTAAATTATGATATTACACGTATTTCATGCCATTAATTCCATGATTTTATTTCGACGAAGAACCTGTAACTCGTTTATTTATCAAACATTACAGTTATCATTAAAAGAAATCATCAAGAGCTCTCTTTCAAACTCATTTATTTTATCAAATAATTAATTAAATAATTAATTATTACTTCTGGGTAACCTACTGGAATAATCACATTAATCCTAGATGTTTTATTTTCCATATAATACTCATTATTTTATTCATATTATATCCTTGCTATAGTCAACTATAGTGTTACTGACTGTACCACCTCGACTAATTTTAATAGCTCTGTTGACAATAACTTCCCACTTGAAAATTTACATCGCTTCCTTCAAGATTACGTTTAGTCTTGACTTTTTACTAGTCAACTATTATAAAATCAAGTTTCGTTATATTTTTACGTTAAGTTATATTAATATATATATAACGTTTGCTATATTTTATACTTTATTAATAGAAAAATAGTC